>CM041777.1:266667367-266713688 GCA_023374045.1 Limonium bicolor | reverse complement strand
GGAGACGAGTAAGGGGAAGGATTACTGCCGGTACGGCTCCCTAAATTAGGGCCAGTCGCTTGATTATTTCTCGATATGTTTGAATTATCATTTGATGACGCCGGCGGCGGATGTGGAGGCGATGGAGATGGCGTAGGGACGTTGATCACTGATCTTAGCCGTTGATGCGGTGGCACGTACACAGACGACTGCTGCCGATCCTTCATGGACCCTGTCGAAAAGATTCCAATCACAACCGAGACGATCGAAGAAGATAAGACGGGCGGAGGCCTCTCTAACTGAAGCCAGCGACAGTGAATGTGGCAAGATTACAGTGGTACAAAGATTAGGGTTTTGAATGCGATGGATGATGAAGCGAAGTTATGGGTGTAAGTGAAGAGGGTAATTAGGGATGGACGGGAGGTGATCTCGAATGCAAATCAGTTGAAAAGATTGGACGGATTCCAGGTAAAAGTTTGTTGAGAGCAGTTGGTGCATCAGGAGCTCTGGAGAGAGAGAGATGGTCAGAAAAGTTTAATGAAGTGGGCTGAGCTTTAGAGCGGCAAATAAGAGGAGTTCCAGGTGTGTTGGACGATGACAGAGCCGTTCTGCAGGCAACTTTGATAAACTTGGCAGTGCGAGTTTAACAATGTCTTCGTGAACGAACTGAAGGGCTACTTGAAAATTCCAACTCAGAAGGCAATAATAAATCAGAAAATTTCTTTATTTAAAATAATTTTAGAAAAGTATTTTAATAATATTATATTTATAACACTGAAATTTTTAAAAATATATTATCTTATTTATTAAATTAAAATAAAAAATATACTTAAATAATAAATAAAATAATTAAATGAGAATAAAGACAGTAATTATAAATACAGCATAGGAACTTCAAAATGCGGTATGGTCCGCCACTCATCATATTCTTGGTCAAACTCATCGAAAATCTTCCTGGCTTTGCCGAAACGTTTTCAACTTGTTGTTCTATGGCGTGTATTTAGTTTCATGTGGAGTAGCTGATTGAAAAAAATGATGGTCACCTGCTAATTTATGAAATGATTAAAATTTAATATATTTTTATTTAATTTATATATTTTAAATATATTTATAGTTATCTATATTTTTGTAGTATTTTAAATTTTTTGTAAATTTTAGTGAATTTTTTAACATAGGGGCATATTGTGAATTTTAAAAATACTTTGTTAACTTGTCGGGGTATTTTTGTCTTTTTTGCTTCTGGTTAATGACATAGTGGTATTTCATGGACTTTTGTAAAAATATAGTGGCATTTAGTGACTTTGTTTTTTTTGTGGTATTTCATGAATTAGCCAAAAATATGGTGGCATTTCATGAAATGTCTCTTCTTTTTTTCCCTCCTGTCAATGACTATAGTAGCATTTCAAGGACTTTTACAAAAATGTAGTGCATTTTGTGACTTTCTTTTTTTCGATATTTCATGAATTAGCCAAAATATAGTGGCATTTCATGAAAAATTTCAAAAAAATCTAGTGAAGCCCACACAATGGGCAAAAAAATCCGAAATAACCTTTATTTTGAAAATTAAATCTCGTTATTAGCCTTATTCTAAAACTAATTTCTAAAAGAATACTATACGGTGAAATCGTATCTTCAAGAAATGATTTCATTAATTACCAAAGTTGATTAGAGTCACGTCACCTCAGCATCCGAGTCAGCATATGAGACAAAAGAAGAAATTATCTCCTAAAAAGATGATTTAAGAAAACATTTTTATAAGAGATGATTTCAGTGAAGAGACAATTTCACTTGTTTGAAAAACTTTGAAAACTTTATAAGTGTTGGAGCACCACTAATGAGCAAAACACAATTTGTACATATTTTCAAACTTCAACACAAACATTTTGCTCAAAATCTGTCAATATTCCATAAATTCAACACAAACATTTTGCTCAGAACATGTCAATATTCCACAACTACAACACAAACATACCAGAAATAAATTGAAACATACACCAATGATAATTGTTTACAAGATGAATTACATAAATGATTATTATACAATCTCTAACTCCAATTGTTTACAAAATGTAACAAAAATAAGATTTCATCTACATCAACGACAAACATAAGTCTTAGTCCCACTGGGTGCACGACCACTACATCACGATGATATTAGATAATTGTTTACAAGCTGAAATACATAAATGATTATTATACGATCCTTAACTTCAATTGTTTACAAAATGCAACAGAAACAAGATTTCATCTATGTCTACGACGAACATAAGCTTAGTCCCACTGGGTGCATAATTCTCAACCGCTGATGCGAGACTAGTATCAAGTGCACGACCACTATGATCTCCTACGTCATGATGATATTAGACACTAACCAAAAAATATATATAATATATTAGATAATTATTTAAAATATATTACAAATATTTTTAAATTATAACATAATTTGCTATAATGAAGTAAGGTTTTGTTTTATTCTGATTAAAGTGTTTATGTCCTTACTAAATTTATAATTAAGATCGTATTCAATCTTTATGGTTTGTTTAACTATTTAGTACTCCCTCCGTCCCACCTTGACCGTCCTATTTACTATTTGGACATGTCGTTTGACTTCAATTTTTAACATATAAGATAAATTAATTTTGAAAATTTAAGTTTTGCATATGATTCCTTACATGATAAACTATATAATACAAAATTTAGTTTTATAAAATTATTTTACCTTATATGTTTAATATTGAGGTGGAAAAACGTGCCAAAAAGCAAACAGGACACTTATGACGGGACGGAGGTAGTATGTTTATATGAATGAATCTAATTTGCAGTTTAAACAACTAATGGAAAGGTTATCCTAACCAAACAAAAGAATTATCTTATTCTGAAATTATAACTCTAGGAAACATATTCCAAGAATTACCATTCAGGTAGCAAACATGTCGTGAAAGTCTTCATGTCTTTTTATCGAAAGATTTTTCCACAGATCGAATACTTATGCCAGGTGTTTTAGAACATTTTAGCGTTATGCCGTTGGATTATGTTGTTACTTTTTATTTATGAACTATATTACATGTGTTTTGAACAAATAATTTGAACATAGGTGATTATGAGAATGGACACAAAAGTTATTACAAGTCATATTGATATTGAATAAGACAGATATATTATTTTTTTGTAATAAAAAACAGGATAATTTCCCATGTTCAAAACCAAACAATAACTTGAGAATTAACAGAAATTCTCTTCCGTTTCTAAAGTCTAAACCAACAAATTTTTTGATTAAGGGTGTACTTTTCTCCTTCAGATTCCATTCCATTTCCATTACATCAAGTGAACATACCCTAAACTTCTTCGAGAACATCAGTAACCCAACGTTTACTCATCAGCAGTAAATCAAGGTCAAGTTTTATTATTCAAGCATTTGTCGAAGAATGGCTCGCAAGTAACAAACAAACTACTTTACCATTCAAGAATTCATGCCCCAGCCCCATATGATTTTCTTTTTAGTTGTGGAAAGGATGGGGCTAACAAAACAAGAACACAATCTTAAACCAAAAAGACGAGTTTCTGGTTTAAGCTGAGAAATCTTAGTACATGTTTCTCACGAAAAAATCTTAGTAAGTGTAGCCCTTGACAAACATTCCCTTCTTCGCCTCCTCGTTCTCCCCTTCAGCAGAATATCTCCCAAGCTGAGCAAGAGAATTTGCCTTTGCCCGCACCAACAGAGCCTTTTGGGCAGCTTCAATGTTCTCTGGGCGTCCCTGCCAGCTCTTAAGCACAGAGTTTTGAAGTGCACGAGCATAGGAAAATGATACATGCCATGGGTTTGGGCTTTGGTTCATTGCGTTGAGATTTAGAGTCGCTTCTACTTCAGATTGTCCACCAGATAAGAACTGCCGGAAGAACACAGGAGGATATTATTAAATGATTCCCAAAACAGGATGGAAGTAACTAAGAACACCAGATCTGATTAAATGATGCCCAAAACAAAGAGGAAGCAACGTTTTCCACCATTTTCATTGGGTGGTTTGTGTTAGATGGGGGCGGAGGAGGATGACAAGGAGAGATCATGAAGACAGTGATTGAAAAATAAATCTTCAGGCAGCATGAATAGAGGTTCCAAGGTGTTCTGATAAGATTCAGCAAATCAACTTTGAAATAGTATGAGATTGTGATTTGCAGGTTATTTTGTCTCTTTTCAAGAGACGGGGTCATAATGAATGTCAACTTTCAAGCAATCTTAGCAAAAAGGTAAAAGAAACCAATTCTCTAGTACTGTCAACTGCAAGATTATGATGGTAAAGAAATAGAGAATAGTTTGAGGTACCATTATTCCAGGAACAGCAGGAGGTACTCTCCTATTGAGCAATTGAAGGGTGAATTTGGCAATCGTCTCTGGAGAAGCCTTCTGTTTGTGCTCGGCACCTGGGGTCACCATGCTGGGCTTGAGAAGGATTCCTTCAAACATAACATTGTTCTGGGCCAAGTAAAAGAACACTTCTGCCCAGACACGCTCTGCTACTTCAAGTGTCCTCTCGATTGAGTGGTCCCCATCAAGAAGGACCTCTGGTTCCACAATGGGGACAAGGCCATTATCCTAAAGACAGCCATATGAAATTTAATAGGATTTTTAGTTTATAAAAACGGTGCATTAGCAAAGACAGATGGTAGCAATGTATCACAGATAAATAATGATAGAATGAGCGAGAGATATGAATGAGAACAGAAAGCAAAAGGCTTTTGGTTTACACTACCTAGCTAGACATATGCTCAAGCTTAGAATTTGGTCAGAACAGTTGAATTAAACATGAAGTTTCCAATGCTTTTGCATCTTTGCCCACGTTTTGCATGTACACCTTGTGTGCACTTCATATTTTGTTATGACGCTCAGCACAGTACTTAATGCAAATCACGTTTAAGTCAAATTTGACTCTAGATTTGTCTACCCTTTCCAAACATATTTGTCTACCCTTTCCAAACATATCAGTTATTAATAGCAAATTCAATTCACCATCGCTCACTCTGTCCTTCCTTCAGATTTGTATTCTGAAACTGTAAACTATATGATATAGCAGACTTAGTGAAATCATCCTATACTCCATGTATTAACTGTAAGAGATCAATAATGTGCCATCCATGGAAGACCCATCTCTTAGCTGTTCAGAACAAATCAATTATCACATCACAGATTCTGACCTTATCTTTACTGACATAAATAAATATTACAGAACTTTAGCTTATAAATTATGTATACCTGTCTTATTCAAAAGAATGCCATACCTGAGAAATTGCAGCATAACGAGCAAGGCCCCAGGCAGCTTCCTTCACGGCCAACGCAGAAGGTCCACAGGGGATGCTGACAACAGTGCGCCTGAAAGCATGAAAAAGAACAACTTTAAAAAGAACATTTAAATAAGGAGGCTTCAAATAAGTGAACAAAATAGGACGACCGAAAACAGCAATCTGCTGTCATAATACTGAACCAAGAGCATCCTCATGTCCTACTATAAAAGGAATGTAGGAACTAGTGGAGAGGGGAAGCAGAAAAGAAGGGAGGAAGAAAGGAGTGAGAGCAAGAGACCGAAAACAATGGATCATTAGAGAACAGAGGATAATGTCAGGATATAAATTAGGCGTAGGCCAAGTCCAACTATCAAAATGTGGTTTACCATTTAGCAAAGCGAGCACCCTGTTTGTAGTATTCAGCTTGTCTCGATGCTAATCCATCTAAACCCTGGCACCAAGATTCATTGTTTGATCCTGGAAGAGGAGACAAACCCTGAAAAGGAAAATAAAAAGGAGAATTAAGATGAGGATGAGAAGCTTTAACCAAGCTTCCAGTTAAGAAAGAAAATGTCTTGTTAAAGGACGAGAATAGGAAAGAGAGGTGGAGATAATACCTTGTCGACTTTGATTCCAGGGACTATATTCTCGCCACGCAAGCAGTCCACAAACTTCTTCCCATCTGTAGTGGACTGGTAAAGAGTTTCCTCAAACAAAATTGCACCAGAAATGTATTCACCGAGGCCAGGAGTTGTAAGCAAAAGCTGCCTGTAAGCCTGCCTGTTGGATTCAGTGTTGTCCAAGCCAATGGATGCCAACCGCTTACCACAAGTTGCGTTAGATTCATCAATGGCGAGAATACCTCTTCCAGTTGATGCAACTGATTTCTGCATGATCAATAACATAAAATAGATGTACTCAATAAGTAAGCTACGCAACATTTCTAGAGACATTCAAACTAGGAAAGACGCAGAAGCAGTAAAAAAATTCTCTTTATCGGACAAATACTAAAACAGCACAGAGAGTTAAAAAGATTTTTAAAAAATGAATCAGCTGCATCAGGAAACGTTAAAATATATATATCAGAGCTTTGGATGAAAGTGATGTGTGGCATACATGAGACGGAAGAGATGGTGGTACATATCCTATCAAAGTTACACCAATACCAGGGTCAAGGGAAAAGAAAAAAAAAACTGTACTCTGGTTGAGGATTGAGGAAGGTTATCAGGCACAAGGGAACTAGATCGTGTAAATTACAATCAAGATCCATTTTCATCTACGATCAGAAGTTTCATTAAAAATGACAAAATTTGGTTGAACAAACTAGATGGAGGTAACTGGTGAGGGAAAGAAGTTGGAGATGATAAGAAACGCTTGAAAGTCCGTAAAGACAGATTCACCACTGCATCAGTACCATACACCCTTCCAAATTACAGTACCACTATAATGCATCCTTCCAAATTCCAAATCACAGTACCACACATTCAGTACTTATACAGAGGAATGAGATTAGAGAGCAGCAAGCACATGTATGCTAAGAGCATATCCAAGCAAATACGTATCCATCAGATAAAAGGCTCACATCTTTAGTAGAAAATCAGTCACGGAGCTAGATCCTTAATAACATCACTACTATTTAAACATCTACATAGCAAATATGGAAACAAAATCCGAAAACCAGAACACCTACAACAAGTTCAGCAGATCAAAGAACACGAAGTAACCATAAATCGAGGGAGATATGGGATGTTGTAGATAAAGGGTTTAATTACAGCGGTTTTAATGAGCTCATCAGCGTAGGAACCGGCGGTGGCTCGGATTGGAAGGGAGACTCGACGAGTTGCGAAACGAGGACTAGATCCACCCCGTTGATTGAAGGGCTGTTGCCGGATCCGTGTAGATGATCCAGCGTTTAGCTTCAGCATACTTGATGAGGCCGCCATTTTTTTCAGGTTCGTTCTCTCAACACTCTCTATCGAAGGCGACCTTTACGAAGTGGGGACTTCGGAAACCTCTCCTTGCTGCTCGTGATGTATAGGGGCGCGGAAGGCAGGGACAAATGTAGATTCCGGAAAAGTACGACTTCTCTTTTTTGTTTTTTCTTAAGGTAGTTTCCAGTCAAGTCAGTCGACTGGCGATGGCCGCCTGAACAGTGACATCATAAAAATTGACTCATTTTGCGTTTATGAGATTGGGAGATATTTGAGTAATTAAAATTTAAGGGGAGATTAATTGAGTAATTAAATATTTTTAGTACTACTATTTTAATATTAAGAATACAAAAATTCCACATATACCCCTATAACTAGACAACATGAACAACAGGAGAAGAAGAGAGAAAGAGTCCATGAAAGAACGCGCCGCCACACGTGAGGAGAAACCCTCCCCCGTTCTTCTTCCTCGTTAGAGTTTTGCCCAACGAGAAGAAGATTATAGCTAATCATGAGCTATCGGCACAGATATGTGCTAGTCCTGCTAGAGATGCAGACCACATAACGAAAGAAAGGGAGGATATTCAATGCGAGCCAGAGAGAGGGAGAGGAAGACGGAGAGATGAGGTATGTGGGACTGGTGCACGTCGCATCTGACATCAATGGAGGTGGTTGAGGGGAAGCGAAATCGTCACGGCGCGCAAGAGGAAGGAAGCGAAGAAGGATTGGCACCTGTTGGATCAAATAGTAGAGGTATATCTGACCATCGAATCTTTACCATCGAATCTTTGACTTTGCTTTAGATTACTCTGGTACAAAATCTACAGATAATCACGCAATATTAGTAGATTATGATTACTTGTTACAGTAGTAGAATAAGAATTAGGGCTAGATATATTTTGATCTACAACTCGAATTCCCACCCAAAGCATTCTAATCTCATACCCAAAATCCAAAAGTCTTTCAACCTGAATCCTCGACCATCGCCATGGAAAACATTCTCCAAAGTTGGAACAATCTCAAACTTCACCCTGTTGAAACGGTATCGTCCAACTCTGAACCCCTAATAATCAAACCATCACACCTAGTTTACAAAAAAGCCCTGGTCGGAAAATTGTGGCACCCCAGTAGAATCCATGCGAGGCTAGTGCAAAATTTCTTGAACCAAATCTGGAAACCAAAGCCCTTTCTTTGAGTCAATGAAGTAGGGTATAATTGCTTTTCTTTTCTGTTCTTGAGTGAGAGTGAAGCTAAACACATCCTTGCAAATGGTCCCTAGCACTTCCAAAACAGGCTTCTAGCCCTTATGCCCTTTAACCCTGCACTAAGCTTTGCAGAACATGACCCGAGAAGTATCAAAGTCTGGGTTGGAGATCATGGCCTGCCAATTGGATATTGCAACAGGCCTTCAGCCATCCTTCTTGTCCATTGAAACTCCAGACAAGGTAAACCCCCTACTCTAGAGAGTTCTTAGATTTAGGATTGAGATCAATGTAGAAGACCCCATGTGTAGAGTTCTTCTGGTTACTACTAGCCAAACCAAAAGAATTTGTCGTGTGTCGTACGAAAATTTACCCAACTTTTGCTATAAATGTGGAAAGTTTCCACACTATTAATGAATGTAAGATGAAGAAGGAAAATCCTAAAGACATTGAGAGACTTGGTCCTTGGATCAAAGCTGAGAATGCTAGTATCATGGCTCTTGCTATAGAAGAATTCTTACTTCAACAATGGAGAGGGAAGGGCTAATTAGAGATGAGCTCTTCATACCACCCTAACCCATTGCTCCTGGTAACAGCCCTTTCAACCAAGTCAATGTAGAACTTTCCTTGGCCATGAATTCTCCAAGAGAGCTAAACCTCAATGCTAGACCTAACCCATCAAACCCCCCAATACAAGAGAACCCCCACAACCCTACTCCTCTGAACTCCATCCCACCATAGCCACCTCTAATCCAATACCCTAGGCTCTAGTAGGGGAAACTCATCGAATCCCAAAAATCCACTAGCAACATCTCCTCTCAGATAAACCAAAATCTTTCTCTAACCCCTTCAGTACCGGCACAAACTCAAATCCCTGCCCCATACCAATTCCCTCCTGCTCAATATCATCCCATCCTTGGTAAAATCACCCCTTTAGTTATCCGACAGCAAGTTGGCCCATCCTTATCTCAGAACCCCCTTCCTCTAAACAATCAATTCTACCAAAACTTTGACTGGAATGTTGTTGTCTCCTTCTTTGGATCCAATGCCCTAAAAAAATCCAATAGCCCTGACTCCATCAATCAAAACACCCCTCATTATATAACTCAAATTATCAGAGAAGCTGACTAGAAAGCCAATCATTCCACAAGCATTATATCCTCCTCAAATCAACAGAATCATAACCCCTTTCATTCAGAGACTTGGCAAACAGAAAGCCTATCCCTCTATGGTGCTTGAACCTAACAAACCAGTCTTCAAAAAAAATGAAAGTTTCAAAACCCCAGCCTCTTATGATTAGATCTCCTCAATTGTATGAGGAAGAGATAAAGGAGACTGAGTATGACGAAACCATCATAGAAAAGGCAGACCTTGTAGATCAGCAAGGCTGTCTGCCCAAATGAGTTGCATTACATATAACTACTGGGATTTGGGTTGACCACAGGTAGTATCGTGGGTTTCAGGGTTATTGAAAAAACACAAACCTGGGATTATCTTTTTTATGGAGACCCACAGATCATCTGCTGAGATGGATCTGATAAAACTTAAATGGAATATGTATGATGAAATCAGTGTGCCTAGCAAGGGGAGAAGTGGAGGCTTGGCTCTGTTGTGGAAAAAGGAGATAGATATCTCTGTGATCAACTCTTCTTCTCAACATATTGCAGTGGAAATCTCTCTACAAGGTATGGAAACTTTTCATTTTATGGGGTTTTATGGGTGGGCTAACTGGAATTTAAAGTACCTTTCCTGGAAACTTCTTTTTGCCCTTAGGCATCAAGTTAAAATCCCCTGGGTAATAGTAGGGGACTTTAATCAGATCGATCATGTATGAAAAAAGAAAAAGAGATAGGGGTGGGATTAGGGAGGATACCCACATGGCCCCCTTTAGAAATGTTGTTCGAGAGGCTGGGCTTATTGATGTTGGCTTTGGCTCCCCCTTTACATATACAAATTGCCAACCCTGCCCTCACCTTCCTGTCAGTAGATTAGACCAAGTGTTTATATCTCTAGATGCTCGGTTTTTTGTTTCCAGATCTCTCAATACAACACATCTACCTAGGGAAAGTTCAGACCATTGCCCCATACTCATTAAACTGCTAGGAAATCACAAAAAACCAGGAACTATCTTTATATTTGAGGACATGTGGTTAATGAATGGTAAATGAAGAAAGATTGTGGAGGATTGCTAGGGTTCCAACAACCAAAACCTGATGGAGAACATTAAAAGATGCAAACAAAAACTACAATCCTGGGATGGGTGGAACATACACAAGGTCAGAAACCAAATCAAAAGCAAAACCCAGGAGCTTCACAAGATTACTCTAGCGGGCGAAACCGTGGGGAGTATCTCAAATAGGAAAAGATTGTTATCAAAGATTGAACTCCTTCAACACAAAGAAGAGATTTGGTGGAAACAGAGAGCTAGGGATAAATGGATAAAAGAAGAAGACAAAAATACAACTTATTTCCACTCCAAGGCTACGACCAATAGAAGAATGAATATGATTTTTGGGCTGGAATAAGATAATGGCAACATGGCCTTCACTTGGGATGAGTTAGATCAAATTACCAGAACCCACTTCCAAAATCTGTTCAGGGCCACAACCCTAGATGGTCCTAAACCTTTCTGTAATATAGTGGATAACATCCTCAATGATGAACTCACATCTGCCTTATCCAAGGAGTACAATCAAGCAGACATCTTTATGGATGTTAAGAACTTAGGATCAGATAATGCCCCATGTAATACCCTCATCCCACATCGGGATATGAGTTGTGATGTGAGTGGTTTATAAGGATACATATGGGTTGACTACAGCAACAGGCCTTCCACTTTTAAGCTCAAGTGAGTATTGAGGACCTAAAGTGGCTAGTTTTCAAGCCTGAATGGTTTGAGAGCTAGATTGTTGGACAGTTACCCATATGGGGTGTTACAATTTGGTATCAGAGGTGACTCGGGACCGTGTTGGGAAAGCTACCCGACACCTACGTACCGAGGAGGTCCATGGGACTTTGGATGTTTGGCTTGTGACAAGGACGTCGCGTTCTTTGAGTAGGGGAGTATGTAATACCCCCATCCCACATCGGGATATGAGTTGTAATGTGAGTGGTTTATAAGGATACATATGGGTTGACTACAACAACATGCCTTCCACTTTTAAGCCCAAGTGAGTATTGAGGACCTAAAGTGGCTAGTTTTCAAGCCTGAATGGTTTGAGAGCTAGGTTGTTGGACAGTTACCCATATGAAGTGTTACACCCCAGGCCCGGATGGCTTTAATGACAAGTTTTTCAAACACTTTTGGGGTATCATAGGCAATCAAGTAACCCAGTTGGTCCTTAACATCCTTAATGGATAACCCCTACCCACATCTCTCAATGTCTACTTTATTACCCTTATACCAAAAATCTCAGGAGCAACCCACCTAAATAATTTCAGACCCATTGCCCTCTGCAACTTCACATACAAGATCATCACAAAAAGTCCTAGCCAATAGATTACAACAAATCCTCCCTAAGATTATCTCTGAAAACCAATATGGCTTTAAGAAAAAAAGACTCATTACTGATAATGTGATACTAGCAGGAGAGATACATCATAGAATAGCCAAGACCCAAGCCACAAAAAACCCCATGTTTGCATGTAAGGTCGATATGAGTAAAGCCTACAACAGACTAGAGTGGCCTTTCATAGATAACATGCTTAAAGCAATGGGATTTCCTGATCACTGGAGAGTCCCGGTTATGAATTGCATATCCTCTGCCAAAGGTTCTATCATCATCAATGGTACCCCTGGTAAGGTCTTTTCCCAACAAAGGGGGATCCGACAAGGAGATCCCCTCTCACCCTTTCTGTTCATTCTGGCCCAGGAAGCTCTCTCAAGATCTCTCAATAAAGCTATGACTGATAAATTCTTCAAGGGATTAGTATCAACAAGCTAACTCCTTGCATCTCCCACCAAGATTTTGCGGATGATATGATCTTTTATGGTATTGCTAAACCACAAAATGTTGAATACCTAGTAAACCTCCTCTAAAATTTTCTAAAAGCCTCTGGTCATGAGATCAACCATCAGAAATATGAGATAGTCTTTAGCAAGAGAGTCAGTGCAGTGGCCAAAACACAAATGGCTAACTCCCTCAATGTCCAAGTTGTTAGTTACTTCAAAAAATACCTTGGTCTCCCCACTAAGATTGACAGAAATAAGAACAAAACCTTTGGATATATTTTAGATGCTCTAATAAAGAGAATTCAAAGCTGGAGTAGACCTATGTCCCAAGCAGCAAGGTATGTCCTCACGTCCAGTGTACTCATGTCAATCCCTACTCTGATTATGTCCACACTTAAAATCCCCAAACACATCATAAAAAAATGGATTTGATGATAGCCCAATTCTGGTGGGCAGGTAGTTGAAAAAAAAACACTTTACTGGTCCAAATGGGAGAAGATCTGCAACAAACAACAAAATGGGGGATTGGGAATCAGATTCTCCAAGGATTTAAACCAGGCCCTACTAGCCAAACAAATCTGGAACCTCCTTAAAAACCCAAACACCCTAGTAGCAAAAACACTTAATGCCATATATTATCCTATAGACCCACTATTAAAGGCCAAACCCTCCAAAAATGATAGCCCTATCTGGAAATCATTACTGTCCAGTATGCAACTAGTGAAAGCAAGAGTTAGGAAGGAAATAGGCAATGGCAAAAACACTGAGATATGGGAATCCCCATGGGTGCCTAGAGCTGGAAACTTCAAGATCATCTCCCCCGTGAGTAATCTGCCGAGTAATACCAAAGTAGGAGACCTCATGAACCAAGAAGGCAAAACTTGGAATACTAAGATGATCAACAGTACTTTCCTACACATTGAGAGTACAGAGATTATCAAAATCAAAATCAATCACCATAAGGAAGATGAGTGGATATGGCATTATTCCAGAGACAATGAATACACAGTGAAACAAGGATATATGCTTCTTCAGGATAACAAAAATCTGAGCAATTGCTCTAATATCAATCAAGGTCCCTGGGATGTTATCTCAAAGATCTCTTCTAAACAGTCCCCACCAAGAGTGAAACTCATGTGCTGGAAATTACTCAATCACAGCTACCTTGTATGGCAAACATTGATAAGAGGATAGGGGAAAGGGAAATGTTATTTCTGTGGGGATCTGGATATAGAAACCCACACATTATTCCACTATTGGACAAGTAGAAAATTTTAGGACAGCTGTTGGATCTAAAAGACATACCCGAGTACAGAAGATGAGCAATCTAGAACTGACTTATCTAGAAAGCCAAAACCTGGACAAACAGAAAGATTTCCAGAGTGGCCAACAATATTTGGGCCATATATGATGGGAAAAATAAAGCTAAGCATAACCCTGAACTTGCGGTTATGAGTTGTATTGAATCCAATCTAGCATTTACTGCTACGTATCAAACAAAATTGTTGAGTAATGATATAGCTGTAAAATGTATGATATTCTTATATTACTCTTGCAAGATGAGATCTTACTTGTAACCTCCTGTTACAGAAAGAAAGGCCACACAACAATCACAGGTGGGCTACTTATTGATCATGGCAACAATCCGAGAGTGGCCTTCAACATCCAAACTTCTCCGAAGAAAGAAGACCATGAGATGGAGGTACAAGCCATTACTCAAGGACTCAAACTGGCAAGAGAAGAAGGTTTTTCAAAGATTCACATCCAAATGAACCAAGACAAAACCAACAAGATCTGTAATGATGTGAAAAGAGGAGATCAATTGTTATGCAGGTATCTCCCAGAGTTAGCACTTGGTTTCAGAAACATGTCTCATATTAAGTTTTATGTTTGTAATGCACAATTTAGACAATTTCTTGCTTTACTAGTCATTATACTGTCCAATCAATCTTATGCTTGGAAGATTTGGAGAAGGGAGGAAATCCCTCTAATTGTAACACAAGCTTGTGATTTGAATTTGGATTCTTCCGGATAGTAGTATGTGTAATGATGTGGGATTGATGCAGTAATCTTTATATATATTTATGGAATGCCAAGTTTCTTAAAAAAAATATTACTGTAACTTATTCTAAAAATAATTCACATGCCCTTATTGTTTTTTTGTTATCTTCATGATGGAAATAAATAATCCATAGATTAAGTTATGTACGACAATAAAATTTTTTCATTTTTAAAGTAGAATATACTTATTTTTACAGTTTTATATACTTTTCTATTTTTTTTATAACAAATTAATAAAATGTTGAACTAGTTAACTCGGATTTATTTGAGTTACATTTATAGTTGATTTATTTTCTTTGTAATTAGTAATTTTAATTTGATTTTAATATATTATTTGATTTTTAGATACATATACGTAGAATTAAATTATTTTATTTTCATTTATTAAAATTGACAAAAGCTTAAATTATAAATATATAGATTTTAGTTTTTTTGAATTACATTCTTAATAAGGCAGTTTTGATGCTGCGGCGTAACCACACCTATTATGGTGTAGTCTTGTGATTTGACAATAGCAGTCATCTACTGACTGAACTATTTTGCTGACTGTGCTACATTTTTATTATATTAACTTTAAATCGTTGTAACTTTTAATATATAAGTCTAAAATGAAAAATATAATTATTCACCTAAATTCAAGCTCTTTAAAACAAGACCAGTCATGAATATGTTTTGACAACTTTGAAAAAAAATTATTTTTACATGTATACGATGATACACTAAAATCATAATATAATTCATTAAAATTAAAATTAATATTATGATTCATTAACTGATAAGTGGAAAATTAGATTACAAACTTCGAAACCGATAAAAATTATTATTGTTTTGTAGTGTATTATTATTTTTGTATGACGTATTTTAAACCTTATATGGTGAATAGTGTATTTTTTTACGTACCAAATATTATTTTATGTTGTATTATTGTTTTAAATTGTTATTTTTATATGTTATTGATGATACACTAAAATGATGTTATGATTCATTAAATTTGATATTATGATTCATTAAAATTGATATTATGATTAATTAACTAATAAGTGAGGAATTAGATAGCAAACTTTGAAACCGATAAAAATTATTATTGTTTTGTAGTGTATTATTATTGATGTATGGAATATTTAAACCTTATATGGTGAATCATGAAATTTTTTAAATACCAAATATTGTTTTGTGTTGTATTATTGTTTAAAATTTTTATTTTTACATGTATACGATGATACACTAAAATCATAATATGATTCATTAGTTTTGATATTATGATTCATTAAAATTGATACTATGATTCATTAATTAATAAGTGGTGAATTACATAACAAACTTCGGAACTGATAAAAATCATTTTTGTTTTGTAGTGTATTATTATTATTATTGTATGGTGTATTTTAAACCTTATATTGTGAATCGTGTATTTTTCATACATAACAAATATTGTGATGATACACTAAAATAAAGATATGATTAATTAATTTTGATATTATGATTCATTAAAATTGATATTATGATTTATTAACTAATAAGTGGTGAATTAGATAACAAACTTCAGAACCAATAAAATCATTATTGTTTTGTAATGTATTATTATTTTTTTGTAATGTATTATTATTGTTTTGTAAATAATATAAATTTTAAAGTTGTCAAAACATATTCATGTCTAGTCTTGTTTTGAAGAGGTTGAATTTAGATGGACAATGGTATAATTTTTTTCATTTTGGACTTATACTTTTAAAGTTACAATCAATTGGAGTTAATATAGTAAAAAATCAACCTAGTCAACAAAACAATCCAGACAATAGCTGACTGGATTACCAAATGGGCAGGACTGCACCAACTTATATGCAGCTTACCCATAGCGTCAATGGTCCCTCCTAAAAAACCTCATATTGTTATTCAATGATGGTTATTTAGTTTATAAAAATTATATTTCTAGTATGCTTTGGGCAAATTCAGAATATAAATGTACTGGCTTGACTATAAGTTTAATAAATTATATATATATTATAAAATTAGTTTTTTTATGTTTAACTCAAAAAAAAATTGCATATGTTTTAAATAATTTTATATTGATTTAGTTACATACATTCAAGTAGCACCAGAATATTTATTTAAATCATTTGAAAACTAACAACTTCAGTTAATAACATTTATCTACTATGTGAACATTGTCTTAAACAAAAAAAAAAATCTCTGTTTTAAGTCCTCTTTCTAAATTCTTCTTGCTGTTGATTAAAACAGATATGTTCATTGAAAAATAGTTGATCATGTGCTACCGATTTCTCATTCAAGGCGCAATAAATTTGGCAATTAGGTGTAGTAAGAACGACATGTTTTCCAAAAAAAAAAGAAAAGCAAAGAAGGTGAACGACCATCTTTGAAAGAAGAACGACGATCTAAAGTGATACATTTGATTTGTAGTTGGTGAGTGCAACTGTGCAAGAGCTATACCAAACACGCCGCCGGAAGACCCCACGCTTTCTAATCCCACCTAACATTAACACTGGTACAAGCTGATTAATAACTATATTAAACTACGATTTCAGCAATTGCGAACAAGAGATATAGGTCCCGTTCTTTCGTTGGCTCTATATTTTCGTGGGCATATCAGGCGTTAATCTGTCTGGGTAAGGTCAACATTAATGTGGTGGTAATTGGGCCGTTCTTTGAGCAGCTGAGGAAGGAGATTATCCTGGTTGGCAATATATCAAATAGCCCTTGTCATCTCTCCGCCTCCTTCCCTCTTTCCTGATAGTCGTCTGCAACATCATTCAATTTTCGCCAACCACCTCGTTTTCCCTGCACTTCTTCTTCCACGACAACCTTCTGTTACCCTGGTAAGTTTGCGAGAATCTTTTCGCTCTTGTGGGTCTCAATTTTTTGTTGTATACGTCCATACATCTGCTGAAATACTACTACTACTTCTTCTCCTTCTACAAGCGCAGAGTAGAAGTTGCTGAAATCCCCACGGTCTTCTTCCTCAACACTCGTTCTTCAACCTCGGTAAAATCGCGAGATTACAGAAAGTGACGAAATGAGGTAAATTGTAATAGAGCTAGTCAAGAGAAGAAACTACTACCCAGCTTAATTTCTAAACGCCGGGTTCTGACCTTTATCAATAAGTTAGGGAAATCATGATTCGTACCTGCAAATCGCACATCAGTCCCATCGAGCCCTTAAAGAATAATACACATTAATGCTTTTTTTACGCATTAATCTTCTTAACGAACGGCCCCTATAGTATAATAGTTTTCCTTCAACGTGAACAGAGATTAATATGCTTTTTAAAAAAGTGTAGATTATGGTGTCGTTTGGGGACACAGCTTTCAAGCTTCCAGCAGTGACACTTCTCAATTTTAAAATCAGCAGGTTTCCACCAAACCAAACCAGAAGCTGACAGCTTTTACAAATCATCAGCTGACAGCTTCTCAATTTCCCTCTACTTTTTAACAACACAATCCCCCAAACACTAAACCAGCAAGCTGTCAGCTTCTGTAAAACCATCAGCAGACAGCTTCCTCAATTTCCAGCAGCAGGACCCGCAGCAGCCCCCAGCAACTGTCCCCATATGTTGTTTCAATTGGGTCAATTTGTAATCACGTCCCACAGAAATATTACCTAAGTACACATCTCCGACCACTATAAATTAGTCTAATACAGCTTTATCAAACAAAGTTTTGTGCTTTTGATTCTTTGTGATTCTTTTGATTCTTTTGATTCTTTTGATTCTTTTGATTCTTTTTAAACTTGTGACCTCGTACGGATTCTTAGGTCCGCATACGACGAATTGTTTGAGTAGTAGATATAAAAGAGTCTGATGTTGATTCTCAATTGGAGCATGTATATCAAATGGTTCCACAAAAGCATACTTACATCACCTCATTCATTAATCACAATGGGCTTAAATTGAACGCCACCAACGAGGGGAAGGTGCTCAAAACAAATTTTGAGCATGGTGCTCAATTAAACCATGCCGTTGGATTTATAATAATAAATTGAAGGTTTAGATTTTATTGTTTATTATATGGGGTAGATGTCAAATTTTAATTTTTAGTTTTTAGAAATAAAGGAAAAAATAAAGATTACATGATCTAGTTTACACCGAAAGAAATAAATCAATAATTCTAATAAATATTCCCACGTTGGCAGTTACAATTTTTTTAACTGTAATAGAGTGGAGTAGTTAGTTATTTGAAAAATCAAAAGCCCCACGTTGTATGCAAAAAAATATATTTAAAATAACAAATTAGAAATTTAATTGACAAGACCTCCTCGTAGAATCTATAAGAACAACGTTGAATTTATTCATTACTTAATTAAACTTACAATCAAACAAATAAAATCAATTATATTTTGAAACAACTATTACTTTACCTAAATATCTACACTTTTACTTGAATTAGGAATTAATTAAAATTCACAATTCTAAAAAATCCACACTTACATTTTAAAATATGACATTTTACTAAATATCTAAATAGAATATAATCTAGATGAGTTTGTATATTGCAACGATCAATTGAAAAAAATGAAAACCATTAAATTTTTTAAATTGGGAATGCAGTCGATCTAGTTAGAAAAAGAGAAAGAAAGATGTACATTTTAAACAAATTATTTTGAAAGAAACAATTTGAAAATACTTTGACATGAACCCGTTTAAAAAAAATATAAGATCATAAGTGAATTCCTAGGTTGTCTATTTATTACTCATTAAAATATTCACTATCATTTTAAAATTATATTGTTAAATAAAAAATCTACATTTTATTAAACAATCTACACCTACATTTTACAAAATCTATCCTTTTACTTAAAAACTACACTTTTACTTAAATGATATTGACTAAAAATCTACAATTCTACAAAATAAATCTACACCTTCATTTTGAAAATCTAATATCTACACTTTTACTTTCATTTTATAAAAACTAAAATCTACACTCCCTCATACAAATCTACACCTTCGTTTCAAAAAAATATATCCTTTTAACCTAAAGACTACCTTTTTCTTAAATGAGCAACAAATCTACATTTGCATTTTGAAAATTGTATAATTTTTAGTTCAATATCTAATTTGAAAAGAAAACTAAACCATCAATTCTAATAAAGATTCCACATTTTAAGCAACTTTATTTAAAAATAACAATTAAAAAAAATTGTTGAATAAACCTTGTAGCATTAATAGATGTTTGAAAGAAATTTCTACAATGTCAATGTCGTATATTTAGGGAAGTTACTGTGGAATAATTATTAAAATGCTAGTAATTACTTTTACAATTGGGTGAGAAAAACTTCCGTAAATTTCATCTCCTATCAATAAGGGGGAGTGGTTGGTTTAATTGAAAAAGTCTCTTAACCCTTATTATTATTATTTGATTGTTTTTTATAAAACTAATTATAAATCAAAATACATATACGTTGAGATTAATGTTTTAAAAAGAAAATGTAATCTAATGCTAGATATTGTTTGAGCATATGCCCAACTTTATACCCATGGGCATTGGTCCCCTTTTTGTACCCAGAAATAACCCCCCCAAAAATAACAACGGATCTATCACTTCGGTTGCTATATAAATTTTTTTTGGCAGTTTAGAAAGAAAATTTATGAAAGATCACTATATCTTTCTCGAATAATGAAATGTAATTAAACAAATACAAGTTATAAATGTCACTATCTTTTTTTGAAATTCATGCCAATTAATCTAACACTCAACTTCTCTCTCTCTCCTATGTGTGTCCCTTCCCCCCCCCCCCCCCCGTTTCATCTCTCTTCCTTCAAGAACCACTGGATAACCCCTTCCTCATTATCTTTTTTTTTCATCTGGTTGCTCCAAATGTGGTATATTTCTGTTTGGGAAATGTTTAAACTTGGTTGACAATTAATTGGGTTTGTGTTTTGGGTGCAAATGATTTACCCCTATTAAATAGTTATACAGGTGTTGTTTGCTCACTACTATTCAACCCACCCTTCATTAGTTTCCTTCTCTTAAAATGTTTGGTTGAGAGTTGTAATTTTGTTAACAAGGTTGTGGAATGTTAGGTCTCGCATAACTACGTTTGAAGGGAGAATTGGCAATGGGGCACAGTTTTAGTCCTCGCGTGAAGTTTTTTTCGTAGAAGGAACACTAATATATTACTCAACCAACAACAACATTAAATAGCTCATGGTGTCATTTTAGTCTTAGCTAAGTACCCCACGTATAGTGCATCCCATGATGTACTAAAGGACTGTCCAAGCAGAGATAGACATCCCCAACTAACCACCCAAGTAGCAACCAAATTATACACATAAACAAGGTGTTCTAACATAATAGAACTAAACCATTGCACTTCCTCAAATATAACCCTATACCAACATTGAAAGTTTGATGGAAACATCAAAATAACATAACCAAAGAATAATAGATCAAAAAGAAGCACGAAGAGGAGACCCGTCAATGGTTGCCCTGGGTTTCTACCTCTTCCAGCCATACCACCATTGCTTCATTTATCTTTGCAACTCCCAGCTAATCTTGGAGTTAAATGCATCATCTTTTATCTTTGGGCTAAGGTCAATGACCAAGGTGCTTGATGATAGATGGAATTCTTGTCGAGACATGGTAGTCTTGTCTTTCTTGACATTTGGACTAACCTTATTATGCATCCACACATCCCTTAGAAAGCTTTCGTCCAAGACTTTATCAAGGTCTCTTTTTTTTTTCATCCATTGTCTCTAAGGAGTCACCGGTATGCATAAGCACTGGACAATCAACCAACTACGACTCATTCTCAAGATCATTGTTTATCTTCTAGGAGGCTTGAGAGGCTGATGTTGATGATTTATGGTTAACACCTAGCTTTCTCTTACTACTGATCTTTCGAATATTGAGTGACCCGCCTCCAAGATCAGCATCCTCATCCGAATCCTCTAGCTTTAACCCATGTGAGTCCTTTGATCCCTTCATATTAGGCACATCCGGATTTGGTTCCTCCTGGACTAAATCCTTTGCACGGTCCATCTTGCTAGAGTTTCTACTTGCTTCCTCCAAATTCTTTCAGATAACATTGTCATCCTCATCAGAAACCTGACGCCCAATCCACAGACCTGAAGCCCTGAGCCATGGTCCGTAAGGTAGAGTAGCCTCCTTTGGGTCCCTGAAATTTGGGCATTCCTTGGTAGGTTAAAGAAACAAAACACATTGAAAGTGGATAAAAGGCATCTTCTCGTATGATAATCGAAGGATGGCAGTGGTGCCCTTCGAGCCAACAGAAATGTAGCGCATAACTGGCTTATGAATATCATGTCTAATCTTTATTCTTATGAACTTACCTTCAAAATGACCATCATCCTTGTCATAATTCAAGAAATCTCCCAGTCTTGAACCCAGTCTTTGGGCAAAGGTCTTATGGTGGAAAATAAGAGGCACGTCGTGAATCCAGACCCAAATTGGGATAAAGCTAGAAACATAATCTTTCGATGATTTATGAGCCTCCACCGGTTGCAGGACCAAGAGTGAACTATCAAAAGTTGAGGGTCCCAAGTTGATGATGTCGCGAGCATCCGCATCCTTGTCCAACTCAAGCAAGAAGAGATTCATACCAAAGTTCTTGACTTTGGAATGTCCATGCAGCTGCCAAACCTTATCCTAGGTTCCTTCCAGAGCTCGAGCATTAGTAGTTCAGGAAGAAAACAACCTACCGAGGAAGCAACAATTGAAGTGTTGACAATCCCCTTGGCCTAGGTCCTTGCGTGAAGTTAATTTAGGGTTATTGAGAAAGAGATGAGAAATTAACGGTCAGATGCGAGCAGGTGAGAAGAGAAAGAAGTTTAGTGCTAAAGTAAATTACATGTAACTGTAATGTGGGTAAGACTAAAATGGTCAATTAATGTCATTATTTAATGGAAAATAGACGTCATTTTGGCCGAAGTGATATTTGAAAAGTAGTGACATTTCATGATTTTATTTTTTTAGTGGCATTTCATGAATTAGCCAAATACATTATGACATTTCAAGAAAAAAAAATTCATATAGCTGGGTGAGAATCAACACTTGTTTTATCCTTTGGGTCTGCTTTCTTTATGTTGATGTCTACTTTTTTTTATACCAATTATGTAGTCTATCCATTGTGATCTCTACATAAAATTAAAACTTACAATTTATATCCTAGTACTACAATTTACCAACTCAACGGTAAATGCCACGTTAAAACTAGCTAGCAATGGAACTCAATATTATTGTCCAACATCTATTGTTGATGATAAAATATAGTTATTTGACAATTAGCAAGATAAATTTTCATCTAAATTTCCTTATAGTTAATTAAGTGAACATAGTGAAAAAGGACAATGCATGGTATTGTTAGTGATCTTTTTGCACCAACATTATTGAAATATGGTTAACTACACTATTGTTCTTCCTTTTCATTAACGTTAAGATGATAGATGGTTGATGAAATATTTTGGAATGAATATGGACATATATTCATGCATGTCAAATTAAGGGGGATAATCTTTAAAAGGTTATGTTTTTCTCCTTTGCTTTGGTTTTGTCCCACTTAATTTTCCAAGCAAGGTTGTTATAAGGTATTCTACTACTAGATTTTCATTAGAAAAAGAGTGCTAGATATATATATATATATATATTGGTGGAATTGCCTGTGGAGGGTGATTTTTCGGTATGAGGGGGGTCTAACAAAATATGATCTAGCCGAGAAGTCTAGATCCTAAAATAATGCCATTATGTGGAGGGTGAAAACCCGTTATAATTGGCATCCCTCAAATACCTACTAAATCCGTCTTTCCCATAAAGCATAAAGGGGAGTGCAAGTGTGCACTATACGCTCTCGATGGGCTCCACGCGGACTTATGCCCTAAGGGCGGAATTGACTAGAGTCGCCACCTAGTTTGACCTAAAATACTAGGAAGGAAGGGAAGGAGGGTTCTAAGAACCATTGGTTGACTCTGAATTTATTGCCTATGGATGGGGCTTATCCGGTCATACTAGAGATTCTGTGTGGGTTCGCACTGGGTTACACCCCTTAGAAGTGGCAACGACCACGACTTTGGATTGGTGCCCGAGGAAACCTCGGTCTCCAATTGTCAGGATTACCTTCTTTCAAAACCTTTTGAGAGAGATTCATTTAAAAGCCAAGAGTAGGATTAGGACAGGGGGAGAGAAAATGAGTGGATGAGGTGAGCTTTTCTGCCAAGCTAGCGCCAAGAAGAAGAATTAGTGAACTCGAATGAGTATAGAATGAAGATTTAGGAAAAGTCTGAGGTTGAGTGAATGAACGAGACATAGAGTCTGATGGTTTGCAGTTCGTGGGAGCCAAAGAAGGTTTGAGAGTTTCGAGAGGTATGAAAAACACCTTAGAGGGGAAATGGGTTTTTTGTTTGGAATGGGGTCGCACCCTAGATGGGCTGCCTACGTACTCAACTCCCTGTTGAGATCAGACCTTACGTAGTTCACAGTACACTTGGGTTTTGGAAGTTTTGATGTTTATAGGGTTTGAAGATATTTGAGGTGTTTGAGATTTAGAAGGGTTCAAAGTTTTGAGAAGTTTCGGGTTTGGGATGCTAGTCTGTGAGACACTCGGGTCTATAAGACGTTTGAAACCGTGAGATGTCGAAGTCTGTGAGACGCTTGGGTCTGTGAGACACTCGGGTCTGTGAGACGCTCAGGTCTGTGAGACATTCAAATCTCCAAAATGGTGGAGGAATTGAGGTGTTTTGAGTCTGTGAGGCGCTCGGGCCTATGAGACTTTGGAAGCTTGAGAGAAGCTAGAATTTGCAAGAGGACTTGAGTTTAAGGTGAGTTGGAGTTTGAATGATGACTTAAGTATGCAAGGCAATTGAAGTTTGGGTGGAGATCCCGGGGTTTTCGGGTTTGAGATTCTGAAAGAGTTGATGTTTTGGGATATTTTGAATTTAGAGTGAGATGATGGTGGACTGAATTGTTTGGAAGAATGATTGTCAAAATCGTCCTTCTTAAAGTTTTTAAAATCAAAAAACCATTTTTTGTTGTAAAAGGGCGGATAATCCCAAGGGATTACCCTATGTACCCCCTCGAACACGACACTTAATTAATGGTAAGTGCCAAGGCTCAAAAGATGGGGCAATGAATTTATGTCGAAAAATAGGATTCAGAGAGAAGCACCATGAATGAGATGTTCTCGGTCGAACCCTAATAACGTCTCTAACTCCCGGGTTTTAAAACATTAAAAAACCGAAAACATTGAAATCGAGCGGAAGGGAGTTAGACGATTCTAAAATCCCGGCTGCAACTAGGAAGGTCGTTACTTCCCTAGCACCCCGCCTTGTAAAAATCTAGGCTGCAATTAGGGGAGGTTTGTCACCCTAATGCCACGCCCAAAGGGATCCAGACTGCAACAAGGGAAGTCATGACCCAGTGCCCTGTCTCGGATTTTTATTTTAGAGGAGAGACAAGTTATGTCTAACAAGGAAGAAAACGTTCTTTAAAGGTGTTAGACATCCCATGTTCCCCAAAACGGTTTATATTTTGAGTTTGAAAAACTGAGTTGGAAAACTTTTGAGGTTGTTCGGAATTCTCGATAAAGAAACACTGATTTTGAGAAATGTTTTAGGAGAAAACTTTCTGTATATGTGAGAAGAACTTTCTGCGTTTTGAGAAGAGTTTTATGTGATGTGAGAAGAGTTTTTCCTTTAAAATTCCACAAAATGGTTTCTTTTTGAATAAAATGATGGTTTGAAATGAAGTTTACAAATGGAGTGTAGATTGGATGAAATGTATTTAGGTTTGAATTGAATTGGAGTTCGATTTGCATCGAGGTCGAGTTCGGTATTGGGTTGATGTCGAGTTTGAATTAGATTGAGGTCGAGTTGGATTGGGGTTCGAGTTTGAATTGGATTGGGGTTCGAGTTTGAATTGGATTGAGGTTCAGGCTTGAACTAGATTGAAGTTCGGGTTTGAATTGGATTGAGGTTCGATTTTGAATTGGATTGAGGTTCAGGCTTGAACTAGATTGAAGTTCGGGTTGGGTCAAGGTCAAAATTTGGTCAAGGTCAAAATTTGGCCAAGGTCAACGTTTTTGGTCAAGGTCAACGTTTTTGGTCAAGGTCAACATTTTTTGGTCAAGGTCAATATTTTTGGTCAAGGTAAACATTTTTTGGTCAAGGTCAACGTTTTTTGGTCAAGGTCAACATTTTTTTTGGTCAAGGTCTACATTTTTGGTCAAGGTTTGATATTTGTGGACTTGGTTTGACTTTTGTGGACTTGGTTTGACTTTTCTGGACTTGGTTTGACTTTTCTGGACTTGGTTTGACTTTTGTGGCCTTGGTTTGACTTTTGTGGACTTGGTTTGACTTTTGTGGACTTGGTTTGACTTTTGTGGACTTGGTTTGACTTTTGTGGGCTTGGTTTGACTTTTGTGGACTTGGTTTGACTTTTGTGGGCTTGGTTTGACTTTTGGGGTTGGGCTTGGACCGGATTTGGGCTTGGGCCGGTTGGGTAGTTTAGGCCAATTTGGGCTTGGGCCAGTTGGGTAGTTTAGGCCGATTTAGGCTTAGGCCGGTTGGGCTTAATGGGTCGAGCGGGCTCAATGGGTCAAATTGAAGTTGGGCCCGAAATGAGTTTTGGTCGAATTGGACCTTGATGGGCTTTCGAGTTGGGCTGAAGATTATTTTTGGGCTGAAATGGGCCTTAGGCCTTAGGCTTGATTTGGTTTTGGGCCAAAGTAGGTTGTGGGATGGATTGGGCTGTGGGCTAAAGTGGGTTGTGGGCTGGATTGGGATGTGGGCCGAGTGGGCTTGGATTGGGCTTGGGCCTCGGATTGGGATGTGGGCCGAATTGGGATGTGGGCCGAGTGGGCTTCGGATTGGGCTCGGGCCTCGGATTGGGCTTGGGCCTCGGATTGGGATGTGGGCCGAATTGGGATGTGGACCGAGTGGGCTTCGGATTGGGCTCGGGCCTCAGATTGGACTGTGGACCGAGTGGGCTTCGGATTGGGCTTGGGCCTCGGAATTTGGGCCTTGGGGTGATTGGGCCGTGGGCCGAATTAGGCTTTTGGGCCGATTGGAATTTGGGCCTTGGGTGATTGGGTCGTGGGCCGAATTAGGCTTTTGGGCCGATTGGAATTTGGGCCTTGGGGTGATTGGACCGTGGGCCGAATTAGGCTTTTGGGCCTTGGGCTAAATTGGGTTTGGGTTGAATTGGACCTTGATGGGCTTTTGAGTTGGGCTGAAGATTATTTTTGGGTTGAAATGGGCTTCCCAATTTTGATTTGATCTTGGACTTGAATTTTGAAATGGATTGCTTTTTTTTTGGGGGGGGGGGGCTTTTTTTATTATTATTATTAACATAATAAGATGTGGTTTGGGTTTAGGGATCACCCAATTTATTAGGTGGGACCATGGCTCACCTAAATCTCTGGGTTCGCCTCTATCCTAAGGCTTGGTCTTAAAGGATAATAACTATGGCTTAATAATAATAAAGCGAAACAAGGCTTACAAATAAAATAAAACTGAACTTGAAATGAGATTAATGATTTACGTAAAACCGAGATAGGTTGCAATCTTATTAGGAATAAAAGGACAAGGGCATTCGCCAACCGGATCAAGAAGGAATTAGTGAAGCTGCAATGTGAATAGTAATCAAAGAATCTAAACCAGATTATTCACAAAATAAATAGGAATCGAGCATTGGTGGAGTCAATTCGCATGCAGAATTGAGAATCAAATCCCTTGTCATAAGAGAGAACAACAAAGCGTGAGTCCATTCATGGGCTAACAAGATCAGAATCAAGAAAGCTGACCAAAAGGGTGTTCAGACTTGTGAAGAACAACCAAGAAGCTCTAGTGTCCACTATTCCAGCCCAATATCAAATCCAAAGCCCCCAAAGCCAAACTCAAGCAGAAACAAGTCTTAGTCCCACGTTTTGAAGAGGATGTACCTCGGTGAAATGAAATGAAAAGCAGTAAGTGATGGCCAATACAGCAGAGTGTTAAGTATATTGTGGTATGATGCAATTACGATTATGATAAACCCCACAGAAGTGTTGGTAAAAACCTGAAACACATGTGTGCATAGTACATAAAATATAGAGCATGAACAAAGATGCACAACACTTCAACCTTTCGATTCACCAACGTATGGGGGTATAAGCACAACTAGAACGTGCACAACGACAAAGAGAGCATTGTCACCTCTTTCACAATAGCGATAGCAGAAGCAAAATACCATGAATTCAATTTAAACTTCTTAAACTCATTTATATAACAGTTACAACAAATTGAATCAAGTCAAACTTTCAATTCACAGTACGACAGGTCCAAGCGGCAGCAAGTAGTTGTGCCAAAAATATAATCAGGGATATGCCTACCTCACATTGAACAAACCAACATACAATACACTTATACTGAGTTTAGACTTAATACCAAAAGCCAGAGAGTGAGAGCTTCCTGTAGGTATTTCAAAGACGCGATACAAAAGAGTGGCAAACGTTAGCTCACTAGCAATACACAAAGAATGCAAGAGCAGTTCTTGAGGACAGATCGAAGAATAACGAAGCAAAATATGAGAATATGGCAGGATCTTTCGGCCTTGAGCTCATATGTTCTCGTGAACTCACAGATCCATTCTAGGTTTGGTATTCAACGAAAAAATTATCAGCACAAACAAAATGAAAATGTGAGACAAATAGTAAAATGCGGCGAGTACTGACTATGGGAATAGAAGCAACTAGTACAAAATCTTCAATATACAAGCATAAACCAAAATGAATGTAAAAAGAACAGAGGTCAAGCTAGCTCACACTGTAGAATGTTTATTCTGATAGAGCCACAATCCCTCGATGCCATCCCTGATGCGGTTCACGTGGTGAGAGGGGAAAAATAGAGAAAGTAGGATTTCGGGTCGCATTCTTGCACTGATAAACATTATTACCGAGACTTCTATACAGAGATAGCAAGTTATAACAATGACGAATTCCAGAAATGATAAAATGCTACAGATTAGCGACAGTAATAGAAGTTACGACCAACCGATGTAGACCGTATCATCAGAATCAAGTCAACAAAATCGACAGAGAAAGAAAAGCAGAGATAAAACCCATATACTTATGTAGAACTGAGATTCGGAAATAGCATCGGAAGAATGGGTGGAGATTAAAATCGAATAACATTTGAACCCACTTAGCCTTGTCGAAGACCAAGGTGCACGGTGAAACGAAATACCCCGGGATTCCTCAATGAGGGTCAGGTTCGTGGTGATTTTTTTAGAGAAACAGAGCCTTTGAGCATGCCTTGTGTTTCTGGATTTTCTGTTCGATTTCAGGGGGAGAAGGTGACGGCTGGGCGAGAAGAGCAGAGGGAGAGTTAGGGTTCTTTTTGGTTTCAAAAGGCGAAGGGAGGATAAATGAGGCGATGGAGCTTGGAGATCGGCTGGTGAAGGAGAAAGGTTTAGGGTCTTGCACTGAGGGAGATCGATGGAAAATAAGAGTCAGGAATCAGGAAGAAGAAGAAGAAAACTGAGGCGGCTAAGCGTGGAAAAGCTTGAAGAGAATGGAGGTGGGTGTGAGCAAGACGAAGCAGGAGGAAGGAGGTCGGCTGTGAGAAGGCAAATGAAGAAGAGGAGTGAAGATGATGGAATCGGAGAACTAGGAAGAATCGACGAAGTCGTCGGCTAGGTTAATGTAGTCCCTAGGGTTTGTTTTTGTTGTTGTTTTATAGAAAAATAAGATTAGGGTTTTGACTAACTATGGGCTTTATTTGGGATATTGGCAAAAATCGGACCCAATTGAAGGGTTGGACTGCGGTTAATCTAGACCGAAACAAGGTCCTGTCTGGTTGGCAATATGTCTGGAAAAAAGAATAAAAACTCTACACTTCCCAGGATTCAAACACTGGGCATTTGCATCCTTGAAGAGCCAAGTGACCAGTTGAGCTAAGACAACATTTCAGTATATGACTGCGATGAATCGAACTAAAACTCTTATTCAAGCTAAATGGAGAAAAATAAAAATGCCTTCATCTTCCACCAGATTTGAACTCGAGATCTATAGGTTTATGGGTTAGGACTTTAACCAACTAAGCTATGTCAAATTTCAGTATGTACATGAGTGAAATAATACAAGAGCCCTACTCCGAGCTAGATAACTTTCTTAAAATGCTATAATTTTTAAAGAAAGTATACACTAAAATGAGAGAGTTAATCTAAGGGCATCAAATTATGGAACATAACTGAAAATATAGTACGAATCATAATGAGGTATAAACGTGGAGTAGCATAATGATATGTACATGAAATAATAAAAATAGCACTAGCGTAATGGAGACAAAATACACGGTGAATGAGATAAAATGGATAATGAATCAATTACACACAAGCAGCGAAATATACTAACATGAATGAAAGATAATAATTAAAGGTACATAAAATAATAGAAATAATAATGGGAATGTTGATGATAAAAAAAGTAAATGCTAGAAGACAATTAAAAGTAGCAATAAATATGATAAAATAAAAATAGGTAACAAAATGAAAATAAAAGATAACTGAATAAATAAACAAATAAGCAATAATAAGATGAGATAAAACAAAAGGGACGGGTTTAAAACCATATTTTTGTTGGAAATTCATTTCCAAGGAATTGTGTTTTTCTGAAATACTTTGAAAAATGATTTAAGAATTTTGTCATGAAATCATGGTTTTGTTTTGGCACGCACGTTAATACGTTTTGAAAAGAAAGGCAACTACCTCTCTTATTTTATTTATTATTTTGGAATTTGCTTCATGGGGTGAGAATTTTTGGTGTCTACACTGCCATTTCTTGGCGTTCAACAAAGTAGACTATAGTGGCAACTTCATGCTTAATTGATTGCTCCATGTGAAACGGGAAGAGAATTTGTGTGGCTCGGATAAGTTATCCATCATTTATTTAGCTCTTGTGGCCTTCAGTCAGATCCAAAGAAGCCAACGATGATATATGAATATAATGATGCTCACACTACTCAAATAAGGGAATGATGCATCAAAAGGTGATCAAACCAAGCATATATCCCCAAAATTATTGTCAACCCATCAGGTGGCATCAGTGATGAGTGAATAAATGAGCATGTATTAGAGGTATATTCATGTGCCTTATCAATGTTTTATCAACACTTTTCATGCTCATTTCTCCACTCTAGCTAGTTTTCCTCTAGTTTTGTGTTTATTGATTTTTTACAAAATTATTATTGAAATAGGAGGAATAACATAGCTATAAATAAAGTAGATGAAAATACAAACGTGTGGGCGCAAACGGATCCAAAATCGGAGCTATAACGAAGAAGATAGAGCATTTGTTTTGCTTCTAGTTTGGACCTCCCCAGCGGACCGCCCCTGTGGGGCGGTCGGGTCAATTTTGTTCACGTATTTTTGTAGTTTTTTTATCTTCATCAATGCTTAATTAATGTTTTAGATTTAATCTCCTATTACATTTATTGTGATTCCATGCAAATTTATGTCTTGAGCTTGGGATTAGACAAATTAGGGTTTAACCCTAACTTTTACACTCTTGATTTGGGGGTAAACTCCTAGGACTATTATTTAAGAGCTTATGCTTAATGCTACCTAGTGACTTAGACCTTCTTTGATTAAGAGTTTTGGTTAATTAGGTAAGATTTGGTTGTTCCGGATTTGGAGAATCTTTACATTAACTCTAATAGACAACTTAATGAGGAAAAAAAATGAGAGCATATTTGGGTGATTTAGGAGATCCCCACTATCCTAAGGTACAAACCTATCTTATATTAGCTAGTTTAGATCATTTTCTTTGTTTCCCATCTATCAAACTAAAATCCCAAAAACCCCAATTTACATTTATGCACTTTTGTATATATATTCTTGCACATTTACTAAGCTTATAATTAACTAGATAGTTACGAAGTCCATGTGGATACGACCTTGTTGGACTACAATGATTGGGTTCACTGCCCATAGTTAGCAAGATAGCATAATCACTATTTTGCACAACAAGTCTTTGGCGCCGTTGCCGGGGACTTCGGTCCAACTATCTGATTAATTATCTTTTTAGTTTTTGTGCACTTTTTCATTTCTTTTATTTGCCCTTTTGTGTATAAATTTTTTCTTTTCTTTGTAGGCACTTTAAACTGATGGATGATTATTATGATCCAGCTGGAGGTTGGAATGACTACTCTTATGGCCAAGAAAGCTACAATCAATGGTTTGTGTGTGAAAGATGCGGAGGAAACCATGACAAGTCTTAATATCAGGTTGGAAGCTCTAGGTTGGAAGACATAATGGCAAATTTTATCTCAAGATACCAACCAAATGGGAGTAGACCAACCGGATTGGAAGACTATCATGAGTTTACACAAGTCGCCAACCCATGGATTGTATGCCAAGAATGTGGAGGAGACCATGAGCATTCTCAATGTCCAGTTGCAATGTCAAGATTGGAGGCTCTCATGGAGGATTTCACCACTTCCATCAAGTTTGCGCACCAAGCAGCAGAGTCAATGTTAGCCGAGCAAAGCACCATCGACATAAATGTACAAGCTCGGCTTGATCAAATTGTGCAACAACTTGAGAGCGAAACAATTCAAAAGGTGGAGCAACCTTCTAAAGACTTAAGTTACCCTCTCTCTCCTCCCTTGAGTGAATTAGAAACTCCACCACCAAACAACCATCAGCTTGATTATGAAGATAACTCGTCAGAAGAGAGTTTCTGCTTTGACCTCATGTAGTTTCCTCCCTCTGAAGTCAACCACCAATTTGTCTCCTCTCCCTTGTTCATCAATACAATGAGGATGATCACATCCTTAAATTTGAGAAGGAGGAGACACCGCCTCCCTTCGAGTCACCAGATGAGAGTGCCACCATCTACTTCAAGGAGCCACCTCCCTCTGAAGTTGATGTCCATCAAGGCTCTTCCTTTGAGCCTCACCAAGAAGTCGAGGATGTTTACATCCTCAAATTTGAGGAGGAGGAGCCGTCAAACTTTGAACTTCACCTGGAGGATCAAGGCCATATCCACTCATGCTCAAGTGATGAATGGTGGAAGCTCAAAGTCTACCCGCTAAGTGTGGAGGCCACCTTCCCGTTTGATCCTGGACTAGAGATTGATGACAAATTCCGCCCCGGAGTTCCCCCTACACCGCTAAATGAAGATTAGGATGCCTTCATCCTTAAATTTGAAGAAGAGTCTTTACCACAAGATGATTCTCGCACCAAGGATCATCAACCGAAAAATCTGGGTCATTCTTCAAAGAAAAATGATGCTTGCCCAACCCACCCGTTGAAGCCCACTTCAACATTCATTTTTGATCCTGGAGGTCTTCAATGTGGTATGGTCTAGCCAAAGACCTTAAAGATGGGAAGCTTCCCGGGAGGCAACTGGATGAATTTCTTTCATTTTCATTTATGTTAATTTTCAATCTTTTGATTTGTTTTCGCTAACTCTTCACCCCACTTGTAGTTTGGTTGCTTCAGTGTTTTATGCAGGTGCAACTTAAAGTCCACACCACAACCAAGCTACACTAATTGAGGCTAAAGCTCAAGTGTAGGGGAGTTCCTTCAATGAAAGCAAGCATAATTTAGGGGAGTACTAGTTTCTTTTATTTTGCTAATCTCACTTCTCTTCTTCATTTTTGACACTGCTTGTTTTGTCAGTGGACATAGCTTATGTGCTATGATGTTGTTTGTTTCCCTTGCATTTTCTCTCTATTTGCTTCCCGAAATGGTCTTCTGGAACCTTCCCCGGTTTGTTTGGTGAACAATGAGGAAATTGTTCAAATTAAGTGTGGGGGAGTGACCTTATCGATGAATTTTGTGCTTAAATGTTTAATCCCTCTGCTTATCTTACGTTTGTCCAAAATCAAAAACCTGGACCTTTGTGATATAAGTTGTTCTCATTAAGAACAAATACTGTATGAATTGTGGGATAAATGCTCAAATTTTTCTTTTTGATTGCTTTTGAGGAGCATTTATGCGGTATGACCAAATGCTCTTATAAGGTTAGATTTGTGCAGGGGTTCTTTCCGTCTTCTCTCTTAGGGATTGCTAAGGGGTGCTTCTTTGTAAAAATCCTTTAAGGGACTTGTAAGACGCCATTGGTAACCAACAATGAGAGTTGAGTGTTCTTAAATGCAAAGGCTTGACGCCAAAATTGTATCTTCTCTCTCTTATGCAAAAGCGAAACAAATGCATAAATCTATTTTTCCTTTTGTTTTCTTGTCAATGCTCATTCTTGAGAGAAGTTGATCATGGTAAAAGCTCTCTAAGTTACCTAAGCTTTAGAACTTTGAAGCACTTCGGATCATACCCCGAAACTCTAGATTTTGTTTTGTCATAAGCACACCCATGCCACCACTAAGAGATGGTTCACACTCCTCAAAGGTTTTAATCACTTTTTGTTTCTTATCTTATCCTACACTTCATGTTAGTATTTGTTAGTCTTGAGCATTCTTTACTTGCTTGGATGCTTGGTTTTGCTTGAGGACAAGCAAAAAGGTAAGTGTGGGGGTGTGATAAGTGAATAAATGAGTATGTTTAGAGGTACATTCATGTGCTTTATCAACACTTTTCATGCTCATTTCTCCAATCTAGCTAGTTTTCCACTAGTTTTTGTGTTTATTGGTGTTTTATAAAAATTATTGTTGAAATAGGAGGAATAACATAGCTAGAAATAAAGTAGATGAAAATACAAACGTGTGAGCGCAAATGGATCTAAAATCGGAGCTATAACAAAGAAGATAGAGCATTTGTTTTGCTTCTGGTCCGGACCTCCCCAGGCGGACCCCCCTGTGGGGTGGTCGGGTCAATTTTGTTCGTGTATTTTTGCCTCTGGTCCGGACCACCCCAAGCCGACCGAACGGAAATTTGCCCAGATTTTAGATTTTAAAAGCAGAAAAAGAGAGAGAGAGAAGAAGAGAGAGAGAGAGAGAGAGAGAGAAGAGAGAGAGAGAGAGTTCTGGAGAGGACTCCAGGCCAACACAAAAGAAGAGAAAAGATGAAAAAAAGAAAGGAGAAGAAGAGGAAGAAGAAGAGAAAGGAAAAGAATATAAGCTTACCTACCTCCAAGATCCATTAATGGCTTCCTCTTATCCCTTTTCTCTTGTTTTTCTTCTCATGTTTGTGTGAACTCTTGTATACCTTGGGATGGGGTTTCTTCCCAAAATCCCCAAATTGCTCTTGTAAACCTAACTTATCTTTTGTAGTTGTTTTATCTTCATCAATGCTTAATTAATGTTTTAGATTTGATCTCTATTGCATTTATAGTGATTCCTTGCAAAATTATGTCTTGAGCTTGGGTTTTAAACAAATTGGGGATAAACCCTAACTTTACACTCTTGATTTTGGGGGTAAAATCCTAGGGCTTATTTAAGAGCTTATGCTTATGCTACCTAGTGACTTAGACCTTCATTGATTAATAGGTTGGCTATTAGGTAAGATTTGGTTTGTCCATGATTGGAGAATCTTTACATTAGCTCTAATATACAACTTAATGAGGAAAAAATGAGAGCATATTTGGGTGATTTAGGAGATCCCCACTATCCCAAGGTACACATCTAATCTTAGATTAGCTAGTTCAGTTTGATCGTTTTCTTTGTTTCCCATCTATCAAACTAAAATCCCAAAACCCCCAATTTACATTTAGCACTTTTGATATATCTTCTTGCACATTAATAAGCTTGTGAATTAATTAGATAGTTACGAAGTCCTTGTGGATATGACCTTGTTGGACTTCAATGACTGGGTTTACTACCCATACACTAGTGGAAAAAATGTTTTTAATGACGGTTATTTGCCTAATTACCACACGGTTAGAAACCTGGTTTATACGGGTCGCTAATAGCTAACAACTATATACCACGGTTCAAAAACCGTCGTACTTTTTAAAATGGAGGGTTATACAGAAACACGGTTCCTTTTGGACCGTCGTTTAAGACCCTTTTCTCCCGTGAGATCATTGACTTTAACCACGGTTAAAAGCCAGAAACCGTGGAAAGTGAGTATTAATGACGGTGAGGTGTAGAAACGTGGTATTTATTTATAAATCCAACAAAATAAAACTACGGTTACTTCATAAAACCGTGGTTTATAGTGTTTTTTTTTCTAAAATCGCCGGCGTTATAGCGCCGCCTTCAACTAATCTCAACAAAGCTCAAACACTGTAGAATGCAGAACATGTATGTTCCTTGTATGCAAATTAGGGTTGCAAAATAAATGAGTGAATGTTGTATTCCTTGTTCGTCGGTGGGTTGCAAAATTACCGTGTTCGTCGGTGGGCTACAAAATTACCGTGTGTTCGCCGGTTAGGCGCAGAGCATGTGTTCCTTGTTCGCAAAAATTACCGTGAAGAAGAGGCGCAGAGCATGAAGAAGAGGCGCAGAGCATTTGTTCCTTGTTCACAAAAATTACCGTGAAGAAGAGGCATAGAGCATGAAGAAGAGGCGCATGTGTTCCTTGTTTTCCAGTTCGCCGGTGGGTTGCGAAGTTGAAGAAGAGGCGCACAGGTTCCATGTTCGCCGGTGGGTTGCAAAAAAAATGCGAAGTTGAGGAGAAGAAGAGTTGAGAGCATGTTTGATTTGTTCGACAATGTTGGTTGTAAAACAGTGAGAGCAATATATCTAATAGGAGAAGGAGAAAGAGCCGCGTTAATTTTCGCCGAAAATTTGAATTCCCGCTTAGAATATACCACGGTTCTACCAAGAAACCGTCATTTAAAGTTGTTTGATCATGACTAAAAATGACGGTTGTCACAAAACCGTGGTTTAAAATACAACGCGTCAAAGTATATATGACGGTTCCAGCTAGAACCGTGGTATATAATACAACGCGTTAAACTATATATGACGGTTCCATCAGAACCGTGGTATAAAATGCATCACGTCAAGCTATATACGACGGTTCTGCGTGGAACCGTGGTATAAAATCTCCCGCCGACACTTTTTGTGACGGTTATGATAATAACCGTGGTATAAAGTTTTTAAATGACGGTTACGAGAATAACCGTGGTTTAAAGTGCGTCATTTAAAATCTTTTTTCTACTAGTGATAGTTAGCAAGATAGCATAATCACTATTTTGCACAACAATCAGCTTCAGACCAAGGGTATTCTTGATGTTCGTAAGATTCGGTCCGATGAGAATCTAGCTGATTCATTTACCAAGTCACTTCTTACAAGATTTCTAAGGAGCTTGTTTGTGATATTGGTAAGCGACATCAAAGAGACAATTTGTTTAATTGAGGGGGAGAGGGACATTTTAAACTATGCTCTTTTCCTTGACCATGATTTTTGTCCCAATGGGTTTTTTTGACAAGATTTTTAATGAGATAGTATAATAGAATGTACATTCAAGTAGGAATGTTGTAAATCACCCTATTTAGTGGATGTACTTTCACATATCTTCGGGCCTATCTAGTCCCTTCATTGGTGTATCTCTTAAAACCTTATATATAGACTCTTTGTTTGTGTAACCTTTGAAGTTTGTATTCCCAACTTAGTAATGGGTCACTCAAAGGTTCAAAAATGATGCTATCTTGTACTATATAAGGACGTGATCATGACATGGAATGCAAGAAACATAAAAGACAATATGTCTATTTCCTTCTTCTTTGTCTCTTATACTTTTCACTCCCATCTCTCAATTTTATAACATCTTCGCATATATGTATTTTTTACTAACTTTGTTTGTGTAATTATAATGAAAAATTGTTATTAATGTTTTCTTTAAAATGATTGAGTTAAGAACAATCATCAGATATGTAAGAGTAATGATGTAAAAACTAAAAACACTCATGTACCTTTTACCCATACTCATACCCAATATGAAGTAGAAAACTATACAAGAAGTGAAAGTTACCTTTCAGTTAACAACATCAATTTTATTTAGTCATTGTACCGAGAAATATCAACTAATATTTACCAATATTTGATCTAGATACTATTAGAATGAGTATTATCACATAACTAGTGGTCAAACTAAAGATTGTGAAGAAATTCAATGAAGAGAAAAACAAAAAAAAAACAAAAGATGAGATCATGCGAAGAACCTACTTCAGAAGCAAAGTTGCTTAAGTAGTTTATTAATTCTTATTAAGACTTCACTTATTTTGCAGCAAAGCTATACTAGATTAATCCATTTCATAAGGATATGTACAACCGATCACCTTGATTTTATCGTGAATACTAAGTAAACATCATTTATGATACCTCTAATTCATCTTCAATTGCATTTTATAATTGGGGAAGTTAACAAGTTTCAATGGTTAGCTTTTTGTGCTTTATTATTGATGTAGGAGTGTATTGTTTGTATGGTTGATCAACTCCTTAGTGATTATTAGTGAACAAATAAGAGAACGACAAACAACAATACCTACCATGACAAAGTGATCTACATGGTTTATACCCATACATCACGGGCAAATGCTACAATACAACCGGAAGCACAAGTGCATGCTTCCGGTGTACAGGTGAAAAAAATAGCTGATGTGGATTATATGACTTTGAACATTTTAAAGTCATCTATTTTTGTTTTAAATAAAAAAACAAATGTTTCATTAAATAATTCTTGTAACGACCCTAAAACCACCCTAGGAGTTAGGGACGTTACACGTCGCATATCTATTACCTAATAACGCAAGGCTCTAACTCACAAAACCCAAACCCAAACAAAGTACACTTTTATTAATTGATCAATGGATTACAGCGATACTCGAACATTTACATGCGGAAGCAAAACTACATTACATAATGAAACAAAATACAAAGGGCTTCAAGCCATAGTTACAAATGCAAAAAGAAAAGCAAAACCGAAGGCAAAGCAGAATCTTCAAACAGAGGTTTAGACCAGCAAATCAGACGGAAGTAGGGTTGAGCCAAACTATAGCTCAGCAGCTGATAATTAAACTTCATCAGCCAAGCATGCTCAAAACATATACTGAACATATACATATACTTATATATAAGCTTAACCAAAAACAGTCCAGAAGTCGGAGCTGAAATTAGACAGAGGGAGAAACTTTCCTAAAACAGATAAAAAACATATCAGAACAGAAACAGAGAGCTTAGCAAAATAGAGGTGGGACACTAGACACTAGCTGACACATTAGAAGCGCGAACACTAAAGCCCTATGGATCCTTAGATCCCACACAGAAATCGTTAAGAAGACTATGGACCCGTCGGTCACTAAATATCCAGGGGACCCTGAGAGAGAGAACAGAAGGGAACCCGAGGAACAAAACAGAAGGAATTCATGCGCAGCATGCTACAAGACAGCCCGACCCGACTATCCAAGGCTCAGAAGCTAAACATCTAGGTCCCAAAACAGAAGCTTTACTAAACAGAGCATAACCCTTAACAGAATAGAACAGAGCAAAAAGTAGAATCTTATCAAAATATATCATAATTTTTAATAGAACCAAGGTTGTATATCGACTGACACATACCAAAGCCAAACAGAAAACATAAGCTCAAACGCCCCTTTAGAGTAATCCGAGGCCAGAAACTTAATAGAGATTTTAAGAATGAAAAACTCATATTCATAAGCTAAACCATATCCAAATAGGTAGTATTCGAAAAGAGGAATCCAACACCGCAAACGACACTCAAAACGGAGCTCAAACAAAGAAGTTATGCATAAACAGATACGTGTCCGGACATGCGTCCGACCTTGCATGTCCAGACACACGCCGAGGACAAGTTAACACGTGTCTGGACTTACGTTCGGGTCACAAGTTCAGATGTAAGTCGATTTCAAAAAATAAAGGCGTCTAGACATCTGTCCGGACTTACATGTCCGGACAAAGTCCGCAAGTCAGCAAATGTGCGTCCGAACTTGTGTCCGGGCTTACATGTTCAGACACAAGTCGAACAGTAACCCCAGAACTCGTCCTTGCTTCACGTCCGAACATACATGTCCGGACGGAAGTCCAGACACCATGCAGAGCACAGCAAATCGAAGGCGTCCGAAGCCGCGTCCGGACTTACATGTCCGGACGCAAGTCTAGACACTGTAAAAACTACAGAAAACAGTGTTGAAACAAATCCAAAACACATTCCACAATCCACCATAGCTAATGAAAAATCTTTCTAAACAAAATATCAATTCGAAACACACTTTCCACTGGGTTTTGACAGATAAAAAAGGCAACACAAAAACATCTAGAACATCACAATCAAAGGAGCACATAATCATATATGAAAAAACGAACAAAACTAGAAATTCCCCGTGGTTGAACACACACACACACACACCAAAATTCATTCACCACCTACCTCACATCCGATGCAACGCAATCTCTACAGACCCGACAACAAGCTCCACTCAAATCTCCGCTCAAAATTATGAACGCTGGAATAATTTGAAGAGAACCACCACTGGAAGGAAGAGCAAGGCTTGGAGGAAGAATGGCATCCCAAACTCGGAATCCTTGCACTCGGGATAACTGACTCGAATCATCGACGTGGAATCTAGAACACTAGACTAATTGATTTACAAGATGGAGGAATTGTGAAGAAGAGAGCAAGGGAGGGAGAAGGTTCTGTAGAACGAGAGTTGAGAGGAGGAGGAAGAAACTGTTGTGATTAAAGAGTGAGAAATCAAATGGGAAAGAATAAAAATAAGAGTTCGGAAATAAAGAAGAATTTAGTTTTCCAACTCCTTAATTAATAACAAAACCAAAAGGACAAGACTAACCCTCCTTCCTCCTAACTTAGGAAATATGTCACTGATGACATAATCCCACTGATGAATACCATTGAAGTTTGCTCACTCCATCTGTGACTATTTCTCACTCTTTTATCTTCTTTCTTTTCTTAATGTTTGAGTAATCTCATTTGTACCTAGGGGTGAAGTTTTTGCCCAAAATTTTGTAAAATTCCATTGTTGAACACTTGTGTAGCTTTATTTTAGTTCTTGTGCTTAATGTATGATGATATTGAGTGTTTATGCCTTTTAAGCTTCTCTACAAGATCATTAGGGATTTGCTTAGTTTTCTCAATTTATTATCATTATGTTAAATTGGCTGGTTACATTGCCAATTAGTTTAGCATTAGTGTGGGTTTCTACCGTAGTTAACCGAAAGTAAAGATTTATTCTGTTGGGGACTAAATCAATGTTTTTTATCAAAAGATCGTTGAGATAAATTGTATTACAACTTAGGGGGAACTTGCACTTAGTGCATCGATTGAATTCGGTGCTTGAACTAACCTTCTGTTCTAGCTAGATCAGGTAGGATTAGTACACCTTGACTAGGTTGCTAGTTAGTTAAATGTTTCTATTATTTAGCTACGAGATCATGAATTAACAATTCTTAGTAAAGAGGTGAAGGATTCAAAGATCTATCCTAGGGTACATCTATCTTAGATAATTATCTTAGGTTTATTGCTTTCTTTATTTCTGTTTATCAATCCTTCATGAAACCCCCCCCCCCCAAAGCAATTTACTACATTCTCACTTTTGTATATATTTATGCATATTTACTAAACTTGTAATTAGCTAGATAGTTATTAAGTCCTGGTGGATACAACACTTGTTGCACTATTGTGACTAGGTTCACTGCCCATTAGTTTGCATAATATATTCATTTATTTTTGCACAATAAGTTTTTGGCACCGTTGTAGGGGACTTCAATCCAACTATCTTACCTATTATTAGTTTAGTTTTGTGCATATTTATCATTTCTTTGATTTTGAGTGTAACCTTGTGTTTCTTTTATTTGTAGGTACTTTCATCCGATGGATGGTCAGTTTCATTATAATCAAGTCAAAGGTTGGTGTGGATACTCATATGGCTCTAAGAACTAAAATCAATGGCTTTTGTGTCAGAAATACAGAGAATTCCATGAGAGTCCTTTATGTCCGGCTACGATTTTTAAAGTGAAGGCTCTCATGGAGGTCCTTATCTCATTTGTCAAGCTAAACCCTACCAAACAAGAAGTCAACCAACAGATTGTGTGCCAAGAGTATGAAGGAGACCACGAGATTGCTCATTGTCCTATGATCATAGCAAAGGTTGATTCCCCAGTTTAAAGGAGCGCAGGTCAAGACTACTCACCCTCTACATGAACTAGCAAGCTCAGTCAATTCAGATTGAGCAACCACTTGAGAGTGAAATGGTTCATGAGGCAGAGCATCCATCAACCATCTCTCTCTCCTTCGCTATTCAAATCAGAGAATTTGACACCAGCTTGAAGACGAGCCATTGGAAAAGAGTTTCTACTTCAACTTCATGGATTCATTCCCTCCCTTTGAAGTTAACAACCAGTATGTCCCCTCCTTTGTGCTTCATCAAGACATTAAGGATGTCTACATCCTTATCGCTGAGAAGGAGGAGTCATCGCCTCCCCCTGAGTCATTAGAGGAGAGTACTACCATCAACTTCACGGAGCTACCGTACTCTAAAGTTGATTTTCCCCAAGGCTCTTCCTATGAGTCTCACCTTAAAAATGAGGACTTTTACACCCTCGAAATTGAGGAGGATGAACCATCACTCTTTGATCTTCACCAGGAGGATCAAGGCCATCTTCACCAGTGTACAAATGATGTAAGGTGGAAGCTCAATTTTCACCCACAAAGTGTGAAGGCCAAATTCCCATTTGATCCGGGACCAGAGCTTGAAGATAAAGTCCACCCTGGAGTTTTCCCTTCTTCACAAGATGATCCTCGCACCAAGAATCATCAACCTCAATATCCGGGTCATTATTCATACATAAATGATGCCCGCCTAACCCACCCATTGAAGCTCACTTCAACATTCATACTTGATCCTGGAAGACTTCAAGATGGTATGGTCTAGCCAGAGACCTTAAAGATGGACAACTTTCTAGGAGGCAACCTATTTGAAATGTCTTTCATTCTATTTTTTTTAAGTTCCACGATGAATTTTGCTTTTGTTAACTCTTCACGCTGGTTGTAGTTTGGTTGCTTCCAGTATTCTATGTAGGTGTAACTTCATGTCTACACCACAACCAAGCTATGCTATTGTGAGGCTAACACTCAAATATGGAGAAATTTCTTTAATGCAAGCAACAACCATATCAGAGGAGTACTAGGTTCTTTTATTTTGTGTCTCTCATCTCTTTTTTTTCATACTGGGTATGCTGATTCTACCATTGGGGATAGCTTGTATGCTATAGTGTTTGTTTGCCTTTTGTGTTTTATTTCTTGCCTACTACCTAAAAATGTCTTATGAATCCTTCCCTGGTTGGTTTGGTGAGCAATGAGGACATTGTTCAATCTAAGTGTGGAGGACTGACCTTTGAGTAGTTCCTACTTGCTTGTTTGTAGCTTGCTCTAGGACACGACACGTCCTCGACAGGTAGTGAACGTGTCTCACTGGCCAGGTTTAACAGACTACAAGTGAATAACCTAAGGATGGTAGAAGAGTGCCAAGTACTTTAGACTAGAACCTCTATTCAATTGAGTATTACACCTTACAATCATTCAATTTTCCTCCATCTAACCCTAGAACTCGGTACACTTTATGACTTACCACTGAAACCCTTCTACCCTGATTGAAGCTATCAGTCAACATTCTCCCAACAGTTCCACGACTACTCCCGTACTGCCCTATCTACCCTTGTGTTCTCAACGATATAACTTGCACTCAACTTATTCACACTACTACTCACTCTACAAGACTCACACACTCTTAGAGATTGGAGCTAACACTTAGCTCAGCTCTTACAAACCTAATATGCTCTTTAATCTCTTATACTAGTAATTCAGTGTTTCAACAACATTATTACAAAAGTGAACGGAGATACATATATATATATAATCAAGTTTCTTCTAGCTGATTGTTAGACTTGAACTAACTTCTTCAGCTACTTGGTAATCCTCGCATGCCATTAGTTGATCACCTGCTGGTCGGTACTTGCATGATACACGTGGAGGACTCTTGTTGGCTAGCTGGTAGGCAGCCTGTAGGTGCAAGTTGTGATTCCAACTTCCACAAGTTGGTAATTTTGGTTACTTCTCCAGAACTTGTCTTCTTGTTGATTTTTTGGAAGTTTTCTAAGAATGATTGCAAAATCCAAGTGGTCCACATCATCAGCCACATCATCAGTACTGGTACATGAGGTGAGTCTTCTCTAAGCTTCAACTTGATCAATTAGACAGGTGCCCGACTATTGGGCGTTGATCCAACGGAAGAACCCACTTGCAACCAAGTGATTCTTACAATCTTTATTCCAGAAACACTTGAGCAAACACAAGTCGAACAAGGTCAATTGCTATCATCAAAATCTCAGGAGACTTGTTCTAACATTGGGTTCTTGGTTTTGCTTGAGGACAAGCAAAAATCTAAGTGGAGGGGTGTAATGAGTGAATAAATGAGCATGTTTTGGGTATTCATGTGCTTTTTGAATGTAAATCATGCTCATTTTTTTGTTTTAGCTAGTTTTACTCTAGTTTTGTCTTTTATTGGTGTTTTTACACATTTATTGTTTGAAAATGAGGAAAAACATAGTTATGAGTGAAGTAGACGAAGAGAGCAATGTGTGGGTGCAAACAGATCTATAACAAAGAATCGGGGCCTTACACAAGTTGTGTCTCGACATGTAACGAAGGCCTAAAGTCGGAGCTCCTTAGCTACAACTTTCTGGGGTACATGTCCGGCTAACACACCCGGACAATTCATAAGCTTAAGTTTCACCCGAACATGGCCAGAACAGAGCAAAGTGAAGCAATAGTTTCGAGCACTTAAAAAAAAGAAGGGAAAGGACTAGGGGCATTCACTCACCTGAGACATCAAGTAACTGACACACACACACACACACACACACACACACACACACACACACACACACACACACAACACACACCACAGGTGAAAAAAACGGGAATTCACATCTTTTTTAATATAAGAGAACAAACCTGATTCACATAATATAATGGGCAATTGAGAGACTCCACACGCAACAAAAACAGGAACACAAGGAAAGAAAAAAAAGAAGAATAGGAAAATAAGAGAATAAGAAGAGGAGCTCCATCGCCATTGAAGCTGCTCCTTCATTTATGGCTATTTCTCACTCTTTATCTTCTTTCTTTCCTAAATGTTGAATTGATCTCATTTTCTACTTAGGGGGTGAGGATTTTGCCCCAAGATCTCTAAAACTCCATTGTTGAACTTTTTGTAGCTTTATTTTGGTCCTTGTACTTAATGTATGATGATATTGAGTGGTTGATGGCTTTTAAGCTTGTCAACATGATAACTGGGGATTTGCTTAGGGTTTCTCAATTCATTATCAATGTGTTAAATTGGTTGGTTCCACGTTGTCGATTAGTATATCATTAGTGTGGTTTTCTTCCGTAGTTAATCGAAAATAGAGATCTATAACGTTGGGAATAAATCAATGTTATTTATCAAAGGTCGCTGAGATATTGCATTGCAACTTTGGGGGAACTTGCACTTAGTGCTATCGATCGAATTGGGTGCTGAACTAACCCCTTCAGGTTCTTGCTAGATTGGTTAGGATTAGTAGACCTTGACTAGGCTACTAGTTAAATAAGTGTTTCCGTTGTATAACCGTGAGTTCATGAATCGACAATTGGTAGTAAAGGGTGCAAATATCCATCTTAGGGGTATATTTATCTTAGATAGTTAGCTTAGTTTTATGATTTCTTTATTTCTATTTATTAATCCATCACAAAAACTCTCAAAACAATTACTTCATTTACACTGTATATATTTATGCATATTTCCTAAACTTGTAATTAGCTAAATAATATGAAGTCCTTGTGGATGCAACACTTTTTGCACTACTATGACTGGGTTCACTACCCATGATATATTCATTGATATTTTACACAACATTTTGATCTTTGATGTGTACACATTAAGATTATTAATCTAAATGAAAGAGTGGTTAGACTGTGCGCAAGTATGACCCACCTCACCTTGTGGGATTGACCGGTTCACATAATAAAAACTATTTAGTAGAGAACCCGACATTGTGAACATACTACCGCTGAAGTTGGTAGTAAAAACAAAAACGTCACTGCAACTATTGGTGGCAAATTAAAAATGCTACTACACTTTCTAATAGTGAAAAGAGGAAAGCATCCTATAAAGTGTTAGATGACGACTAGTAATGTTAATTACTTTGTAGCATAGGTTATGTAACGTCTTATATTTTTATGTACACTCTAGTCCTTTTATATAGAGAACTTGTCTCTGTAATAAACCAATATACGGGAGTATTCTCTCCAAATAATGCAATACTTTACATTCTCACATGGTATCGTTGCAATGAGAAACTCAACAAAACACAATCTCCGATACCTAATAACCTTCAACACCTTCTTCCTCCGCCGTTTCTATCCCGATACTCATCTACATCATCTTCTTTAATCTCTGATTCTTTGTTCACATTGCTTTTCCCCAACCTTCTAGTTTATTCTCTACATCGACGCCATGGCTGATCCTGCAGAAAAATCTCCAGAAACACCAGAAACACAAAAACAAGATTCCTCGACGGGCAACGACAAACCGCCGCCAACGACGAACTATATATTACACTCCTCTGTTTCCCCGGCATGCAACTCGCCTATAAATTCAATAGGGAAGGCTTTTTCGACTGAAAACACAATTCACCGTCGGTCTCATATCCAAATCCAAATAGGGTTTGTCGACGGCAGTATCAAGAAGGGTGATTATAAAGGGCCCCGACAAAAAGCTTGGGAAAAGGCTAATGGAATGGTTATGGGTTAGCTGTTTAGCGGGTTGGAGGATTTCCATTCATCAGTCAGTAATCTACTTACCCACCGCCGCTCAGATTTGGGCCGATCTCTGCCGGCACTACGGCGAACCCAGCGGCACAAGATAGATCTCGTCAGGAATCACGCCAACTTGAGCAAGGTACTGACACTCTAAATGCATATTACACTAAATGGTGCGGATCTGGAATGATGAACAACAGCTAATCTCCTACCTTACCTGTTCTTGTGGCATCCACTGA
>CM041777.1:266278458-266666867 GCA_023374045.1 Limonium bicolor | reverse complement strand
CTACTGACAAAGGACTCCACGGTCCACGGCTCTTCGAGTGACGGCCTAAATTCCAATTTCTATTCATATCTGTGTCCACTTGTAGGAAGTTTCGAGAGTCATTCAACCCCGACGTGGTCGGCGTCAGTGTCGAACTATCCCTCACCTCAATTTGTGTTTGGTTTCCCTTGATCGGACCAGGATCAAGTTCAACTTCCCACGTCAATTTCAATCAATAATTGTTTATTCATTTCTAATCTTGTTTCCTCTTGTTACTTGCCACCTTGTGTTCAATAGATACACAAGTCAACTAGTGTAATTAATCTAGTCATTGGCATATAAGATCATGTATCCTAACCATGTACCAAGTTCTCTTGACTTATTATTATTCATACAACTCCTAGAGTATTTTCTTCCACCAAGTTACACTTCGGTCTCATGCCGATTCACTCATCGCATTTCAACAATCGGTTTCATACCGAGTCACAAACCACATAATACGGAGCTTTCTACTCCTTCTATCCGAAATCTCTCATCAGAGCTACAGATAGTCCTACTTGAATTCTCACATCAGAGCTGACAAGTTAGGCGTTATGTGACTATTGTTCGCAATATTTGCGTAAATAATTGGAAATAGGGTAAGAACAATCTATCTGTACTCCCTTTCCTATTCGCCATAACTAATGCGAATTAAAATATATTTATGTTCATACACATAATACATCACAATATTACTTCAAGTAATATAACACAATCATAACACTTGTACTCTACGTACTATAATAGTGTTTGCAGCATGTGTACCATGCGCTACGTACTCCAACGTACGGTATATCTAAGGCGTTCTACCCCCCTTAAAAGGATTACGCCCACGTAATCTACGAATATATATCATCTTGAAGTAATAAGTTCAAGATGTTCCATTCCTGTGGATTTATTCGTGCACTAATGTGCTACATATTCATTACCCCCTTTTTCTAGGGTGGGCTTTAGCCCCTCTAGCTATACGCCTATCTTGTTATGTATATTTATATACGGTTTGATCGGGAGATGTAAACACATCATTTGTCCCCAATCCTGCTAGGTATGTCAAACCTATGCAATATGGGCCCACTCGCTCCGCAAGCAGTATGCCCAACTACTTAATGGTTAGTTTACCCTATTAGGTAGTAGTTCCAACTCCACGTGACGGTGTTTTCTACACGGTCTTCCATAATCATGGGAATGGAGTAAATTATTCACTGCGTGGTATTGTTTGTCACACACGCTTATTATTTCAATTAGTTATTTAATTTATTCTTTCTGTATTCTATACATGTTCATGGTATATTCCAAGGGTTCATGTCACCCTACCGAACTAACCTCGGTATAAGGTTATCGAGCTATGCTCTAGCACCTATGCTTGTAATAATTTCCATTAAATGTCAAAACGAGTCTGATATGCGCAACTAACTGGCGCTTCATGACTCAAGTTATTCCCTCAGGAATGAGTTCATTCCGTAGGTACCTTATAGGTCCTCTTTTGAGGTGTGAACTCGAATCCTAGTGTGTTGGTATTTTAGTACCCACACGTATGGTTCATCCCTTTTCTTTCATGTTCTGTTCATACTATCATATTGGGTTAATAATTATAATGGTCGCTTGTTGCGCACCATGTACCAGTCGATTAGACGGTTATCCGCTATTGCGGTTTACATGGAGTATCTAATCTCCAGTTAGAGTATCTCTCGTAACGCTCGCTTTTACCCGTCGTTTTTATATACAATACGACTGCGGGTTTTAGCTTGGCATTCGTTTTCTGTTCAGCCCTAATTGGTACTAACATACTAACGTTTTTTTTATTAAGGCTTGAGCATGTGTTTATTATTGTTTAATGTGACATCATCGCAGCGCCCTTAGCGCAATATATAACTCTTTCTGTGCCCCCCCTTTTTGGGTGACATTTATTACCTTACAAAGGTTGCTCTACATAACTTCCTAAAATACCCCAATTCTTTTTCTCATTTATGGGTTCTCCTCACCTTTACCATAAAATAGGCCTTGGCTTCCTTGTTTACTTAAATCTCTAAACTTGTGTTCTGACTTATTCACTAATTGTGATTATGTTTTTTTTTTTTTTTTTAACTTCCTTGATTTTCCCAACCTTGTTGGTTGGACTGAGATTTCTCTCATCAATTCATGGTTTACCTAGCCAGAATTCCATTCACTGACCTAGACACAGAGTTGACTACCTCCTGGGTCCTCACACTACTCGTTTACATACATGGGGTACCATACTGATACATTACTACTTACCCAGCTAATTTAATATAGGTTGTCAGGCCCACAAGCTCCAAGGAGTGTGGTCGTCCCATGTCGCGTTTAGTGCACTCGTAGTGTTCGTACCCGGTGGTTATCGTACTCTTAGTCCGGTAATTTATGTTGAAATAACTAGGCAGCCAATCCTTAACCTTTAATGTCAGAATGGCCCTACAGGGTTCTTTAGGTTCCTTTATTAATGTATATTTGCTTACCTTCTCTAAGATAGGTATTTGCGACTTATCGCCCTACTACTGGTTTCCACATGCTCGTCATATGATATCTGTGAGTGGGGATCAGTAACTATTACTATTTCTCCCGTTCACTCCTAGGCTGTTAACGCCTTCAGATATGAGTTTTAAGTTCCCAAACTCCACCCAATTTATTGGGTTACACCCTTTGGTGTATTCTGGACTCCATGATAAAGGCTCAATGTTTATTCTTATAGTTAAATGACTGTTAGTCCTACTATTTAATTTAATCCTAGTTGGTTTTTATATTTTCCTCTAAGGTTATGATTGGATACTCACAATTTAGTGGGTTCCGTTCATCATCGCTCTACATTGTGTAGTTCTTACTCTTATTCAATTCATATAGTTCCTCCATCCTTCGAGGTAACGGTATCTTCCGTCCTCAGGTAAATTCACTGTTTAGTCAATATCCACTGCCCTCCGTACGGGAGTCTAGCAGCTTAATGGATTATAACACCCCCGGTGTGTGGTGCGGGCATAACATCAGCCCCTTTATTGCACGTTTTCACCTGCCTAATTTTTTCTTACAACGTCAAAATATTTTGCCATAACAGCACTTGTCTATTATTTTCATCTACTCAGTTTGGTAGGTTTTATTTAAAGTTTTTTTTTGCTTGTTTAGCTCACATCTTGCCCTCTGGCAATGTTCAACGGTAGTGGTTAAACCACAAGTGTCGCGCATTCTCTATGGTTATGCTGGTCCTGAAGACTCGACACTTCCCACCGGTATTAATTGGCGTTTAATGTCCATACCGGCTCTGGGTTTAGGCTTGTAGGCACTAATTACCGTTATTCTCACTTACTCTCCTTTTTGTATTCAACTATATTGTATATTCTTTTTGGGTTTAATGGTCAGGCCGGCTAGGTCTTCCCGAGGTTTTATCGACCTCAACCCAAGGGTTTGTACCCCTGCCTTTAAGAAGGCTGTCCTGCTTTATTGCATACGGACTTACATAAAAGTTTAGTGTTTATTGGTAACTGCCTGGACCACTCGGTCCTTTAGGATATTACGTCGTTGCTGCACTTGCTGTAGCAAGTGCGCAAGGCAGGTTGAAATTTAATATTTTGGTTAATGTGGCACTTGCAGTGGCAAGTGCGCCATGCAGACTGAGCCACCCGTACGGTGTGTCAGTGCAGTGCTATTCCCTAATTGGGTTTCTACTTTTAGAAGTTCTTACTTGAATTACTATAGTCTCAACCCCGCACTCGTTCCTACCAATTTACTGGTAGTAAGGTCTTAATTTCCTCTCGAGGCATCGCATGATAGCGACTTAGCGAGTTCTTGTTCCTACAGTTTCAGGATCTCTCTTCATGCACGTCAGGCCTTCATGAACCTTCAGTATTGCATGTGTAGAGTTACTCGCTTCAGGTGAGACTTCTAATAGGTTATCCATTCCATCTGTTACATATCTCATAATCTCTTTTTTTTGACGTTTCTATCTCTCTTCCCCCAAGGCACTAATCAGTTTTCCTGGATGTAAGACAGGGTTGCCTTGTTATAGCAGCTACCCCATTAGTCCTACGGGAATTATCTCCTTTGGTTTAATATTCATTTGGTACTCGTATGGTAGACATTATGTCACTACCAGGACCCCCGGTCCTAAACACTCATCCAAAAATCTTTTTTCCAAACTTAATATAGTTCTCATAGCCACCACATCAGGTCTTCCCGATCAGGAGAGTTATCTCCGTGGTGTTCCTCATTTCATTGTCATTAGACAGTACTCTAGGTACGGGCTGCGGCGGGTGGGGTACCATTGCAAATTTCCCGGGATGTTCTCCCATCAAGTGCGAGCGACATACCGTTACGCGTTACTTGGGGTTGCTGGACCTTCACCGCCTTCCGCTGCCCATGTTCTTCCTTAGTACTATTACCCTGACCTCTTCCTGACATATGTCAAGAGGACGGGTTAGACCTCAACTCGGTCTAATACCGTAGTCTTGGTCTTTAAATATTGAAGTGCCTCTACGGTTATGGTGTGCAAGTCTTAATCATTGCACAACCCCGCAAGGTCACGTATCCTCACAACGTTTCCCATATACCCATAACCTATGCTCACTGTATAAATCCTACTATCTCTTGTCATCAGAGCGGTACTCCGCTCTGATACCACTTTTGTAACACCCCTACTCTATTCGGCTCCTAATCAACTTAATAAATAATGTAATCGCAGCGGTAAACTCAACAATTGTACTACTGGTGTTACCGTTCTTACTCGCCCATACGAGTAATAACGTGCTTACTGATACATTCTTAAATACGAAACATTTTCCCACAGTGACAACAAGAGATAGATCTAAACTTCCCAAACCAATATAAAATTACATTCACAGTGAGCATTCTAAGTATCCAAATCCTATACACGGTTCTAGGTTCTTATCAAAATGCAACAGTGCATGTTTAAATAACTGTAATCAAACTACCCAGCGCGTCACTCTCTTTGTCGACACCGGAAGCTGCATACCTGCAAAAATGTTTGTTTGTGGTATGGAATCAGCCCCTGCTGAGTATGTTACTACATGACCGTCATGCCCCCTCAGACCCTCAGTTATTTGGTCGAGAGCATGCAATTCATTTTCATGCAGATAGTTTTATATAATAACTGTAAAGCAACAATATATATTGCAGTGAACTCAAATATTAAACAAGCCCCCGGCTTCACACATCGCATCTTAATATACCACTAAAAGCGTTACAACGCTTATATGAGTACATAGACTCCAATCCAACAAACACTTAATAATTCATAGTTGAGTACGTCGACTCACTCGACCAAACAATCCACCATAATCCACACACGAGCACTGCGACTCGACTCATCCAGTTCACAACATAGATATAAGTACAATGATCCAATTAATCCAATTCACAACACACACATATGAGTACAGCGACTCATTTAATCAACATTACCAACATACCAAACATAACCACAAAGCATAACCAATGAACAACAAGGCGAAAGAACGAGAACTACAAGTAAGTATGATTCCCGTCTTTGGCATGCAAGCCCAAATAATGTTCGCCTAATGTACGAGCTAATATAGTCGTCCGTAATTGTTCAGTCACGCCTGATGACAACGCCTCGTTAGAACGACGTGTCTCTAAGTTACCTATCGCCTATGGCGAGTCACACACGGCAGTAGCCACTCCAGCGGTAGAGTCTCCGACCTACGAACCATCTGTAGTCCGTTGGAAATTTATCCAGATACTTACGGTTACCACACGGTATCCTAGTATCGTTAATGGATCACAGTTCACAGTAAGAGCCACATCCTCTTGATAAATTGATCTATACCATCGCACATGTTTTACTATTTTTCCTAACACAGCAGACTAAGGTCGTTAGTCTAATCCTGAGTATGTCAACTCGGGATCCAGTGTTAGATACGAGAGCGGCGTTTAAAAAGGCCAATGCTCCGTATACAAGTCTCAGATAATATATATATCTTATTATCCTAATGCTACAACGTTTACTTACGTTCCTTATATTACACATATAAGATAGCATCATTGCCGCTAGTTCGTTTTATAATATGTTCATATATACGAACTGTACTGTTATCGTTCAACAGTAATAATAATAAGCAGCATTAATATACAACTCAAGCATATTAATTCACATAAGCAGACATTCAATCTTATCACAGATTTTCACACAATGTCTGAACTGAGGAAATCCTCAGAGACAATCGGGCCACATAAATAACATACCGTTCACCCGGATTGTATTACGGTGGAGTATGAATCAGCTAATTCTCTGGAGATCCTCGAGACGCCTCTAACAATCTATTAATATGCATCATACTATGCATCAGCATCTCATATTAACAATACACTACGGCACCCCGTACCGTCATTAATCTACCCCGGTTTATTCCCCGCTGTTAACTAATAACGTTTGTCGGGTTTTCGGTTTAACTCGGGATTTAGGAAAAACGCTATATCACATGCGTGGTTACGTCGAGTATTAATACACTTAACTTTAAACGTTTATTATCGCATGTAGTTTAATATACCTTGTATATGATATAGTTTATCATTATATTGCATGTATAATCTTAATCATGTATTATACATCTCACCTTAGTATTTAATTTTCTAAGGTTAGTTTTTCCAAGTGTAATGTTGTATAATTCATATGTACAAATACTTTGAATTATATAAATCCTTATTATTTCATGTACACTTAACATTAGAATTCCATATAATGTTTATAATTCTTTTCCCTTTCTCTCATTTAATATGGTATATATAGTTATTGAACTATATTTATTTTCCACACTAACATATATTTATTATATATATGCATTATAGGACTATTTATTATATGGTAAGTCATTATAAATATATTCATTCTTTTTAATGAATACCTCTATATTATAAATGTTATAACTCTTATAACATTAAAACCATATTATAAATTTCATTCAAAAATAGTATATTTCGAACAGCACCTATAATTCTCAAATATTTACAAAATCCACCACATAATTTATATAATGTTATATTATAGTTATATAACATATATTTTGACATTTATGTCATTAAAACAATTATAACCTATAGTTATATTTATAAAATACCAAACAGCACTTCTTTTTTTAATTAATTCCACACTAACTTTCATAATTCACCAATTTACCCCTTTATAACATATAGTTTCTAATATCACCAAAACTATATATTATACATATCTTCATAAAACCTTATATATAATTCCAAAAATTACCAAACTATACCAAAAGGTTATAAATATATTATTAACCTTATATTCCTCTAATCTCGGTTTTACCACATTATTACCCATTTGTAACAATGTATGAAATATCTTATATTATACTTAGATAATTCATATAAACTCCAAATTTAACCAAATCAACTTCTAAAAATTCCTAATAACCTAAGGTTTGTACTAATCTCCATTTAATACCCTAGTTTTCGGAAATAACAATATCACCCCAAATCTCATAAATCTTTTACAATTTAATACTATCTTAATGTAAGGTAGTATTTAATTCCTTAAATTCAACCAAACATGGTCAAAGTCTTCTATATAGTCAACTTTGATTCTAATACCAAATTGGGACCCAAACCTTTCGGTAATTACAAAACATAACCTATAGTTTTCTATTTTTACAATTTTGCACAAAGCTTCATAAAATGTTATAATTTTATTAAATTCATTTGAAAACCCTAAGTTCCTCAAAATTAAGCCCACGGCTTAATATTTAGCTAGTAATTACTGTTGGCCCCAAACTTAATTATATAAGCATAAACTTAATAAATAAGCTTTAAACTTAAATTAAAATGGCCTAATGACATGGCCTTATTAAACTTTGCTTTGTAGCATAAAATTACACATAAATGCTCAACATAATTACATAAGCTCACGGCCTCACCATAGTTTTATTATTTTTCCACATAATGTCATAATTTGACCATTATGTTAATTAAATCACTTAAATGACTAGCTTAATTTATCTTAGCCATTTTTTCCCATTCTTAGGTTAATATAACCCAATATATGATTTCACTCTCGGCACATATTTATATATGCTAAGAATTACATAAAATCATAAGTTTAAGGGTTTATACCTTGATAAATTCTTGTATGAGCTCGGCACCTTGGAGTAAAATTCACCACAATATTTAGACATGTTTAATACACCAAAACAAGATATAGTTATACTCAAGCTTGAGCTTAACCATAAAGAACAATTAATGTAAGATTTAAGGCAAAAATCACCTTAAAAATGCTTGGAAGTTTCCTATGATTTCGGCCTGGTTTAGCCACACCACAAGGTTGTTAAATTCACCATATAAACATAGGAAACACTTAGACAACACAAGCTGCTGTGGTAATAGGTTTTACCTTGGCAAAATGCTTAAAGAAGAGTTTCCTTTGGATTTCGGTCACCCTTGCTCCAAATGGTTAACCAACTGATTGAACATGTAAATATGAAGATTATGAGCGTATAAACTCACAAAAATCAGATGAAAGAAACCGGATGCAAAGTGTAGAACCTTAAGGTATGTTTTTACCTTAAAATGTAGATTTGGACTTCCTTGGTCCCTAAACTGAGTTCATTCGAGTTTAGCTCTTGTTCTAACCTTAGAACACTGAGAATAACCCATAGGAAAAGATAAGCCACGAAATCCAAGTGTTGGTTAGTGAAAGAATGAAGAGAAAGGGCTAAAAATGACCTTAAATCATTACCTTAGGAGCTTATTGGATTGAATTGTCTTCCTACTCAAGAACACAGCTTGAGAGGTGCTGGGAGCTCAAAGGGCTCGGGGAATGGAGCAAGAAGCAAGAGAGAGGAGAAATGGTGTTTTAAAGGCTTAAAATCATATAAAATGGAATAGTAACTTGCTTAGTCACCACATTAGGTAGCAAACTGAATAATTGATGTTGTGTGCTGTCCTCCCTTTTCCCTTTCCTGCCGACACCCCATAGATGAGGCTGGTCAATTCGTTGACCAATGGTCAAACTTGGTCAATGTGCTTAGAAATTGCACTATTTGGGTACTATTCACATAAACTGTCAGTTTTGGATTTTTATTTTCAAACTTGGATTTAGACTTTAAAATATAGTCTACTATGTCAAATTAATAATTTAAATGACATACTCCAGTCTTTAAAATGACAAAAAGTCATTATCTTAGAGCTCATACACAAAAACGTGCGTTAAGGGTTTTAGAGCCATTTTGTGTCACAGGTGTTTCTGAGCTTAGTTTTCTTTGAGAATAGTTTTGTTGTGTTCCTTACTTCATTACAATACTTAGGAATCCAATTTGGATCCTTTGAGGTCATACAATCTTCATGGTGTCTAAAGCACATTTTTGGCCTTACCGATCTTAAAGCATGTTTTGCCTTGTTGAGATCTTTTAGATTGTTCCCCAATGGTTTAGATGTTATTAACCATCTTAGATCATTATTAGATCATTTAATTAAGTTTTTAAGGTTAGGGTATTTCAAATGAACCGTGATTTGAACTCCGCTTCCGCTCCCATTCTCGCTTCTCAAGAGATGTTAGAGGAAAATTAGTGAGATAGAGAACTCTGAGAAATTGAAATGAGGTGAAGAGATAGAGGAGAGTGAATTTGTATTTATAGATAATTTTTTTTGAAGGAAATGCAATATCGTAATATTTTTTTAAATTCCGACTGCGTGAAGTGGAAACTCGACTGAGCGTACGAGTTTAGAAATGAATAATAACTCTTGGCTACACCCACACGTACTGTACATGTGGGCATTGACTGTACATTCCATGTACAATGAAAATGTACATGAAAATTATACTTTCAGTAGATAGTTCATCATACAGGTTTTTTAATGAAATGTACATGTTTCTATTGTAGGAGTACAGTAAATGTAGCTATATCTACATATGACTGGATGCAAGAATTTGCGGTTAATGAAGACATATTTTAAAGAGTGAATTACTCGGAACCCCCTTAAGGAATGGACATAATACGGTTAACCCCCTTGTGTTTATCATAATTATTGGTAACCACCTTGAGGTTACGGTATCTCTAACTATGAGCCGTTGAATTATAGCTTTGCTATCAAAACATTAACTACATGCTGGTCCATCAGCTTAATCACATTATTAATACCAGTTGGACAACAAAACTGCTTAATCAACGCCATTTAACTCTCCTTCATCCCAATTCCGATGCATTTTCGAGGTAGGGTTAACATTTTTCGGACAATAAGAATGCTGATTAAGCACTATTTTTTGTCAAGCATGTCATTAATAATGTCATAAAGTTGATGGGTCAGCACGTGATTAATGTTTTAATAATGGAATTATAGTTAAGTGGTTCATAGTCAAAGACCTCAAGGTGGTAACCAATAATTAAGATAAACACAAGGGGTTTAACTATATTATGCCCAATCCTCAAGGGGGTTCCGAGTAATTTACTCTATTTTAAATTAGGGAAAACTACATCCCACCCATGACGTTTGGTGAAATTACACACCCCACCCACGTGGTTCTGAAAATTACTTTCCCCACCCATGTAGTTTCCCCTTTTTACATCCGGTAACTTTTCTATTTTTTTTGTTCAACTTAAGAGATGCTTAATGTTGTCCAAAGTTGATGAAACTTTACACGGACGATGCTGAAGTGTTATATTTTGATCCGACACAAAATCTAAAGTTTTTTAAGCTCATATATGATCCATGGACCCACTAAAACATGTGACATGTAAACGTGTGTTCATTTGATCCCACATGTCACATGTGAGTTTAAAAAACTTGAATTTGGTATTGGACCAAAATATAATACTTTAGCATCATCCATCTAAAGCTTCATCAATTTTAGACAATATTTAAGCATCTTTAAGTTGAACAAAAAATAAAAAAGTTATTGGATGAAAAAAGGGAAAACCACATAGATGGAGAAAGTAATTTTTAATACTAGTGGATGGGATGTGTAATTTGACCAACCTTATAATTTTAGAGTAAAACTCTGAACCCCTTGATGATTTAGGATATTACAGTTAACCCCCTTGTGTTTATCATAATGACTGGTAACCACCTCGAGGTTAAGGTTTCTTTGACTACGAGCCCCTGAACTATAACTGTTATTAGGAAGTTAACTACCTGTTGACCTATCAGCTTAATCACATTAATAATTGTTAGGTTGAGGACAAAAAACACTACTTAATCAGCATTGTTATTTTCCTAAAAATATCAACACTTCCACGGAAATGCATCAAAAGTGGGATGAGAGAGAGTTAGATGATGCTGATTAAGCAGTTTTGATTAAGTTGATAGATCAACACGTAGTTAACTTTCTGATAACAGAGTTATAGTCCGGGGGCTCGTAGTCAAAGATACCTTAACCTTAAGGTGGTTACTAATAAATGATAAATACAAATGGATTAATTGTAATATTCCGAAACCTAAAGATTTTGAGTAATTTACTCTAATTTTTATCACATTTTACCGAAGGTTATAATTTTGAGTATTTATATCACATTTTATTTTTATCGTCTTCACACAGAGTTGATGGAGGAGGGAGAGGGAGTAAGTAAAACTTCCAAATCAGAAGTCCTAAACCCTCGTCTGTTGCTCTAATTCACACTGCTGAGGATAGCGAAGGAGGGTGGGGAAGATGGGGAAAACTAAGGATTTGGAACGCCTGAATCATGCTCTTAGCGAACATCTCAATAGCATCCATGATACCCTTCAGGTTCCCCTTCTCATTTCTCCATGGCCCTTCATCTTTCCTGCTGTCCCTGTTCGTCGTCTCCCTTTAATCGAAGCTTTAAATATTTGCATTGCTTTTGATATTGACGAAATCTATCTCCTAATAGATCATGGATCAAACTCCAGTATCGTCTCTAAAGAAGGTAAGCTGGGACGAGGTGATTAAGATTGGAGAACAACTTTCCAAGCAAGCTACCATGGGTAAGTCAGCCTTTCCCTCCTAACCCAAAATTTTGCTCAAAAGGTTCAATCTAGTCCAACTTTAGAATATTGATTTTTCGTGGTGTCAATTTGCGTGTCGATTTGGCTCCCTAGTTCCGTGTTCTCCTTTTTGGTGGCTGCGTCTCAGGACTCTTCTAACCATGTATTCAAATATCTTCTCTGGCTATTTAATAAATTTGTAGGGTTCAATATGCAGAAAGCAATGGGTCTCTTCTCTTTTCTGCATTGAAACGTGAACTTTTGTGGGATTTAGTACTCGTTCTCGATAATGTGAACACTGCTTTTTTAGAGACTTGTTCAATGGAATGAAGAATAACAGAAGTCAAAAGTCATGTGTAGAGAAGGAGCTTATGTCTGCATGTTTATATGAACGTATTGGATGAACGACGTATGTTCTTAACCCTGTTTTCTCACATCAGTGTGCCATTAGTATCCAGAAGCGATCATAAGTAGATTGTGTCATTCCTCTTTGTTGGTCCCCAATGGGAAACTACTTGAATTCTGGCTATAGGTCATCCGGTTTCTCACTAGTTACTGTTATACTTTGCAGCTGGAATGCTTTGGACTGGATCGAAACCAGAAGCGAAAGTGCTGGAGGAAAACATGGAGTCGTACTTCAATGTATTACGTGGTTTACTCTTGTTGTCTTACAGTAGTTCAGTGGGTGCTGGGCCAACTCTTTCTTCTAGTATCCATGCATCGATCAAGCAAGTTGTTGACTGCAGTTTTATGTTATGGAAGGAGTCTGTTTCATCTCTCGGTAGCCTCACCTTACCCTGTCACCTCTATTGTGTGGATGAATTGATTGAATGCATAACACGATAAGAAGGCTGTCTTAAGATTAGCATCACCTTTTTACCCACCTGTCTTGCGTTTTCTTTGCAACAAAATTGCTGATGTCCTATTGATATATAGGGAGGTAAGCCATCTTGTTTATCTGATTATACCCCTTCTTTAATTTTCATACTGGAATGGAGTTTTTACCATTCAAGATATACTGACGTTTCCAGTTTGGTGTTTGTTATTTATGGCTTTGTTTGAGCAAAAGTTGCAGGGATTTGATATGCACAACTTTAAGTAGATTGAATTCTGTTGAAAACCATACTGGAGATGACTAGAGGGTCACTTTATGTGTCATTCTATCAGCTTGGCCTGATCCTTTTATGGCATTACTGATCTTGCTGAGTGAGGTGTGCCAAAAGTTAAAGTTAGCTTAAATATCTGTAAGAAGCTGAATTGAATTTTCCAAAGCTCAGACAGTAAACTTTTTTAAATGAGCGATAAACATGTAGTCCTCTGATGCCATGTATATTTCTCAGGATATGTTGTGAGTTGCTATGTGCTGATTGCATGAGAGATACCTGTGTTTCCTTTTGTTCAAGTCTGGGATTCCAAGACTAGGTTCTCCGAAGTAGGTAGAATGTGATGATACCCGGATTCAAGAAGGAAGGTCCGATGGCTCAGCATACAACTGGGCTAAGAGAGAAAGGGGATAAGGGCCAATGTGCAAATGGACCTAGACAGGAGAGTGCTTTTCCTTACCCAATCTATGTAGACTGCTAAATAGCCCAAGGAGGACAATCTATAAGACAGCACGTGTAAAACAGCTGTTCTTTCCCCTTCCCCAAGCAACTCCTTAGCTATTTAAGGCAAAGGAATAGAGAAAAAGGGGAGCGAGAATATTGTATAGAGTGGCCTATTAAGGTCTAGCCGTCTAGGCTGGGTTTTCCAGAAATAGGCAGGCTTGACCTGATTATCCCCCTTCTATCTTCATATTTCCTTATGTCTAGTGCTGTTTAGGGTGTATTCATCAATGGCCACAGGTCAGTTACTAATAGAATAGCTGTCTTGTAGTTGGGGAGGGCTTTGAATATTGGGTTTTATCAGAATGATAGTCAAGGAAACTTTTAGTTGCAAGTCTAGCTTTGAAAGGGTTACACAAAGCTCTGCTCGATCAAGAATGATACTTGTATCTGTTGCTGTGTTCTTTTTATAGAAGCTTATATGTTTGATGACATGTATATTGGTCAGTAGAGCGATTAGGGTTGCAGTTTCCATTATGTTGCTATCGTTCATTGCAGCTTATGGGTGGTTCACTTTTCCTGTTGTGTAGCATCTCACGCTGGCAAGGGCTACAAACTCTCAATCCCTCAAATCGTTGGTACAGTGTGGGAAGCATGCTCCGGCTTGAAGAAGACCCCCTCGTCAAATGTTGTCGCAATAGGTCGAGCTATGACTCAGGTTGCTGTTTCAATAAAGGATGTGCTACGAGAAATGCAAGAGCTTAGACCAGCATCTCCATCCTCTAATTCATTGCCGGCAGAAGAAATTGCTGCTACATCTTCATCCCAACGTGCAGAAGATCAACCAGAGGACTGTATTGGTGATGATAACGACGAGCATGCAAGCGATGATGAAGATCTGGGTAATGACTTGTCTCCCGAAGAATTGAAGATTGCTCGACTTGCAACCCAAGTCGTATCAGAAACACTAGGAATGCTGAAAGAGCTCATCAGATCCATAACAGGCTTGATCAAACAGAAAGATTTGAAGGAGAAGGGTGAAAGGACAGAGTCTCTAGAGAAGCTGTTGAAGCTTTCCCAAAACTTGAGCGTTCAGATTGATGAGCTTGGAGCTTGCCTTTACCCACCACAAGAGTTATCTTCCATTAGGGTGGCTTCTGGGGAGATGGGTGACGTTGTTGAGGAAATGGAAAAGGAGTTGAGTATAATTAATGGCTCCACTGAAGGGTTTTCTCAGGCTTGCAGCTGTTTGAAGGACGCTTTGGCTGCGTTGTCCTTGGGAATATCGGATTCTGGTGCAGAAGAGGAAGAATCAGAGGTCGCTGAAGAAGTTATGCACCAAATGAAAAGCTTTCTGTGTGCGACTAATATTCTTTACAGCCCTTTTCTTGATACCTGTTTTGTTTGCGTTGGATTTTTTGGAAAGAGTGTAGATTGGAAAAGCTCATTTTCTGAGTTTTGAGGAAAAATGCTTTTGATACTGCACACTATGCGCACGATTTTGGGCCATCTTCCCTTCTTGGCATTCTGTTTTGAAAGGTAATTCTGACGTCTTCTTCGCATGGTGTGATGATACCTCTAATGCTTCCTACTACCACTCCATTGTGCTCCAAAGCTAGAATAGCCACATGGCACCGTTGGAAAATAGCTGTGTACTGGAATGAAGTATATTTTTAAACGACTTAATCATAGCCCAGCTTACTGTCGTTTGAAATTAGCTTTTGGCCCCGTTCAATAACGGGCGTGTAAATTTTGAGCCCATAGAGGTGCAGCTTTATGTGGAGTGAATTGTGAGCTTTAAAAATGAAGGCGTTCGATGACCACGACAAGAAGAATGCTGATATTTTCCATCAAATGACCATTGTATCCCCATTTTCACCTTTACAAGCTACGAGACCTTCTTCGTTTCTTCAGCGCAGAGTCACGAACTACCACTCCACGCCATCTCCAGGAGCGTAAGTTCATGCTAATTTCGAGAGAAAAGTGAAGAAATCCATTGAAGGGATGAAGGGGGTCACTACTGTGGAGGTTAACCCAAAAATCAACAAGCATACAGTGACTGGCTACATGGAACCAGACAAGGTTCTACACCGGGTGCGTCACCGGACCGGAAAGAAAGTGGAGATCTGGCCGTATGTGCCGTATGAGGTTGACGAGACCATGGTCCACCCATACATGCCTGTGTGTACGGCAGCCTCTCCAGGTTGTGGTGGTTGACCGATAATAACCAGTTGTCCTCGACGAGTGATGAAGAGGAGAAATTTCGAATCGCATTACAGGGGCAATGTTGTAATGTTGAAGTGTTGATCAGATTAATCGGATGGGAAAAGTCACTGGATTTGTGCAAATGCAGGTATTTGGTGCGTTTGGATAAAGTTGCCTTATCAGATTAATCTCCACATTAATGGTGTGATAAAGTTAGGCAAATCACGGGCGATTTGGGTGAAAACGACGAATTGTCGTTGTCGAACGGGGTCTTTAAGTATCAGCCTCATAAAAATTCCCGTTTAAAGAACCCTCGTAAAACAACTTTTAAGGATAGCTCAAGCTCAACTTAAATTTGAACTCAAGTACGAAATTATGACAAAAGCTTCAACAACCAACTAACTACGAGAAATATCCCAAAATCACATCATAGCATTGCTATTGATATTTTAGGCATTTACATAGAGCTATACAATCAATTAATCTGGTGGCCCGAAGATAAATGATTCAAAGATCTTTCTAATTTCCGCTTATAAACATTTACTATCCCTTCGTGAACTTTACCATCCAAGCGCCACCAAGATAAAGGCCCAAAAGGGGAGCCGCTAAAAGCATCTGTGTCAGGGGATCAGTCGAAGGAGTAAGCACAGCAGCAGCCACCACCGCACCCACCACCACATATCTCCAGATAGAAAGCATCTGGTCTCCAGATACCAACCCAGTTTGTCCAAGCAAAAGTTGTATCACAGGGACCTACAAATTGTCCAGTAGAACTCATTAATCCGAAGGAAATTATATAAATTCCAGCACCATAGTCTATCTACAGTTAATATAATGACATGTTCTTGCAAGTGTTTGATGTCACTTCACCAATAAAAAAACAGCTAGTACAGAAACAACCGAGTAACATGAAAACCAAACACCGGGTGCTATGAACTGCACAGAGCTATGAGAATCAAGTAAGCACTTTGCTCAAAGAAAATTGTTACCTGGAAGGACAAACCAGTGCTGAACATAAGGATGAGTACAAACTCAAAATACTGATCAATGGACCAGATGATTCTACAGCACCTTCTGCATAGTTTACAAAGAAGTTCAAGGCAGCCGGTGTGAGGACGAGATAGGAGAACGTGATGCCTGCATAAAACAGAATCGAGGAGCCCAAAACTATAGGTCCAAGGAACTTTCTCTCTTCCTTTGTAAGACCAGGGAGAACAAAGGCTATAATCTCGTAGAGTATAACAGGACTGCCTAAGAGAAGCCCACAGTACCCTGAGACCTGTCAATGTTCAAGTCAAGGGGTTATAATTTGAAAGTTTTTGGCCTTTTGACCAACATTTTTTGGCTGTTATTCTGCTCGAGTAGAAAGTAAGTTATATACGATCTGGAACTAAAGCTGAACTGATACTGTTTCAGTATACTCAATGGGTTATAATTTGAAAGTTTTTGGCCTTTTGACCAACATTTTTTGCCTGTTATTCTGCTCCAGTAGAAAGTGAGTTATATACGATCTGGAACTAAAGCTGGACTGATACTGTTTCAGTATACTCATTCTGGAAGCATGGTGGTGAAACCGGCTACAGACTTATTTCTTACTAACTATTATATGTCATATGAGAAGGATGGCTACAGGATACACATCACCCCTTAAACCCCGCCTGTGTAGCATGAAGTTCAACTGGAAAAGTCCTAGTTCCTAGACTGACCAGACTACGGCCTTCATTTACGTATTTACATTTCAGCTGACAAGTAAAGGTACCTTTGGATTGGACACAGTAAAAGAGCCAAAAATTAGCACGCTGTGGGTATGTTGTAGGCCTAGCTACAAGTAACACACAACATGTTTTCCATGTTTATTTCAGCTACATTTCAGATAGTTTTACCTTTAAAGTTGTGAAAAAGAACTCGCCAGGAGCTAGTTGAAGAAAGCGAACACCTTGTGTTTTAACAGGAGCCTCGAGAATCAGAATCAAATCTTTTGAAAACGCAAAACACCCTATGATAGCACCTCCAACAGCCAAAACTGACACAAAAATTCTCTCACGTAGTTCCTCAAGGTGATCAAATAAGCTCATCTCCTTATCATCAGGGAGAAGCTCTTTGCTTGGGTACAGGAAATCATAGACGGGACTTCGAGCATCTGCTTGGTCGAGTTGACTTTGTAATTCTTGTGTACCACTAGCTAAATCTCCATCTTCTGTCAATGAAACATCAGATCACAATTATAGACAATGACAATACCTCTTTACAGATCCATTCTCTAGATAACATAAGTACAAATTAGCATCAATTAGGCAAGGAACGTCCATTTAAATATTGTGTATTGTATTTTGTAAGGGATAATACAAATCCACATGTAGGAAGAAAAACAAATTCACACAAGTAGGAATATATATATGCAGAACCGCTAATAGTAGGTACTACAAACGAATGATTAAACACGGGAAACACAAAAGCAGAGAACAGTCTCCTAACTTCTGATTTATATCTACTCTTTTCCGCATCGCCAAACAAGTCCTTCAAACTAGTAAGACATCGAATTGGAGAGTGCTTGATTCTATTCCCAATCTCCCATACCCCCAATTTACCTAATTACTACTTGTCTTGGCTACCAGATAATTTCCAATTTCCTCCCGCCCCAGCAGGTAAGAGAAAACCCCATCCACAAAGCAGAACCACTTCAATTCTATATAATACCTGATTATCAGGCCTATCTTAATCCAAAAACATTCAAATTGAAACGAATACTAATTTCTTCGATACGAAATGGAACCATATGCTGAGATAGAGACCTCATTTCTTACCAGGCCTGTCTTCAACCGCAGAAGAGCTTGCGATTCCACCGACCGACTCTGTATCATTCTTCTCGCTCGAATCTTCAACGGCGAAAGCAATGACCCTTCTACGACTACAGGCCAGGTTCCGCGATGACAACCCAACGTTTATCCCTCTCGATATCGCAGCATGATGAAAGCTTGGGAAAGCTTTATGCTGGCGGGAAGAGAAAGAGTTGAAGCAAGAAAAACAGCTGCTGAGCTGAGACTGGGAGTAAAGAGCACCGCTCATCGTTCCCCGGCGAAAGAGATTCGTCCGTCAGCTGAGCTTTGGTGCTCCTATAGGTTGGAATTCTGGAGCATACGAAACAAAGAACATAGACCGCAGATGGTTATGTGCGCAGCGATATTTTACAGGTCAACACGCAGTATTTCCGAGCATGGATCCACAAAAACGTAGCGCTGATAGCGTCATCCGATTCCGAACCCGAAAGACCAAACCATGTACGTATTAACACTTTTTTTAAAGCCAAATTCGTGGCTACAAGTAGATGTAACCATCCTAACTACATTCAAGGACATTTTAGTCAAATTACAATAAAAAATATTCTCTCCGTCATGAATTGATCGTCCTGTTTACTATTTAGACATGTCGTTTGACTTCAAATTTTAACATATAGGCTGCGTTCGGTATGGTTTTTTTGTGGTAGTTTTATATGTGACAGTATAATATTGGAGTAGAATGTAGGACCCACGTGGGACCCACGTGGGGACCACAGCCAAAACCGCCAACTTTAGGCGCTCTCCAAACGCAGCCATAAGATAAATTAATTTTGAAAATTTAAGTTTTGCATATGATTCCTTACATGATAAACTGTATGTTACAAAATTTAGTTTTATAAAATTATTTTATCTTTTATGCTTAATATTAAAGTGGAAAAACGTGTCATAAAGCAAACAGGACGGTCAATTCAGGACAAAGGAAGTATCTTTATAGTAGGATAATTTTATAATTAATAAAATATATGAGACAAAACTGAAAATAGAAAAATCAAACACAACAACAACATGAGCATCCATTTTTTTTGCTTTTTTATTTATCTTTATCCCACAACAATAATTTAAATAGTTATATCTTTTAATATATAAGTCCAAAATGAAAAAAAATTATATCATTGTTCATCTAAATTCGAGCTCTTCAAAACAAGACTAGTCATGGATATGTTTTGACAACTTTTTTTAAAAAAATATGTTTACATGTATACCATGATATTTTAATATGAGGATGTATGTACATATTTTAATGTGATAATGTACATGTTTTAATGTGACTATGTACATGTTCAAATGTGAGAATGTACATGTTCTTTAATGAACATCTGTACATGTTTGTATGGTCATATGTACATGTTTGTATGATGGTCTGTACAAGTGTTCTTCCTTATATGTACAGATTTTAATTTAAGGATGTACATATTTAATTATTCGCACAGGTTTATATGACTATCTATATGTTTTTAATGCGAGGATGTACATGTTTTTACGTGAGGATGTACATGTTTTAGTGAACATTTGTACATGTTTGTATGACAATCTGTACAAGTTTTCTTTTACGTTTTGTGCTCCATACATGTAAAAATAATTTTTTTTAAAGTTGTCAAAATATATCCATGACTGGTCTTGTTTTGAAGAGCTTGAATTTAGATAAACAATGATATAATTTTTTTTATTTTGGACTTATATATTAAAAGTTATAACAATTTAAAGTTGTTACGATAAAAATAAAAAAAATAAAAAACCATAACACAAATGGCGCCAGGGTGTCTTTATAAAAAAAAATCGCATGTAGCCAATACAATTAGTTGTAGCCAAGACACGCTCTGTTTTAAATGCATAGAATTATCCTGATATTATGAGTAATTGCCAGGTATTATCTTGGTTTCGCATAATTTCTTACTCCCCTCCGTCCCACCCTGACTGTCCTATTTACTATTTAGACATGTCGTTTGACTTCAATTTTTAACATATAAGATAAATTAATTTTGAAAATTTAAATTTTGCATATGATTCTTTACATGATAAACTATATAATACAAAATTTAGTTTTATAAAATTATTTTACCTTATATGTTTAATATTGAGGTGGAAAAGCGTGCCAAAAAGTAAACAGGACACTTATGACGGGACGGAGGTAGTATAGTTTAGAGAAATGTTACATATAATTACCCTATAGTTAACTGTGGCCAGTTTCTGCTATGTTTGACCAACCTTCTAACCTGAAGGTATTACGTACGAGAAAATATTTAACAAACTATATAATTTTACCAATTATTTTATAATTATTAAACTTGAAAATTTTGAAATAAGTATTAAAAATTAATTTTAAGATGAAAGTAAAAGTAAAAACTATTAGAAAATGTTTACGTCATGCTTAATATGTTCAATAACAAGAAAATATGCTATCTATGTGTAGATTTTCTAAATCGCCATATATCAAACTGAAAAAAATTTCATTATGAATACTTGAGAATTTTTATTTTTGCTTGTTTGTTCTCAATTGTTAATTCTGCTGATTATGATTTTCGAGGTTTACATTTGTTTTACACTTTGATTGATAGTTTCTCTATTGGGTGTTTTAAGTTTTGACCAGATAGTATAAAACTCATAATCATGATGCTTCAAAGTTTTGATCGGTAGGTGAATGCTGGATTATTAAAAATAAAATGAAGAGTCTAATACTAAAATGTCAAAATACAAACTAGAATCCCTATTAGGATGCACACACCAATAGATTTATCTATTAAACGAAATTGGTGTGAATATGTTATATATGAAGTAATTTGAATGAAGATATCTGAACATAAAAAAACCCAGGAAGGTTCGAAATATTGCAAAGCTTTAAGATATATTTGAGTACAATACTCCCCCTCTCCCAGATCACTTCCTTCATATCTGTAAATGTATTTACTTTACACACACTTACGGTTTTTGATGTGTGACAAACCGAATAATGCATCAGTCTTACATTCGGCAAATTCACTACCGCTGATTTCACAGAATCAGTAACAGAATGAGACAAGCATATATGGTATTTGATAAATGCAAGGTTGTTGAGATACGGTACTAGCAGATCTCTATTTACAAGCTACACACATATATATATATTAGGGAAATTGTTTAGATGGTTAAGAGGGACTTACAATTACTGGATATAAACATGTATAGGTCAAGTATACGCGTAAGCTTTTGAGGTATTGAAAAACAGAGTTCCTTCAATACGGCGAGTTGACCCTTGAGTTTTTTGAGCGATTAGGTTTTTAAGTTTATCTAGTCAATAATAATTGGTATATAATGTTAGATCGGTGTGTGATTGTTCAAGTTGTTGAACAGATCAGGTGAGGAGTTTTTCAAGCTATTAATTAATAAAGATTAGTGGCTGAGTTTTCTTCTATATCTATGTTTCGTTTATCTTGTTCATCGTCACTGAGCTCAGATCTGTACTGAGCGTTCTGGGTAGTTATATCACGAACTTACAATACCACCACTAGCAAGGTTAGGCAACAAATGTGCACTTACGTTCATATTCGTATGCACAAAACAAAAAAAAATTGTAAAAAATCTACGAGCCCATTTAACATCACCAAGGAACTCTTCAACACCGGAAAATGTGGATAGCTCTCTCCTTCTTTGGTGAAGGCCTTGCACCATCTTCATCTACCATGCATGCCTTTTTGTCCTGGCGTTGTTGTTCTTGCTTTCATTATTAAGGGTTTGGGGACGTTGATTCCATTTCTCTTCTTTCTTTCTTTTCCTCTCAGGTTTTCGGTTTTTGTCTTTTAAGTTTCAAGTTATTTCTTTGACTCAGTGGACTTAATGGATCCCTTCTAGGGTGCTATTATCTTTACTCTATTCCGTCAATCTGAAATACCCCAAACTTAATTAGAGTGATTAAATTACTCTAATATGATATTTGAGGGCCTATTAGTTCCTAATGAACCTTGGTAAGGAAAATAAATCCAAAAGAAAAGAGAAAACGCTTAAAAAGTGAAAAACGCTAAATTGAGCGTTATGTGACCGTAAGAGGAATACGACCTCTACAAGGGTCTTAGGTGGATTTAAAAGGCTTAATGATACCTAAATAATATATGGGAACAATTCCCAAAGAAAATGAATCCATAAAACGAATTAAAAACGCTAATAAAGCTTTAGCGCACGTTTTTCGAGAAAAAACCGAAAACGTGACTTTGAGTGGTCAAATGAACCCACAAAAATTATAGTTTATTAAAGAACTATAAATGAACATTAATGAGAGCTTAATAACCATTAAAATTAAAGAAAAGAGAAAATTCCAGAAAACGGGCCCGGTTAGTGAATAGTGCTAAAACCGAGTAAATTAACAAGTGTTTTCTGTAAAAGACGAAAAATGCTCCAGCTTGCATATACATGTGGGCCGGTTTTAATAGGTGAGTCAGCCCTCACACACGGAAAATAAGTAAAGAAAAAGAAGAAAAGAAAAAGAAAGAAAGAAAAAAAGTAGAAAAAGATAACTACCCTCTCTCCTCCCTCACTTTCTTTTCTTCATTCTCTTTCCTCCCTTTCTCCTTCCTCCAGCCGGCTCCCCCTCCTCTCTTCTGGTTTTCATGATTTTGAAGACCCTCCATGGCAGCCCCTCTTTCTCTTCATGCCCAAGCTCCATTAGAGCTCAAATCACAAAAATAATCACATATTCTTCATCCCCTCAACTAGCTCTATCATTCTCTCTTTTCCAAATCTCAAAATGATGAACTTCATCTTCATGGGTTTTCCCCATTTGAAGAGAAAGTTGGTGTTTCTTGGAGCTTGGAGTCCCCTCTTTCCACTAAGGTAAAAATTTCGAAGAAAACTCACTTTTCTTCCCATTCCTTGTATGGCCGATTTTTGCCCATTCTCATGCCTTGCTTTCTTCTTTGTTTGAGCATTGTATCACCTTCCAATGGTGGTGGAACCTTCTTTTTGATTTAAGGGTTAAAACCCCTCCAAAACACCCCAAAGGTAAAACCCTAACTTTGTGCTTTAAGCCCCTTTCATTGAATTAGAATTTCCTAAGGGTTTAGAAGATTAATTGAATGCATTTTTGTGTTCCTTGAATGTTGGGATGGAGTTTGGCAACTCCATTCCCAGTTGACCGAATTTGAGGAGAGGGAGAGTAAGAGGAGAATTAAAAGAGGAACTTGTGAAATTAAGGTAAGAAATCTACCTTAATACTTGTTTTAATTGTTTTAGAGTTTGGGATGGGTAAATAAATTAATAAACCCAAATTATGGATTTCAATCTATGTTGGAAAGTGTGTTTGGTTGAATGTGATAGAATTGTGAAGTTGATGTTTGAATTAAGGGTCGTGGAGCCAAGTGTTTTGAGTTTGAGAGCTATATTGTTGTTTGATGCATTTTGAGGAAAAGTTATGTGCTGGTAGGACCCCTATGGGTGTGGCTAGATTAGGAATGAAAATTGGTGAGAATTGATGAAGTTGAGAATGTAAGGTGTATGGGGAGGTTATGGCCAAATTTTGGTAGAAAAGGAGTGTTTTTAGATGACTTGGTGCATGGGAGAACCTAGGTGTTTGTAGTGTTGAGTAGAGTGGATTAATAGCCTTGAAATGGTGAATGGAGAATGGGTTAGAGAAGTATAAAAATCTGTAGCAAATAACAAATGAGGATCTTAGAAATGCTAGGAAAGAGTTAGTGTGCAAAAACTTGGAAATGGAGTTGGACTTGGGTTTTAGAAGTGCAATTGTCTAGGAATGAATTGGGATGGTCATTAAGTGATTTGGTAAGTTTGGTAGGAGGTAAGAACTATCAAAAGGAAGTAGAAATGCACAAGTGTGCAAAATGCAAGAATGTGAAAATTGAATTTGTTGAATTTGAGCAAGAATTGGGTGGTGGATTAAACCAAATATTGGAGAGGTTTAGAGCATGTTTTGAGGTGTTTAATTATGTAGGAAACTTGTGGAAAGATTATGGAATGATTAGAGGTGGATTAAGGGTTGATTTGGGGTTGAAAAATCATCCTAATAGCAGTTTTTAGCAGGGTCCGGGACCTAGGATAGGAACCAAGTCCCGGACCGCATCAAAAAAATGCCCAAGAGTCAAAACTGCAAGTGGTCCGGGACCTTAGTCCAGGACCAAGTCCCAGACCAGGTGTAAATTTAGGCCGAGAGTAAGTTTTTGTATTGGTCTGGGACCTTGGGTCCGGACCAAGTCCCGGACCACCCCCAAAAATGCACAGAATGTGTTTTAAAGTGCCTAGAAGATGGGGGATTGATTGGTATTGGTTTTAGGAGTTGTTTGGTGACTTGTAAAGGTCCTAAGAAGTGTAAACAAGTTGGAGAAGTGATTGAGAAAGTTGTGAGTTTAAGAGCAGTTGAACTAAACTAAAGAATAATGGGATAACGGGGTTAATTACGGGAGTACTAGTCTTACATACCGTATAGTACCTTAAATTAATGAAGATGTTTGAAATATTACCAGAGGAACGAATGTGAACCGAGGAACGTGAGGTGAACCTGTAAAGTTAACCCAAGGTGAAAGGTATGATTTTCTCATGCCCCGTATGCTAAAAGAGCTACTCTGATTTGTGTGCTTGTTTGATTGTGTGATCACCTAACAAGATAAATGCATGAATTGGATTGTTGGTGCTCTTTTGTGCTTGTATTGTATTGTTGTTTGTTGAATCGTATTTTGAATTTGAAGTTTGTATAATTCATGAAATGTGTGATTGTGGATGAATTGCTTGAGTGTGATTGAGCACTGTAGTGCGACTCATAGTTGAGTCTTGTTTGAGTAGTGACTCGTAGAAAGAGTCAAGTTGCGAATTAACAAAAATGTGGAAACACACTAAAATCATCGAACCAAGAAACGATAACGCAAACCTATGAACTCACTAGAACGTGAGAGAACTGTACGGGATTAGTAAACTCCCGATAACGGTTAGAGAACCGAACTGACTTAATCCACGAACAAATAATGGTGGAAGTATTTAAGTAACCTCTTTCTAGAGGATTGATGAGTGTTCAAACTTGAACCTTGAGAGAATTAAAGTATGGTAAGGGATCACCAAACCCCTTAGAAAGATAGTCGAACCCTAATGAGAGAAATCGACTAAAATGAACAATGTCCCGAACATGAGAGTATTCGATAAGTTGGGTAAAAGCTTAAATCTTAGAATACTAGACATTGAGAAATTCCCTAAGCTAAGAGATGTTATCGAGAGAGATACCTCTAGGCTAATCCATGAGATTGTAAAATGACTCCGAGAGAGGAGTTTTGGGAATTTGAGTAGTCCGGTAGAGAACCGGACATTTGAAAATTTGAGGAGCTAATTGTATAGCTCCATTTGTATTTGTAAGCCCGGTGGTGGGTCTTGTGTATGACCCTGCCCGGAGGTCGTGGGCAAAGACTTAAAAGATGCCTTTGAGTATTTGATTTGAGAATTTGATTGAGGTAGAGAATTGAGTATTGAGTTGAGAGCTGAGTTGGTAACTTAAGAATTGTGAATTGAGATTGAGAGGGTAAAACTTGTTTGAGATTGTGAGTAAGAGAATTTGAGTAAGTGTAACCCAAGAGAGTGGGTAAGGCAATGAAAAACGGATTAAGGCATAGTGAGGTAGAACCCTCAAGCCTAAGTATAGAATACATACTAAACTAACCCTCTTGATGTGTGTGTTAGTGTTTGTGTTAGATGTTGAACCTTGATTGTGTCAATATACATATATAATGTATTGTTGCCTTGCATGCTGTTTGAATAAAAATGAACCGCATGTTCTCGACCAAAGTAGTCGGCGTACCCCTGTTAGCACACGGGGTATGCGAATTTCATATGCAGCAATTTTGCTGAGCCCCTAGGGGCACTGTTTTTATTTTACAGGAACATTGAAGCTGATCAACCGTTCGAGAGTAGGACGGGGTGGTATTAAATATGGGTAGCTGCTTAAGTAATTGTATTCGTTGTATTATGGGATGGTAAGACCGTTGTGTTATTGATAAGTTGGGAATTGTAGTAGACTCGGTATAGTATGGAATGGATAATGTATTTGTATAATATGGATTTGAGGTTGTATTTGAATTGAGATTGAATTAAGGAATTGGAATGTATTGTTGGATAGTATACTCGGTATGTTCGACATCAGACTGATATTGTAATCTTGTTTGTTGTATTGTTTAGTTTGGATTGGCCTTGTTAGTCACGTGGGTGGCTAACGGCATTGTATCTTCCCTGGTTGTATTGGAATTCCGCTGGTTGTGTATTGGTAATGGAGACGGGTTAAGAGTTAATTGGGTGATTACCGGTAGGGGTGTTACACAATCAAACCTATCTGCATGTCCAGTTTTTGAAGCCTCGAATGGTGATGGGTACCCTTCCAAACCGGTTTTTTATTATCTTCGGTAGAAATATAAGCAGTATCGGTTTTTGGGGTAATGTTCAAGTCGCTCTCATAGGAGGCCGATAACTTTTTGGTTCTCTGTTGTAGGAATAAGAAGGAATACCCCCTGGCGCCAGTGGATCGGCTTTGCATACAAGGGGTGCTGGTTTTGTTTGATTCTACTTTGCATGTGATAGGCGCGCCATAATTCGACCACATCTAGTGGTTTTCCAGTGTAGGTTTCTATCATCCGTTGTTGCACCATCTCAATTGAAGGAACCGTAGTGCATAATCTTTGGATGCCTCCACGAGGTTGGTGGATCACCAACAAGGATAAGGCTTTGTTGTTTGTCCATGAGTCAGTAGAAGCAGTGGGTGTTCGATCACTTTCGGAAAGGAGTGGAATAAGAATCAGGGAAATGAAATCATGTCATTGGAGCAGTGGTTTTCGAACTCTATTGAAAAGGAGCCAAAGAAAAATAGGGAAAATGAAGAAATTGTGTTGGTGATTCATGATTTTGGTAAGGTGCTAATCGTTCAGGATAGAGATGCAATGCGGAAGCTGATGATGCCTGTTGATTTTGAAGCTTGTAATGAACAAAATCTGGTGTTGTTCTATGAAGTATAATGTTGTTGTTTGTGTTTTGGTTTTGTTAATTTCATTTTAATTTGCTTATAAGGAGGCTGTGAAATTTATCCATGTTTTGTCTTGATTTTGGCTCCATCTTATAGGTGGATTAAGTATTAATCAAGTTTGGTTGGTTTATCGTTGTTAGGGGGTTATGTCAAGCTAGAGTTAGATTGCAAGTAGTATGTTGGCTTTGATGAATCATGTCTACCTTCTGGAGGTTTAGGATGACGTTATGTCCTGCTATTCTTGTAGTAGCCCATGAGGCTTCGCTTTGCTTCTTGTATACTTGTCATTGCTTAATGCTCTTGACTGTAGATATGGGGTGGATGTTTATATGCTCTCTATTAAAAAAAAAACATCACCAAGGATAACACTTACTTATAATGATCTAGTCCATTCCCCTTTACACTTGCAACTTTAAGGCTAAAACAGATAGCTTTAACTTCCACCATGTTAAGAGTGAATGTCCTTCAACATTCCTGCAACCCTACAACTTCTATCTTGCTTGTCATCAAACTACACAATACCCATAAGCCAAAGCCACCTCCAACTGCAACACCCCGTCAACCCAAACAACCACCCCATCATCAGAACCTTTAACCCACACATTATCATCCACCCTCTTCATCTGTTTAATCATCGTATTACAGGCCACACTCAAAAGACATTTGGGCATGCTCACAACTCCATTCCATTTTCCTCGTCTTATCATTTCCAACCTGACAACTAGCAAAAAACATATCTTCCAAAGGAGCAAAACCATTATTCTGACCACATCCATCTCTACCTGCAAGCATAAATTAAGAAACCAATTAACCGGTCTAGCCCTTCCTTTGTCAGCAAAACCTTAACACAAGTTGCAACTGCCTTCAAGCCCCCCCCCCCCCCCACACACACACACCAACCCCAAACAAAGAATCAAGGTGAGTTTTACGTGGGATGATTCCATGCATAAGTTTTCATGCAAACTACCTTGCATGTAGGGGAAAGTCACACCTCAAAACCCTCCCATCCGATACCCTAATGTGATTTCTGAATATGAACGACAATTTTCCCTACTTAATATGCATAGCTATATAGTAGGGTGATTTAATAGAGAAATTACCTGACTTTACTAAACCCCAACACCAACCATCCCTTCCCTTACCAACACTAAGCTGCATGGCTAAAATATGATCAGCATCTTCCCTTATTTCACACCCTTGTGCCTGAATCAATAATCAAAGTAACTCTACCCTCCCTTCTCACATGCATCGACGAATTCCTCAAGAAAGGCGAGCCCCAGGCGTCCCAAATATCCACTTATCCACCAACTTTGTGTTAGCACCATCGTCAATGCGTCTTCTAATAAATTCTCTAACTAATCCAACACTAACCACAACGCCACACCAGACTTGGCCTAGAGCCCAATCATGCATGTAAAATGACCTGAACATGTAAATACCTAGCATACAAAAGTCTAGCCACAAGCAAACCTTGATTTTGAATAAGCCACCAATATTTCTAAGCTAGAAGCGCGTCACTAAGGCATTTTAAATACCTAAACCCAATCCCCCATCCTCACTCCTCAAACATAACCCTTCCCAACTTCTTCGGTGAACCCTTGCATGCAATACACCCTTCCACCAAAAGATGCAACCGCTGATTACAAGGAATTTGAGAAACTTCATAACACTCATTGAAGGTTAAGTTACTATAGTAAAATACCTTTAAATTAAATATTGGTGAGAAAGTTTAAGGAACTAAATAATTTCACAATTGGAGAATGAATGAGTTGGTAAAATTACTATCTCGTGGTGTAATCTTTCTAGTACTTCTGAAATATTTAATGAATTCATTTAAGTTTCTGTTTGCTTCACAATCCATTAATACATAAGATGAACTAGAAAAGGATTTAACATGGTTTATTCCATAACTAGAATTGAAATTTCAATGGAGGACAAGTAAAAAAACAAAATTGTAGATAATATTCATAATTATAAACCCTAATGTAATTTTCTCACTACGCAATGTTTGTATTCGTGCAACATAATTCAATTTGGTACTCCCTCACAATGAAAAGAAAATTTGGAAGACTACAAAATTATATTCATATATATATTCTTATTTTCAACCATTAACAGGTATATAGATATAGACAAATAATTAAATCCGTAACTCTTGTTTATGAGGAATGAAGGGCATTTGAAGTCAATGATGAAGATAGCAAGCAAGAAATGAGACAAGTATCTTATAATGTGGTACGATTATGAAAAGAAATGCAAAACAACTTAGATCACTTCCTATTTTCACTCCTTTCATGAAAAATCATTGCATGCTATTTGTAAAATCTTATATTTTCTATGTTCTCATTTCCGGTTATTTTCTTCTTAATGTTTTCTTTCAGCGATAATGACAACAACTCTTTCTGTTGTCAAAACCTAATTCCCCCTTAGGGGTCTGCTATATGAATCTTCTTGGGTGAAAGAAGTGGGTATGAGCCTAGAAAAATTGAGAAACACTAGTACAAATGAACTAAATAAGGAGTAGCAACACCCAAAACAACATATAGGCTGCGTTCGGCCAGCGCATGAACGTGGTAGTTTTGGGGTGGTCCCCACGTGGGACCCACGTGGGTCCTACGTTCTACTCCAATAATATACTGCCACATATAAAACAACCAAAACAGCCAGACCAAAACAACAAAAAAACGAACGCAGCCATACTTTGGGAATTCCATGTAGTCGATAGAAATAACACACTTTTTGAAGAAAAGAATCATATTTTTTGCATTTAAGGTTCTCGTGGAGCTATCGTTATAAATTAAAGTTCACAAAATTTCTTCAATTGTCTCCATATAGATAGATCTCTTCCATAAATAACATAATAATCCCTCAAGATATTCACAATTAATTCAACTTCACACGTAAGTCAAGTTTATCATTAAAATTCAGGGCTCTTAAGTCTCTAAACAACTCATTTGCATCGTTCAAACCCCAAATGATTTAAAAATATCAAGTTTAAGTGCATCATTACTATTTACTGTAACATAAATAGTTACTCCTCCGTCCCATTCACTTTGCCCCTTTACTATTTGAGCTTGCGTTTGACTTCAATATTTAACATGTAAGATAAATATTTTTATAAATTTTTTTTATAATAGAATCTTTTATGTGTGAAAAACTATATTGTAAAAATTATTTTTTAAAAATTTTTTATCTTATTATTTAATATGAAGTTGAAAAGCGTGCCAAAAAGCAAATGAGACACTTATGACGGGAAGGATGTAGTAAAGGAAATATAGGACCTTCTATTATGATCAGCCCTTGCACTCTAAGATCCTTACTAAAAGAGTGAATATACATGTTACTTTCCATCTATGTCCTACTCTATAAGACCTCAAGTTAACCTCTAGAGAAATCACTACCCCCATTAATCGTATAATAGAGAGGTTCTTTCATAGAGTTCGGTTTAATATTTCTAAGAGCATTTACCTCGAGCCATTTCAATTATTTATACTTAATGGATCACTTCTAATAGTATTCCCAGTTGGTTAATTGTTAGGCTTCATCACCAAAGATCATTTCTTTTTAATGTTAGCATCTCCTACGATATTTCTTCAAAACCTATAATTCATTGTTTCTATACCAAAGGAGATCCTCCCACATTCACCTTAAAATTGTAATCTTCCTAGGACAAGTAGTTTCCTTATAGCCATAAAACCATAACTGAAATAGATAAAAGTGTAAACCTTCATACTCCACTATCATTTTTCAACTTCTTAGCTTGCATTTGACTACTGAAGGCTTTTCGAGTCCACCTCGATACAGATTATGGTGAATCATGTCAAATCTTATGCTTAACTTTCTTCACTTCATTGTGATACTCATACAAGATTATAGTCCAACGTATGTCTCAGCCTAATAACCAAGCCCAATAGAGCCATCCTCTAACCTGGTCTTGTATCCAGCATAGACTTTCGATATTTTGTGTATAAGCATGTACTGCAACACTAAATTATTTGTGGGTGAAAAAGATGTTAATGTGAAAACCGTTTTTGACTATCGTCTCCTTGCTGCACGTTCATCTTTACGTCTTTACTGTTACATTGTTTGTATGGTTGAGTAGCGAGCTCACGCTTTCTCAGCCATGGAAGCTACACCTGATTCATCTTCTTCTCAATCGAAAACCACCACCATTTTACCACCGGTCTCCTCATCGTCCATTAGTCTTTCAAATCTCCTCACTCCAGGCTCTAATTTCCACAAACTCATCAGTGAAAATTATCTTATATGGCGGAGTCAAATCGAGCCATTTCTTAAAGGATACGGCCTCTACGGATTCATTGAGGGCACAACTGTGACTTCATCTCTATTTACCAGCGAAGGATCTATCAATCTGGAATACGCTACTTGGAATCAGCAGGACCAATTGTTCTGTCCATTCTCACCTCCGCGTTGTCTTAGGAAATCCTTGGTCAGGTAATCAAATGCGTCACCTCTAAGTAGATCTAGGATGAAATTGAACATCTTTTTGCTTCTCAAACATCTGCTAGAGCTCAATAGCTGAAATTTGAGTTATTTTGTGTTAAGAAAAACGTTGATAGTGTTACTGCTTTCTATAATAGAGCAAAGCGTATAGGGTGTTCATAACCGATTAACTGGCTTTTCAGTTAGTTAAATTTGATTTAGAATTGGTTAACCAGGACTGGTTAATCATCGGTTTTGGTGCAGTTTTACCGGTTTAATGGTTAATCAAAAATATGTAGATGTATGTGTTTTTTCTTATAATTAGTAAACAATGTGCGGTTTTATCGATTTTGGTGAGGTATTAAATAGTTAACTGTCGATTTTGGTAAGATTTTATTGGTTTTAGTATAATTCTAACCATTTAACTTTATTTGTACACTTATTTTTGATAAATTAATAATTAACCATGTAGTTTTATACTTATACTCAAAAAATCAAAAAATTAATAAATTGAAATACTTATACGGTTTTTCCGGTTAACCGGATTCCTTAAATCAATAACCGGAACCGGGAAATTAAACGGTTTGGTAACCGAACCGGCGAACCACTCGGTTAACCAGGTTTTTGTTTTCGGTTTCATCGGTTCCGGTTTCAGTTTGGCGGTTCGGTTTCTATGAACACCCTTATGTATTGCTAATGAGGTGATCATTCGGGCGGGCGGGCCGGGTTCGGGCCGGGCCGGGCCAGAGGAAAATTTTAGGCCCGTCGGGCCTATTTTCAAAAACCAAGCCCGGTTTTTTACATGCTCGGGCTGGGCCGGGCTAGGCCCGGTTTTTCCAGATTTTGCGAAGTACGGCCCGCCCGGCCCGGTTTTTTAATTTTTTTAAATAAATTTTAAAATTAATATATTTTAATATAGATTTATATATAACTTATTTAAAATTAATATATTATATATAACTTATTAAAATTTATATATTATATAGAATTTTTGTATATATTATATAAAAATTAAATATGTATATATTACATTTTAAAAATATAATATAAATAATATAAAATCGGGCCGGGCCGGGCTTGCCCACGGGCTCAAAAAATGTGCGCGGCCCGGCCCGGTTTTTCATTCGGGCCTAATTTTATGTCCAGGCCCGTCCGAAAACCCTATCGGGTTCGGGCTCGTCGGGCTTTTTTACGGCCGGGTCGGACCGGGCTGCGGGCCGGACACATTATGATCCGCTCTAATTGCTAATGCCCTTGCTGCTGCTTTTGGGAGTCCGATCTCCGATTCTTATTTTAATTTCTGCCTGCTCTATGGTCTTCCCTCTTAGTACAATACTGTTTCGACTTTTTTCCTGTCCCGATCTGAACCTTTGAGGCCCTCTGAACTATACACAACTCTTAAATCTGGAAATTCAGCTCACTCAGCAAGAGAAAGATTTATCGGCGATAAATCTCATCTCCTTGCATCATACTTCAGCTCATTCTAATCAACGAAGTGATTCTGGATATAATCAAGGTAAGAATCTGAGGGGTGGCGTCGTTCTTCCAGTCGCAATTATGGGCGTAACACCTTTACTCTTTTCAATAATAAACCCGACAGTACTAGACCAATCTGCCAGATCTGTGACAAGCCAGGTCATCGTGCCTCTGAGTATTATCACCGTTTTAATCATTCATACCAACCAAGTTACACTCCTAAACAAGTTGCAAATTATACTCAGTCTTCAGGTTCTTCTAGAGATTTGTCGCTGCACTTCACCTCTCAAAATGTCTGGTATCTAGACACTGCTGCTATCGATCATTTTACACCAGATTTTTCGAACCTAACTATTGACTCTCATGCTTAAAGGATATGATTCGGTTTCTATTGGTGACGATACCACTCTAAATATCGTGATCCAAGGCACTGGTCTTATTTTTTCATCATTGCCGCAACTTTCTGTTGACTAAGCTACTTCATGTCCCTATGTTAAACCAGGGCCGATTGTATGTAAATCCTTTTTGTACTGACAATAAAGTATTTTTTTGAGTTTCACCCTGGTTATTTCTTGGTGAAGGATCTAACAAAGGCAACCATTCTTTAAGGAGGAGTTAAGGATGGGCTTTATCGGTTTTGCTACAGCAGCACCAGATTGCTCTTTTATGGCTCTCTTTACCACAAAAACTAGCTTTAGAACATGGAGCCTTCGCCTTGGACATGCAGTCGTATAATAATTACATTTACTTTGCAAAAATACAATTTTTCTGGTACAGGGCAGGATGTGTCTTGTGCTTCTTGTTTTGGTTGTAGGCATGGAAAAAATCATTCTCTTCCACATTACCCTTCACCGTCACTGAGTGATAAACCCTTTTCCTTGCTTTTTATGGATGTTTGGGGTCCTACCCCTTGTCTAGCACCACAAGGTGCACGTACTACTTGTCTATACTTGATGATTATTTGAAGTTTTTATGGATTTTCCCTATTGTTGCTAAATCTGATGTTATTGCGATTGTTACTGCCTTTGTCAAGTATATAGAAAGACAATTTAATTTAGTCTTGTGTTTTGGCTATTCAGACTGACGGTGGCACCGAATTAAGCCTTTGGCTTATTTTTTCAAGACCTTGGTATCCATCATCGTCTCTGTTGCCCATATTCCCATCCGCGGAATGGGAGCATTGAAAATCGGCATCGTTAAATTGTTGATAAGGGACTTTCTCTACTATATCACTCTTCCATTCCATTTGATTACATGACTTATGCCTTTCACATGTCTATCTATCTGATAAATCGAACACCAACACCAGTTTTGCAATCTCCATATGAGGTCCTTATTGGACGCCAAACAGATTACTCCTTCCTACACGTTTTTGGGTGTGCCGCCTGGTCCAATCTCCGTCTGTATCAGTTAAATAAGTTCTCTTGTCGTAGTGCCTTATGTGTCTTTATTGGCTATTGTCCTCAACATTGTGGGTACCAATGTCTGGAGTTTGAAACTGGTAAAATTTATACATCATGAGATGTTTAATTTGATGGTAACTACTTCCCTTTCACCCATCCTTCTCAGTCTATCTCTAAAACTTCCATGTATAACCCATCTCTTTTCCCCATTCTCGCTCTCTCACATGACCCATCCCCTCCTCTTTCCACCTCTGCCAACCCCACAACTACTGACCCCACACCATCATTTGAAACTTCCACCTCCATCCTTGATAACCCTGACCAGTATAACAGTCTTCCTTTAACCGAATCTTCCTCTCCTCCCACAAATCTTTCAGCTGCTCCTACCAATCTTATGACAACCAAAAGTAAGATGAACTATTTGAAATCTCTCTCCCAAACCGATGGAACCATGGCTTGGGCAAATGAAACATCTTCTTCATCCCACTCCATACCTGTCTCCCCTACCTTCACACGGGTTCTAGCTCAGCCTGTCTAGTGTGACGCTATGCACAAGGAATTCAATGCATTGCAGCAAACTAAAATGTGGATTCTTGTTCCTCCTCCCATCGGTGTTAATTTCCTTAGATTTAAATGGGTCTTGCTTTCAAAATTTAACGTTGATGGCTCACTTGACCGTAAAGCACACCTTTGTCGCTCAAGGCTATTCTTAGTAGTACGGATTGGATTACAAGGAGACTTATAGCCCAATGATTAAGCTTGTCATTGTTTGTACCATCTTAAGTCTTGTTGTCATGCACCAGTGGCCCATCCACCAGATTGACATAGCTAACGTTTTTCTTCAATGAGACTTGAATGAGACGTTTATATGCGCCAACCTCCATGTTTTGTCAATCCTGCGTATTCAAATCATGTGTGTCTACTGAAATGGTCTCTTTACGGTCTCAAACAGGTTCCTCGTGCCAGGTTTGCAAAACTCAGTGACACCCTACCGCAGTTTGGTTTCACGCACTCTTAGGCAAATGCTTCCTTTTTTATTTTTTTCCTCTGGTGGTGACATTGTGTATTTGCTGGTTTATGTAGATGACATAATTCTCACGGACACCACTTACTGACCACACTTATCAACAAGTTGTTGTAGTATTTCCTGTTCGCACCGTTGTTGATCTTAATTACTTCTTGGGTGCTCATGTTACTTGTCGTTCTTCTAGTTTATCTTTGTCACAGACCAATTATATTGACAATCTCCTTCACAAGGCTCAGATGACTAATTGCAAGCCTGATGCTACTCCCATGGCACTGAACTCTTACATCACGATGACAATCCTTCACATGCTGAAAGCACTCAGTTTTGCAGTATGCTTGGTAGCCTTCAATATCTGTCTTTAACACGTCCCGATGTCACCTTCACAGTCAATAAATTGTGCCAATTCTAGCACCGCCCGACCCAGAATTATTGGAGTGCTTTGAAACGCATCCTTTGATATCTAAATGGCACTAAACTGTATCAGCTGCGTCTATCCTCCAAGTTCACCCCTAAATTGACTGTGTTCTCCGATGCCGACTGGGGTACAAACTTGGATGACCGTCGCTCTACTTCAGCATATGCTATCTAACTCGGCACTTCTCTAATTTCTTGGCTCTCTAAGAAGCAGGACACGGTCACTTGTTCCTCAACTGAGTATCAGGTTGTTGCCACTACTACTGCTGAGCTATTATGGATTCAAAATCTATTGTAGGAGCTTCATGTTCCTCTGCCTTCTTCTCCTATGATATGGTGCGACAATCTTGGGGCGGTGTATATGACCGCCAATCTTGTTTTGCATTACAAGATTGCACGTCTCCCTTGATTTTCATTTTGTACGAGTGCTTCCTTTCGTTTTACTTACTCTATCATCTTGGTCTAAAACCTGTTTCGAGCGAGGGGAAAACAAAACTATAGGCCAGCGTGTGTCTCAGCCCAATAACTAAGCCCAATAAAGTCCTTTAACCTGGTCTTGTATCCAGTATAGACTTCCGATATTTTATATATAAGCATGTACTGCAACACTGAATGATTTGTGGGTGAAAAAGATGTTGATATGAAAACGGTTTCTGCCTATCGTATCCTTGCTGCATGTTCTTCTTTACATCTTTTACTGTTACAAGGAATAAACCCAAACTACCTAACTTTATGTGTCAAAATTGGGCTAGCTATAATAGTCAGTATTGTGTTACTCCTTGGATATCCAATCCAGAAGATATTTTTCGATACTCTCTATTCTAGTAATCCCTCTTAGAAGTTTCACAATAACACCAATCTGCACACATGTCCAGCCTACTTCAAGTCCAAAGAGACTCGACGCAAAAGACATTTATCATCATTTTCCGCACTAGTTTCCTCGCACATATCAGCGTTCTATAGCTTCTCGGGGTCTCTAGTGTAGCATTGATCAGGATCACCCACTGAATGATGGGCGTAGCTCGTTCCGATTAGATACAAGAATAGAAATTAGTTCTAGAACTTCTATCTATTCCTCCTGAATGTCTCATAACAAATAGCTATCGACATAGGATAGATTGAAAAAGGGGGGGAGATAGAAAAACAAAGTGGTAGAGAATGCAAGCTCGTACATTGGTCAGGCAGCAGAGCACCTGCCCCTGTCGATGTGATGTTTAGGGGGGTAGTGTTTCTCTACATCAACATTTCCTAGAAAGAGGTGTTTGGCTGTCAATACATCCAACAGCGAAGGCAAAAATAAAAACTGAAATCACATACGAATTTGATCACAGCGGATTGAGCTGGGAGGAGGTTAAACTAAAACACAGCAAGGATAGGGAGCCAATTGCTAAATCAAGCATGATACTTGGTTGGTGGGGTGTGGGCAAGAGGTTGTTTGGCTCCTGCAGCAACAGAGGGAAATAACAGTATGGTTGCTTCCGCATCTGAAATCAACATTCTACTGAAAATTAGTCACCTAAAGATAATCTAACACAAATTTACAGTTTAATGGTTCAAAATAATAGGCATTTACATGATGGCTGGAATTTCGAGCAAATAGAAAAAGGGAATGGAAAAGAGATCTCTGGGGAGAAACAGCTGATATAGCCTTTTAATGCATATCTATCGCCTCTTCTTGCTTGAGCTTCGACGCAGTTGCCACGACCAAAACAGCAAGAAGATCACGAGGCCCACCCCAACAATTGTCCAGAAGGTTACCAACCACATGGGCATCGATTTCGGGTACAGACCTGATGTCAGATAAAGATAGGTTACTTTTGAAACATGAATATATGGACATTGAAACTGATTTCTTAAGTTCCAAGCGGAGCACAAAAAACAGCTAATTAAGGTTGCAGTTTAGAAAATTGAGCAACCAAGAAGAATGCCAATAAACCTCACCATGTCCAAATTTGATGCAGATGAGAAGTTCTATAATGCAAATGGCAAGTGACAGCCAGCAGAACGCCCCAACTTTCTTCACTGGTGTTCTAGACAACCATGAAAAAATGAGGGCAATTAGTCTGCAATCCGTTACATGGTAAAGATAACAAATACCGACAGATATGGGTAGCGAAAAATCTACTGGTCCTGAAGGTAAGAATTGTACTCTCTTATCGTCGGTATTGCAATTAACCACCACAAAATCAACCTATAGATGATCACAGGGTTCCGAGGAGGGATCCACAGACTGAACTTGAGGAAGAAAGTGTTCAGCTCCACGGTGAGGAATACAATGCAGAGGCATAGAACTTGTACAAAGCGCATCGGACCCATGAGTGGGTGCCACTCATCTTTATCCCACCTTGCTGGTGTGAATTGTCCTAAAGTTCGTTTAACCTGAACATATGAACGTCAGTACATGTGGCAGAAATCTATTATAGAAGTTCCAACCACCACCGAGTACGTGCTTTCTTCATACCCCACCTGCTCATCACTCATCACCAGTCACATATGGTCTCCAACAGGTTAAACCGAAAAGTAAACATACCTTGCCAATGATATTTGGCTGCCGGCTGATTCCTACCCACTCGTATGTCTTCCCATCAAAGTATCGAACAGTATGCATGCCTGCCCAGATACCTGCAGGAGCCATCAACTACGATTTAAGAAAAGGTGCATACTGATACTCCAAGGATACACTTAAAAGTCGGTAGCTTAAGATTGATAGTCAGCTCCCCAAATATAGTTGCTTAGAAAAACTGTTAAGTTGTATCAGGAAGATCGTCCTAAAAAAACTATATGATAAACTAGCAACGGAAGGAGAAAGGTGAAAGTAAGACGGTAAGGAAACTACGGACATGACGGGGACATACCAAACCAGTTGCAGATCAAGATGTCCAGAACTATACTATCCCACCAGCACTCATTGAAGTTCGGTAGCATGTGTCGGAAAGTCAGCTGAAAAAGGAAGTTGTTCAACTTTATAGCATACATCTTATAAGGCCAGCCGATAGATATGAGTAAACATTATGCAGTAACTATCTCTACCTCCATCATCTCAAATCCGATGGATAACACCCAGAGAAGTGGCTGATTGCGGATCATTATAGCCTTCCCCACCATCCAAGGACATGTGCTAAAACAAATTCATCAAAAATGGTAGCCTGTAAAGGAACTAAAAAGTATAAGCAGTAGCTAACCCACACATGCCCTCAAAATGACGTAGCAATGGATGGAGTACTAAAAATGAAACAAAGATAATGAATGAAGATAAAAGCAAATTCCGTTGTGAAAGAAGATATCATACATAAAGATTCTTAAACCTGTTCGAAGGATCGTCAGGCACATAAATTCGACAATCCGCACCATAAGACTTCTCAGGAAGTTCTGCAGTGATTGATCATAAGGCAGCCATTAGAACTCCAGAGAATACAAGTCATCACCCCAAAGATGTAGAATCATACAAGATAGAAAGAGTAGATAGCTGTAAGGAATGCTTCAAGAGGTACCAATTCCAAGATCTGGATGGAGATACTTCATGAATTGACGAGCATCATCACGCTTCTGGACAAAACAAATTAAAACTAAGTTAAATGTCCATCAACAAAATGACAGCAGCCGTAGTCTAAAAAAACTCTTGGTTCAAAAGAAGCAACTGTAAGGACTTAAATATCATTTCACATAAGAAAAATAATATGTTTCATGACAACGCATAGAGAACAAGTGCAACACATTAGAACCCTGGAAATCATGCAACACTGCTGAAAAAAAGTTGGCACCCATGTATGAAATATTCCTTCAGGAAGGATGCATCCAAGAACAGAGAAACTAAATTCCTAATGTGTTAAAAAAAAACACTCATACAGTTTCAATGAACCATATCTTTCCCTAGATCAGGTCCAACAATGATTTAAATGCATTCACAAAAATAAACAAGTTCTTATCATTCTGCAAACCTGGAAAAGCAAAAACGTAAGAGCAACAAGGTATACGACAGCCAAGCCATGAACTAGACGCCATATTGCTGGATGGGGTCGTATAAGAACTCTGCATGAAAAGTAACATGTCTTCACCATCTCAAGTAGGCAAAATGAAGCATCGTTGATTTGCACAAAACAGAAATTATTGAGTAATGATCATATACATGGAAATCATAGAAGGGCATATACGACAATCAAATTTTGCTAGACTAATAGCACAATTCAGCCTAACATCAATGTTATCTATTATTCTATAAATAAAAACTTTTCTGTCTGATGACATTATCTGGTTTCATCCCTTTTCAGTTTTTAACTTAAAACAGCTCGAAAATACCAATCCACTTTTCTGAGGTTTGGAACTCAATATAAAAATATTAGACTGGTGCATGCTGCTAATTATATCCATAGGCCAATAAAACCTATATCATGATCTGAACACAGTCAGTATCCGATAAAGAAAAAACAAATGCTCTTTCTTGGTTAATTTACAATTTGAAACAAACATGCACGTACAAGTGAATAGCGATTGAAAGCAATTTATACATGCTAATGGACATTAAACCAAATCAGCAGATATTGCAAGCATCACGAACAATCTACTTTGGGTTGAAAATAAAACGAGGAATGCTCTCTTTAAGAATCTTTACCATAACAAAATGTTAACCAATAGTAAGTAAAAACATATAGGTACTCACGTTGAAGGAGCTTGTAGCAAGCAGTAAGTGAGAAACACTGCAACCATCGCCCAAACACCCCTGAATAGTGACAGAATATCTCACTCCATCAGAAATGTTAGCCGCGATAATTAGTAGGGGATAAGAGCCGGGTATCTGCCCTGACTGACAATGACAAACAGTTAATCACCTTGTTACTGAAGAGACAACATCCCCAGAACAGCTTTCAGGATTGAGGAGCGCCACTAGACCAGCTGATGAAGCAAACAAATGAGAAGGATGAAACAAGCAAGCACACATCAGTAATCTACATCCAGCGATACTACCATACAAGGAATCAAGCCCATCTCTCAAATTAGAACCATAACATGTTACTACTATCGTCTACCAGCAAAATATAGCTAGAACCATAATCTATGTCAATGATCATGAAAGAGATGCAAGAATGTTGGCATAAAGTACCAGCTACAGACGTACTGATACAATGAGAATAACTAAGACAAGGTAACATAGAGTTGGGTTATCAACTAAGTCCGGACATAGTGTCTACATAGACTAAGTAAAACACTAGGGCTCAAAGCACTACAAGTGTAGGCTAATGTTAAGAAAATTCAGGAGATGATTGCTCACATGAGAAAGCAAGCCCCAATCAGTAGCAAAGTTATTGTACGAGGCTTATATGCCCAAGCAGTCCATGGATCATGTTCATCATCCATATCAATTGATCTTGGACCTCCATTCTCATGGACAATGTTCTTCCTCCTCATTCTCCAGAAGAACTAGGTTCTGCAGGCCTCTATCCTGTAAGAAGGTATATGAAAACACACAGGATCAGGAAAAAGTGCATGGCCATGCCATCAGCTAACATCACCTTTATTCAATCACAGTAAGAGGTTTGATGCAAGACAAAAAAAGAAATACATGCTCAGATCAGTCTGATAATACAAGGGCCACAGTGTCCTAATCATACAATTCATGGAGCACCACTTGTCAAAGAGACACTAGAGGCCAATAGGGTTGTGCAATAACCATCTTGTTAAAAGACAAACAATTCTGCTAATGACTTGACAAAGCGGATGCAGCTCACTACCAAGACTAGCAAGTTCCATGTCTGCTACTAGCAAGTAGTAATGATATCGGTAAGAAAAGGGATCACAAAATTTAATAATTTAATTTCAGTATAGACAGAAGTAGCAAGGCCACCCATCCGTTGCAAATGCTAGATGCTTAATGAACACAATCCCTTCAGACGTATGGTCTTAATCAATTAGTGAAGGAGTGAGAATAAACCACAGAGATACCCGTCAAGTGAGATTAGATTTACAAGATGGAGCAGGTCTGAACAACAAATGAAACATAAGAGCTTACAGAACTGAAACAGGGGTCCATGACAAACAAACGGCTCCCTGTATTAAAGTTGAAGATCCCGTAGGAGAAAAGAGAGAACCTGAGTTTCAAATCTGCTTGACTATCAAAAGACAACCATGCATCTATCACTTGACAAGAGAAGACCCATTGAAACTATTTCTAGTCCTTTGATTTAAGGGCTTGGGAGAAATAAGGGAAATAAGATTCTAGCAAAGATGATTTTGTAAAACAAAGAAACTACAGTTACATATAATGGAAATGGAGGGAGAACAAAGTTCAAAGGATTCTATAGGAGATACCACCACTAAGATCCCTTGCTTCAAAATATATATATACAAAGGGAAGTGAGTCTGAGCTCAAACTCAGATGTTGTAAGAGCTTTTAGTTCTAGAGGCCCCAAACAGAATTTCAAAAATATTCTAGTATTTAAAGTAAAAAAAAACCCGAGAATATGCTTGACAATTTCTGTTGCAGCTATCGATATCTAATGATAATTACCATCTCACTAGCATACGCTGAGCTAGCTACTTCAAGTAAAAGACGAGTATATGCATGTCAAATAAGGTGCACACTTAGAATCTAACTTAAAGTAGTTAAGTCAAAGTATATGTATCAGGGTAGCTAATAGTAGCCCAACTAGTGTGGAAAGAATGAATGTACGGTAATAGCCATGCGAGTCTTGGCTGTCATGTACTAAAAGCTGTAAAAGCATGTCATCTCATTACACAGGTGGACACACTGAGCAAAGTACGAGCAAAGTCAAATGTATCATATCCCACTCTATGATCCAAAACCAAATGACATCATCAACGTATAATTGGTTTGCCATCATGAACAGCTGGAAAACCAGAGTTCACATGAAATAACAGGTGGCTGTCCTCATTCTCAATAAGCCAGCTAGTAGAGATAACATAGCGTCAGTGAGGAAATGCAGTTGCATAACCAAGACAAATATACAGTTGTTATGATAGACTCCCCCTCAATAAACAGTTGATGTTGTTTCACATGAGTTCCCCCCTTCTGTTAGTCTTTATGGTTTCTTTCATCTCTCTAGTCAATATGGGTTACCTGGTTATGCCTAAAAAGTAGAGTGAAGTAGTAAAAAAGAGAGTACCAAAGTCCCAATCCATAGTATCAGCGAATTATTTCTGACACGAGGTGTTGAATAGGCAGAAATTGAAATCTCCATCCAATTAAAGTGGATGTTCTCTTCTTAAACGAACTTTTTTAACCTACGACTACTTCAGACATAAAACCACAACTGGAATCAAATCAAAAACACGCTAATGATGATGAGATGGTTAAAGAGAAAAAGGAACACATCAGTAAAGGTGACAAAGTTCTTCTTCATAGAGAAAAGGAAAAACATTGACAAGTGAGCAGTCCAAGAAGTAAAAAGGAAAGGCAACGATATTATTTTGCAATTATTAACAAGACATCCCCAGTGAGGTACGGAACTGAGATAGCAGACAACCAAAGCGCAGTCGTTCATTCATGGAAGAAAAGACATGAAGAAAACTTTGCGCTACAAACGGCCGGATAAAGCAATCAAGGAAGCGACAATCATAACATCTAAACATATATACAGGTTACTACAAGTTCTGTGAACAAGAAATAGCAGCAGCAGCATCAACGAATATTCTAACCTTAATTCCAAAGGAATAAAAATAAAAAGTCAAATCAGTGGCGCTTGAACGCAAGTAAGAATCGTTTAAGATAGGAAATAGACCAAACTAGAAGAGACCAAAAAGAAAAGCAAAACAAAACAATTAACTCACCGTTCAAATTCGATAGAGTGGAAAAGATGGTCACTGAGATGAGGACGTGAGGAGAAAGACAAAAGAACGAGGATGAAAAGCTGACGCAGTCCGAAAGAAACAATGAGATCGAATTTGAGTAGTGCGCAACGAGGAAAAGAAAAAAACAGAATAATTAAAATAATTAGTAGAAAATCAAAAGAAGTACGAAAGATGCAGAGTAAAGAGAGAGGAGGAGAGAGCTAGTGTGGAAGAATGGCAGAGTCTAAGCTATAAAGGCAGAATCATCTTTCCACTTATAAATACAAAAACCACATACCGATAGATGGACAGTTGTTGCATATGATTAACAAATAGTCTGACAGGCAAAATAATCCTGGACCGTACGAAGCAGAGGACGGAGGAAGAAAACCTGATCGTCGAATCAGTGAATCAATCAACGGGGCGCAGAGGAAAAAATAAATAAAAAGGAGAGGAAGAGGAAGGGAGGGAGGCAGTCAGGAGTACAAGAGATGAAGAAGATATAGATATAGAGATAGAACTCAAAAGCGAAAGAAAAAATCTTCGCTCTATTGAATCTCGTGCAGAAATGGAGACATGAGAGAAAAAAAACGAGAACGAAGAGAGAAAGAGAAGATGAGAGAGAGAGAGAGAGAGAGAGAGAGAGAGAGAGAGAGAGAGAGAGAGAGAGAGAGAGGTAGGATTCCGCGACTACCAGCCGAAAAGGCGATGGCGATGTGTTAAGGAAAAAAGGGGGGCGGGCGTGGAGGAGGGGGGAGGGGTGATAGAGAAACGAATTACACACGGAGACAGAGTGAGACTGAGAGTACGACGGTCAAACATAGATTTGTTTATGTTTTTTGACGTGTCATGCGTTCATGTGAAATTACCCTCTAACCATTCGCTTTTTTGGGTTTTTCGGGGGTTTCTTTTTAAAAAATAAAAAAATGGGTAATAACACCACCTTTAGTATAGTCTGGAATGTCAATTGCAAATTAGGAAAATGTAACAATCGGCGGACCTTACCCGCAACCATAAAGGGCACCACCAGCGTGGTATTTTATTCAATGTAGTAGCAAACTTTGGTTTTGGCAGAGCGGAAAAGGAAAATAATACAAACTCCACTTTACTTTGAAAATTGGCGCTGTTTTACAATTGCACATGATAGGTGTGATTTAATAGTTGTAGGTATTTATATAGTTCTTAAAATAGGTCTTGTGATAATTCATACTGTGTAGAGTCTGTTTTCCTTTTGCACAAAAATTAAGAAAATGAGAGAAAGTAGAGTGTTGAAATTTCACAACACTAAAGAATATATCATTTTGGGATAAAAATAAAATGGTAATCAGACATTGTGTGTGGGACAGAAGGAGTATGAAGTTGTTTGATTTCACTCGGTTTGAGTAATGAGTTGATTGGCGATCAATCAACAATAGTAAAGGCAATGGCTTAGATGAGAGAAGTACCTAATAAACTTAGCTCACCGGTGAGGGGGAGATTGAAGAGATTTTGAGATCTCTAACTCCTTCCTCCTCTTTTCCTTTTCTTCTTCTAGCTAGTTTAAATTCTTAGGGGGAAAATCATAAAATGTCACGATTTGAGTTTATAATTCACGATATACCCTTTTTTGGAAAGTTGTCCACAAAATGCCACTATTTGAGTTTGAAATTCACAAAATGCCATTGTTCGTTAACTAACGTTAGTTCTGCCGTTAACTCCCTCTGGTAAATGACCAAAATACCTATGATGGTAAGTTTGATTTTTTTTAATAATAAAAAAAAGAAAACCCATTCTCCATAATGAATCTATTCCCACCCCTCCCAAAACCCTTACTCCGGGCTGAAGAGCCGCTTCATACTCAGAGCAATGCTAGTGAGAATGCGCGAGGCAACAAACCCTCTTTTTCATCCTACTTCAGCGGCCTAAAATCCAGCCTCAAACAAACACGAGACGCGCAACGGTCGCAGCAGCCACCGGGTCAATTCAGTCCAGGAGGATTCTCTTTCGTCCGAGACTCGAATAACCCCTTGCCCTTCAAACAGCCACCCAAGTCTTTCGACGAAATTTCGAAGCACTTGTCGGAGTTCCGGCGCCAATTTGCTCCCCCTCCTCCGCCAGTAGGTGGGCAGTCACAATCTAAATCTCAACCCACTGGTATATCAGAGCTTATCAAGAGGGTTGGTGGGGCGGCTAATGAGTCTCGCGAAACTACTAGACCATCAATGGACGCAATCCGGAGAGCTTCCGCCACTTGAAGAACAAACAATCCAGTGATGGGGCCAAAGGCCAGGTCAGACCAAATGTGGGTGGGGGTTTACGGGTTTATGGGGTAATAATGGGGTGTTTGGTGGTTCGAACGAGAATCTGCCATAAAATGTGTTTGGGAAGGAGATTAGGGAGAGGGGGGATAAGAGAACAGAGGGATTCCCACTGATGGAGTTCATGAGGAGCTATGGGTACAAGGAACTGGGAGAAAAGCTAAGGAAGCTAAAGCTTGTTGGGGGAGGGAACAACTAGGGTATTTTGGTCATTTAGCAGAGGAAGTAAACGGCAGAACTAACGTTAGTTAGCGAACAATGACATTTTATGAATTTCAAATTCAAATCTTGGCATTTTGTGAACAACTTTCCAAAAGGGGTATATCGTGAATTATAAACTCAAATCATGGTATTTTGTGAATTTTCCCAATTCTCCCGCCTTACTTTGTTTTTCTGCTCTGTTAATTTAGATTTACTTTAGTTTGTGTTTCTATATATCCTTCATGTTCTAGTTTTTTAGCTATCTATCAGTGTGTGTTTGTAGAATTATCCTACCGAGGGTGGTGGTCTTATATCACTTGGTTCCCTTTTGTATCGGTGGTGGTGGTGACATGCAAGCTCAGATTTTGAGGTACCACTAGGTCAACTGTCTTGGAGTTGCATGTCGATGGTTATGATTGACTCTGGATAACACTAGATTTGCAATGGTGGTTGACTGGAAAATTATGGAGGGTTTAATTGATTTTGGTGGAGGCTAGAATTTTGTTGAATAAAAATTACCAAAAATTTACGCAATGAGGGAGTGTTCTAGGAGAAATGCTTCGATATTGCCCAGCAGGTTTCACAATCTTGATGCCGCAGACCATAATCCCGATCAAGGTAGTTGGGTTACGATGGCAAGGTTTGCTCGTCTGTATTGATTCGGGCATATAAAGGAGATGAGGAGGTGGTGGCTGAGTCGGTGGGATGTGGATGTGCGGTGTTTAACGGTGTAAATCTGAGTTGAGCGGGAACCGATTTCAAAAAGGAAGTTCCCAGCTCAGGGTGTTTTGGCAGCTATGAAATTCTTTGTCAGTCGAGCCGATTGATGTCCAATTTATCAATTCTTTCTCATGTAGTACTCCGAACCTTCTAATTTTTTGTTTGCATCTTTACGTTGTTTCACTGGTGGCCAACCACGGAGGGCGGTGTCGGCGGCGGGGGTGGTGATAGCTATGGCAACGGTCATTCGTGGCCACATCGTTTCCCGCCCCTACGGGTTTATCCTTGACTATGCTAGAATAATTATCAGTTTTAATTTGGTTGTTTATGTTATGCTTAGGTGTTATAACTCTTGTAATCCTCATGTTTTTGTCGCTGGAAAATCAGACCATGCTAGTTTTTGTCTAGATGTTTGGGTGTCTGCATATTACTTATGGTCGTCTTCAAAGTTAAAGTCTAGCATTGTCCTAACTACCAAATCAATATTCTATATGAATCAATTTCTTTTGGTAGTAGTTTGATTATTTCTTTTCTTTGGTTACTGCAATTATATTTGCAATAGGTCTGGCTACGGGTTCCGGCTCATCTACATGATCTAATAATAGTTATTGACTTCAAAAAAAGTAATAAGTTGATTGTGAAATTAATCTCTAAAGATTATAGACCTTATTAAGGAATATATTGTAAAAATATTAATAAATTAATCCTTTGTGATAGTTATATATTACAAAACGGCAATCAATTTATACTCTGTTTTTGTAATAATAAATAAATAAATAAATTTTAGTAATAGTTACATGTAAGTTTAAAATGAATGATATCGCATAATAATGTCAAAAACACTTAAATTTGATCCAAATCTAACCTAAGATACTACTATACACAATAAAATCATAAAAGAGTCCAAAATTAGTCTGTGCTAGATATTTTATGAGCTTATACCACAAGTATGGTGTGAGTTTAATAGGATGATTTGACTTTGCACATGCAGCAAGAGGTATGACACATACTTGCTTTAGTTTAGTGATAGTAAAGTTAAGGAAATAACTATTTCGTTTAAAATATAATATAAGAGTTTCATAATTAGTCTAATTTTAGTTCTTTTCAAAATTTAGCTTAAAGTTTAAAACATGTAGTTTTTTTCTCTTATCTATTTTTAAGTAACTTTGTGTGCAAACATTTTAGTTTAATATCTCAACACGTTGTATAATTTTACTCTATTTTATCAAATATTTTCAATATATAATAACTTAAATTGTATAATGGTTTCTTATATATTAAATATGAATTTAACTTAATAATAATTAAGAACACACTCTCATAAAAGAGATTATATAGTATTGTATAATGTGTAATATATTTTCTTTTAAAATAATATATTTAAATACCATATCAGTTTTTTACATAAATCGACCCGAACTAGGTTGGTGGTATAATACCATACTCTCCTGAAATATGAGGCCGTAAGTAAGAAAGGAGAAATGGACCTACTTTTTGGTCGTCAATATCATGATGAAAACATGTACAGCTAATTACTTCAAATCAGATATTCGTACTCCAACATGATTGCGGATATTTATTGATCAAATGCTTAATAATGATGATATTAGTCATATCCAGACGACTAATGATGAAAAAGGACAGCTAATCTATGAAAAATGAATAAAGAAAAGCAAATGCTTCAGGCTACATTTCGGAGAGTCAAGGAAGTGGGGGAGAGAGAATGCGGGTTGGAAGACAAATAGATAAATGACAAATAACAGAAATGAGAAGGAGGTGAAGGAGTGTGGGGACAAATTTATAACAACCAAACAGCAAAGCAATACATGAAGAAGGACAACATACTGCCACTCCCAAAATTAACCAAAAAGTGATGTCCTTTCGTACTAGTAATATTTTACAAGAAGAAAATCCAAAGTATTGCCTCTGCTTTTTCACTCAAAATTTCATTCATTCAAAATGAAAAATGTGCCGTAATTCTATCACAGTATATGGTTCAGTTGTACGGATATTTAAACATAAATACATACATGCCCCACCCCACGTTTGGTGAAATTATACAGGTTTCAAAATTTGTTTTCTTCATCCATGTAGTTTTCAACTTATGTTCAATTTCAAAGATGCTTAAATGTTGTCCGAAATTGATGAAATTTATATGGACGATGCTAAAGTGTTGTATCTTGGTTCAGTGACAAATCTAAAGTTTTTTAAGCTCAAATGTAATATGTGGGACCCAATGAAAATGCACTCACATCACATGTCACATATTGCCTTGGGTCCCACAGGTCACATGTGAGTTAAAAAACTTCAGATTTAACATAAGATCAAAATATAATACTTTAGCATCATCCGTGTAAAGTTTCATCAATTTTGGACAACGTTTAAGCATCTTTTAAATTAAACAAAAATTAGAAAAGTTGTTGGATACGGAAGAAACTACATAGGTGGAAAAAATAATTTTTGAAACCTCATAGGTGAAGTGTATAATTTCACAAACCTCATGAGTGGGCATGTAATTTTCCCTATAGAAATTATATACTATTTCATTTTATTCTTTGGTTATTTAATACATTTGATTAAAAGGTTAAGAGTTTTAAATTTAATATTGTACAATTTAAGATTCGGATTTAGGTTATATAACTTGAGGTTTAAAGATTTGGTTACTAGAAAAAAATAAGTTTTATTAATGTAACGGTGAATTGTGATAATTTAAAAATCTTATTTGATATTGATTTTTCTTTTTTATGAGATATTGTCAAAAGTGAAATATACTGTATTATTTAGTTAACTATTACCTACAAGTTAATAAAAAATTGTAGTCTAAAGCACTTTAAATATTTTTAGTACGAATTTTCTTTTGTAATTTATGTTATATCTTTATAACAAGCTTATGAAAATATATTTAACTTTTTAGTTCAGTCCCTTAATACATCTCAATTATCATATGTAATTTTTATTTTTCTCTTAATTTGTCCTCTAATAGCTAACTCAATCCTCTTATGAAACAATGGAGTTTAACATTTAAGAATTGTGAAGAGTATGTTTTTTAAAGAGAATTTCCCAAAAAATTCATTCTATACTATTAGTAGAAAAAAAATTGGGTTACAAAATTAATCACACGGAAAGGTTGTCCAATTCTTATAGAGCAAGAATTGATATTAATGTTGCAACTATTTATAACAACATAAGAAAGAGCAATATAGTGAAAAACATGGCAACCTCTAGCTAAAGTAAATACAAGTAAACTAAATCATGAACGAGACCAGTGTTCTAGAACATGGCACATATAGCGTACATGAAGCAATCCAATAGTGACACAACTGTGCCATTGTTGTCCATGGTGGGGGTTTGAATGTGACTTGTACATAGTGATGGATCGAGAACTCCGTGGGTGTCAAATGTATAACTGTTAAAATTTGACCAAACCCAAAAATTTGTCTATTTAGTTCGAACCTGAAAATATTTAAATATAATATATTTGAAATCTATTTGGGTTAAACCCAAAATGACCAAAACCAGAAATGATCCGAAAAATTTATAAACCGATTGACCCAAACCAAATGAAAGTATACTAAAGCCTAATATAATGTGATTAAAGCCAAAAAAAATTAAATATGAAAATTGGATATTTGACTTTAAAATTCCTATGTAAGGAAAAAAATTATTACAAACCTTTTTTCTTAAGTACTGGTATAAAAATATTATCGATTAATCCAAAAATAACCAGATTTTTATTTAAAAATATTATGGCCCGAAATCTAAATCACCCGAATCATAAATGACCTAAAAATTTATTACACTACTACAGATTTCACAATTAACTACTAACTAAAAGACAATTGGAATATATATGTTGTCTTTGAACATCCTCAGGCATTAAAACACACGGAGCAACTTATACTGACAAATACGTTCCAGGTTCGAAACTCAATATCAACATTCTAGACGTTGTAAACAGAAGATAAATAAGTAGAATACTTATTAACCTAATTTACTGCTACTATCCCGACATTCCACTGAAGAAGTTTGTGCTTTGCTGAGAAATTCCTTCGATTTCTCTGTATCATCTCCATTCCTTCGATTTCTCTGTATCATCTCCATCTATAGAAATTTATCGATGCTCTTCCAGTAGTTTGCAGCGAACTTAAGTCACCACTTCACCTTCCATTGTCTTCGAAATCGATGATTTCTTTTTCACGTCCTTGCTAGTTAGATCACAGGACGAACACAAGAAAACCTAAAACATAATACAAGGTAATTAATTGATATTCATCTTCTTTATTCCCTAACCCTAACTTTTGTTCTTGGTTGTTCATAAGAAAAGCTTGCTCTTTAGGTAAACTATTACTATGAATTTGCGGCTCAACATAAGCCGTGACTTTAGTTCCATAAGAAACATCTCCCATATTCTCTCAAATCTTTGTTGGCGGTATCTTATGCTTCAGCCAAACAAACCCTCTGTTCAACGTACTACACTCATCCGCTTCTTCGAGTGGGGGAAATCCGATGGGTAAGCCCACTTCACGCAGTAGTATTTTTGTCTTGAATTCACATGTTTTGTTTCCATTGTAAATGGTTGGGCTGGCTCTTATCTTATGTGAGAAACAACAGACTCGTTTTTGTACCTGGTTTGCCTTTATTGGGGTAAGTGGTGGTTCCACGTTTGCTTTGTTTGGGACTGGAGAAATTGTGAACGTATTGATATTGATTGGTAATGGTGGTGAAGGTATAATATATAAAAGTTAGATTGTAACTCTCCTCTTTGTTATTAGCAAAATTTTGTATTGCCTTGTGTTGGGATTGCCCTTTTTTCTAGTTCTACTTTTCCAATAATGCAACAAGGATGTGCAGTATTTTTATTTTCTATAACAAGGTACAACATAGGGAAAAGGTAATAGATTGTCGTAAGTATGAAACTGGCTGCTTCTCTGGTGATGAAATGTAGTTCTATTATAGGCTTAAAAGTGGATATATATTGGTATATCGTATATATTATTTCCGTTCTTGCTTGTTGTTGGATGTCCAACAAATGGTATTCAACAGAAGGTCCGGTAGTCTTTACTTGCAGTATACAATGATGCATGGTTGATCTTTGTTTCCTTCTATTTTGGTGCTAGATTCAGTGTTAGTAAATTTGACTGGCGCTCCTTGAGAAAGAGATTATTAATCTGTTATAGTCATGACTTCTAGTTTAGATCATTAATCTATAGTGAGAAAAAGTTGTAAAAAAGATGAGAATGAAGACACAACTAATACACCAACAAAAGTAACTAGAAGTCATGACTATAACAGATTAATAATCTCTTTCTCAAGCAACTCCAGTCAAATTTACTAACACTGAATCTAGCACCAAAATATAAGGAAACAAAGATCAACCATGCATCATTGTACACTACAACTAAAGACTACCAGACCTTCTGTTGAATACCATTTGTTGGACATCCAACAACAAGCAAGAACGGAAATAATATATACGATATACCAATATATATCCACTTTTAAGCCTATAATAGAACTACATTTCATCACCAGAGAAGCAATCAATTTCATACTTACGACAATCTATTACCTTTTTCCTATGTTGTACCTTGTTATAGAAAATAAAAATACTACACATCCTTGTTGCATTATTGGAAAAGTAGAACTAGAAAAAAGGGCAATCCCAACACAAGGCAATACAAAATTTGCTAATAACAAAGAGGAGAGTTACAATCTAACTTTATATATTATACCTTCACCACCATTACCAATCAGTATCAATACATTCACAATTTCTCCAGTCTCAAACAAAGCAAAACGTGGAACCACCACTTACCCCAATAAAGGCAAACCAAGTACAAAAACGAGTTTGTTGTTTCTCACATAAGATAAGAGCCAGCCCAACCATTTACAATGGAAACGAAACATGCGAATTCAAGACAGAAAGATTACTGTGTGAAGTGGGCTTACCCATCGGATTTCCCCCACTCGAAGAAGCGGATGAGTGTAGTACGTTGAACAGAGGGTTTGTTTGGCTGAAGCATAAGATACCGCCAACAAAGATTTGAGAGAATATGAGAGATGTTTCTTATGGAACTAAAGTAACGGCTTATGTTGAGCCGCAAATTCACAGTAATAGTTTACCTAAAGAGCAATCTTTTCTTATGAACAACCAAGAACAAAAGTTAGGGTTAGGGAATAAAGAAGATGAATATCAATTAATTACCTTGTATTCTGTTTTAGGTTTTTTGTGTTCGTCCTGCAATCCAACTAGCAAGGACGTGAAAAGAAGAATCATCGATTTTGAAGACAATGGAAGGTGAAGTGGTGACTTAAGTTTGCTGCAAACTGCTGGAAGAGCATCGATAAATTCTATAGATGGAGATGATAAGAGAAATTGAAGGAATGAAGATGATACAGAGAAATCGAAGGAATTTCTCAGCAAAGCACAAACTTCTTCTCAGACTATCAAAGGGGTTGAACTAATTTAATCTCCAGAATCCAAGCTTCCAAAGAGCGCGCCCAAAGAAAATAGGGGAAAAGGTGAAAGGGAATGGGGATGCTTTCAGTGGAATGCCGGGATAGTAGTAGTATATTAGGTTTATAAGTATTCTATTTATTTATCTTCTATTTACAACGTCTAGAATGTTGATATTGAGTTTCGAACCTGGAACGTATTTGTCAGCATAAGTTGCTCCGTGTGTTTTAATGCTTGAGGATAGGGGTGAGCATTTGGATAATTCGGTTAACCGAAATCCAAATTATAAAAAAAAAATTGGATTTCGGTTAATTCGGTTTTTAACCGAATTATCCAAATTTTGATCAAAAACGAATTAACCGAAATCAAAATTATCCAAAATCCGATTTTTTTTAAGTTGAAAACCGAAATCCAAAATTTCCTTCAGTTTGGTTTTCAATTAACCGAAATTAAAAAAAAACGAAAACCGATTTTATAAATCGGATTTCAGTTAACCGAATTTTTTTAAAAAAAACTAAACACATTTTTTTGTTTCATTTTCATCATCAGCAACAGTAATAACCATAAGCTGCTAGGAAATTGTGAATTCTCTAGTTGTCAATTCATCACAACACTAACAGAAAGAACTCACTCAAACATTAGACTAGTTACATCAAACTAGGGGTGAGCAGCGATGAATGATGTTCCAAAAAACCAATTATATTATATATAATTAATTTGACGAAAAAATAATAGTATGACATTATATAATTGAATAATTGGAGCAATGCAAGATAGTATTTTGAATTTTGACGTTTTGTTTGTCAAGTTTAAAGAGTATTAACTATTAAGGAAAGATTTAGGGATTTTTCTTTAAAAAAAAGTTTGGATAATTCGGTTAACCGAATTTCACAGGGTTAAAACCGAAATCCAAACCGAATTATAATTCGGATATCCGAATAACCAAAATTTTAAATTCAGTTTAAAATTTGTTTAAATATCCAAAAAAAAAAGTTTGGTTAATTTGGATTTTGGATAAATCCAAATTATCCAATCCAAATGCTCACCCCTACTTGAGGATGTTCAAAGACAACATATATATTCAACAATTGTCTTTTAGTTAGTAGTTAATTGTGAAATCTGTAGTAGTGTAAGAAGATGCTGCCAAAATTTTCAATAAATTACATATTAAAAACATGTTCACAGGTGGGATCTAACGTGATTGGATGGATTTAGGTGATTAATATACACAAATCTTAGAGCTTGTCACGAGTGACGGAAAATTATGCACTTTCACATATAGATGGAGAACGTTCATGGATGTACATATGCAAATTGGACAACAAGTTTCTTGAAGGTTTCGATAAGTTGCACGATGTTGGCAAACAATTTGAAACCTTCAGATATGGTTTTTTTTCCATGTGTAGACTACCAAAACAATTTGAGGTATCAAGGGGTTGAAACAACTAATGATCATTTGATACGTCATGGTTTTACAAAGGACTACAAAGATATAATCCATGGTACGGTCAGAGCGTAGTGGATGTTACTGAGCCCGACAAAAAAGATTGTACTGGTGAAGACATAGAAATAGATGTCGGAAGCAGTACTACTGCAGAGGTGGCAATTCGGGTCAATCTTTCAGGTTCAGTTTGGTTAGGTTTGGTTCGGATCAGCTTTGAACTATATAATATTCAGCTCGGGTCGGACTGGGTTGGGTGAATTCAGTTTTTCGGGTTTATGAAGTTACGAGTTGGTTTGGATCGATTCGATTGTATTTCAGTTTGGGTGATTTTCGGCTAGGGTGGTTTGGTTTGGTTTCCTAGGGTTCGGGTTAGTCAATGGTACATTCGGTTTTTTAGACTATGAGTCTAATTTGGGTGAATTATTTGAGTTGGGCTAAGCCGATACAAATTTGTAAATGTCATATTGAAATAATCATTTTTTTCCTTTACGACTACATATATCTCAATAAAATTTGGCTAAGTAACTACTACATATATCTCATCATTCATCATCATTTCTTCATCCTCATTATCTGCTTCACTTTCATCTTCTTCGGAACTCAAAACTAAGTCTTCAACAATGTCTTCATCAAATGCCGACCCTCTTGTCCCTTCACCTTTTTTTTCCACTCTTTTGATGTCATCATGTCATTAATTAATGAAAGGTTTATGCCCAAACTTTGTTATCCTTTCTTTGCTTAGCTCAACAGTGGTAAAATTTTATTTTATTTTAATAATAAAGTAGGTAACTAACATTCTTGTTAGTGTGCTTTGATGATAAATATTCTCTGGTGACAAATGTATTGTTGAAGAATCAAAGTATATTTAAAGACAACTAGATATTAGAAAGAATAATATATTTTATGGTTTGGTTTAGTTTGGATTATTATCGGTTATTTTCGATTCGGGTTGCTTTGGGTTTTGGGTGATTATCGGGTTTCGGGTGACTATGGTTTAGATAGCTTCGGTTTAATTGTTTTCAGTTAGGATGATTGTGGATAGTGGTTGAATTTCGGTTCTATCAAATCTCGGTTCAATTTGGTTCGATTCGGTTCATTGTGGGTTTGGGTCATTTTTTTCAATTTTCCATACGATTGAGAATTGAATTTTGATTTGGTTCGATTCGACTCGGTTTTCGGGTTCGATCACTTTTGTCACCTCTAACTGTTGCGGGTGATGACGACAATTCAGGTAACAGTGAGCAAGATTTTAACAACATTGAGGCAATGCTAGAAGATGTTTAACAACATAACTCTAACAAATTAGACAAGTATGAAACTTGGTTGGATTCATCCAAAACACCGTTGTACCCAAAGATGTAATGCTACAATGTTGAGTCGGTTGAGTGTTGTACTAAAGCTTTTCAATTTGAAAGAAAAGTTTAGTTGGAGCGACATAAGTTTCACTGCCCTTCTAGACTGCTGAAAGACGTACTTCCTACGGATAATCTTTTACCAATGGGTATGGAATACCAGAAAATGCATGCTTGTCCAAATGGTTGTGAAACTAATTAGTGCACCCGATGTGTCCCCGGACTGTCGTGAACGTATCTATGACTCGATTTGAACTTGATAGTTTAGGAATGGACACGAGATAAACTTAAACTGGAAAAAACATTTCGATTGAGAATTTACACACACGAAATTCACTCAACCTCCCTTGCCCCACACACGGACTCCCGGGATAGTTTCGACTTTACTCCTAAAGTCGTCAACCCTCTCCTGACTATCGGCCTACGGTTCACCAACCGTTCCCCGACCCATCGTCCTATCAAATACCCACTGTATTGATACTCTAACCCAGTCCTCTCTAGCTCACCAACTCTCTAGCACTTACACACACTCTAGTCTGACTCGTGCTTGCTCAGTTTGTATCTCTTCTTTTTCTCTCACACACGCTTGACTTACAAAGAACACTAATGCCCGTATATATACAAGTTAGTTAAGATGTAAACTAACAGCCTATGAGTTATAGACTCTAAGAGTAGAGTACTTATTTTTCTACGAATATAATAGCCGCACCCTACAGTAGATTTTCTTCCAACTTGATCTGGAGCCAACAGCACACGTGTTGCCTTACAAATGGGCAAGTTGGTGGCGTGTCTCCCAAGTGGTCGGTCACCACTAGCATCCTCAACTTGTCTGACTTTGTCTGGTCCATTAATGATCATAAATTCTCTCTTCTGAATTTATTATGGCTATGTAATGATGTTCATTGATAGTTTTTCTTCTTGTTATCTTGCCCATTAATGAGCTTCATCTTGTCGTGAGCTAGTTGCTGGTATGAGTGTGACACATCTGAGTGAGTTTGTCGACATTGCAAAAATCCTTTTGGGTCCTTGTTTAATGTCTGATGCAAGAGATACATGATAGAGTGGTTCTTGACTGCTTGTGTATTGCTAGAAGTTCTCCGGAGCTCTCTCCAACAGGTGCCCAACTGGTAGGGCACACGTCGTGATATGAGCACGCTTGCAACCTTGCGTGCTAAGCCACGCATGACTTAAGTGCGCTTGCAACCTTGCGTGCTAAGCCACTTATTTACCTGTTTATCTGAATTATGAGCTTGACAAACATGTTAGATAAACACCACAGGTTTGCTATCATCAAAACTAAAGGATCTTGACTTAACAGGTTGTATGTAGTATTGCAACGAAGATGAATTCATTGAAAGTGTTTAGTATGTGGGGAATCACGCTATCTAAAGAAACAACAATGTGACATCAATGGTAGTAAGAAGGATACACCTCCTAAGGTACAGTGGTACTTTCACATCATTCCAAGGTTCAGACATTTATTCATAGTTTAGAAAGACGTGGAGAACCTTAAGTAGCATTCAATTCACAGGAAGAGGGATGACAGAATAAGACATTCTACTGATGCGCCACAGTGGAGAAACATGGACAGAAAATTTCCTGAAATTGATGAGGAACCGAGAAACTAGGCTTGGCCAGTGTTGTTGGTGATTTACAATCTACCGCCTTGGTTGTGTATGAAACCCCAAAACACATTATGTTGTCTCTTTTAATATCTGGTCCGAAAGAGCTAGGCAAATAAAATAGATGTTTTGCTACAACCACTGATATAGGATCTACAACTCCTGTGGAATCAAGGGACAACGATGTATGACTCATTTGCTAAAGAGGATTTCAACATGTGTGTTATGCTTACTACAATCAATGACTTCCCTGCTTACGGTAATCTTTCAGGCTATTCAATCAAAAGGGCATTAGCGTGTCCAATTTGTGGTGACAATACTTGTAGTATCCACTTGAAACACAGTCATAAAAATGTTTACATGGGGTCATCGGAAAATGCTTCAAAAACCTCACAAATACCGTAAGATGTCGAAGGAGTTTGATAGGAAAATTGATCACAACATAGGCATCCGCTTTTGTCAGGTACAGAGGTTTACAGAAATGTGTAGAATGTTGTAATAACTTCGGTCCACCTATTAAAAATACTGAAAAAGTGGTTTGAAAAAAGAAGTCAATATTTTGGGATCTAAAGTACTAGTAGCATCTAGATGTCAGACATTGTACTGACGGAATGCATGTTGAAAAAATGTGGATGAAAGTGTGATTGGAACCCTATTGAACATAAAAGGTAAGACAAATGATCATTTAATGGGTAGGAAAGATCTGATTGAGTTAGGATACGCAATGAGCTTGGTCTGAAAGAACAAGGAAAACACACATTCTTGCCCCGCATGTCACGCTCTGTCTAAACAAGAGAACACACTTTATGCAGTCCCTTCACAACATCAAGGTGCCATCAGGTTATTCCTCAAGCATAAGAGTTAGTGTCAAGACAGAACTAAAGTTAGTATAAATGAAATCGCACGATTTATCATGTGTTGATGCAATAATTTTTTTGTGTTGCAATGCGTGGGATCTTGCCTGATGCTGTGACAAACACAATCACAAATCTTTGTGTGTTTCTCAAAGTAATATTTGGTAAGGTGCTTGACGTGAACACTCTAGAGAAGCTATAAAAAGATCTTATTGTTACTATGTGCCAGCTAGAGATGTATTTCCCTCCCTCATTCTTTGATATCATGGTACATTTGCTTGTACATTTGGTTAAAGAGATTAAAGAGTGTGAACCTCTGTATCTTTGTTACATGTACTCATATGAAAGATATATGGGTGTACTGAAGAAGAAAAATGTAGAATCATCGCCACCAAGAGGGTAGTACTATAGAGGGAACCGTAATAGAGGAAGTTGTTGATTTTTGCACCCATTATCTGCAAGGTGTTAAATCTATTAGTCTTTCACATTCTAGACAATAGACATAAGAGTAGACTCCAGGGTGTTGGTACTGCTAGAAGAAAGTTGAAGAGAGTTGACATATAAACTCTTAACAAGGATCATTTAGTTGTATTGAGTGACCTTGAAGATGTTCAACCACATTTTGATTAACACTTGTCCATTCTTAGACACAAAATCCTCACATGAGTGACATTAGTTTAAAAAATGAGCATAATCAAGATTTTGTGAATTGGTTCAAAGAAAGAGTGATGTTTGATCGGTCCACGAACGTGCCAGATCAGGTGAATTGGTGGCACTTGGACCAAATCTCGATGTTGTTTCTTATAAGGGGTACGATGCGAATGGCTTCACATTTTGTACAAAACGCCATGATCGTAAATCAACGTCTTAAAACAGTGGTGTAGAGGTAGTGGCTTATCTGAACTTGTACAACGTCAAGGGTGTGGATCAAAATCCAGTGGTGGTGAAACAATCATACTACGGTGTGATACAGGATATTTGGTCCTGGATTATAACAACTATGAAATATGTGTATTTCACTGCAACTGGATTGACAACAAACATGGCTACCGTGAGGATGATCACGGTATGAAACTGGTTGAACTATCTTGAGCGACCCCCACTGTTAAGCCATTTGTTGTTGGAATGAAGGTAAAAACAAGTATTTTATATCATTAATCCATGCAATCCTAGAAGGTCTGTTGTACTCAAAGGCAAGAGAGAAAGAGTTGGTGTGGATGGTATTGTTGACGAGGATGACTATGACGCAGAAGATGAATCTCTAATTGTTCCTATTTCATTACCAGTAGAGGCTGATATCACTGCTCATCGTGATTATATATGGTTGGACCATAACAAAGGAATGTGGATTGACAAATGATTTTTATGTAAGTTTGCAGAAAATTTTATCAATAATCATGTTGTATCCATCACAATCTAGTGGATAAGTGGATCAAGATGGATCCCCCACATCCAGAGCCACCATATGTGGTATACAGTGGCATGATCACTGAGCAGGAGTGGAAGCAGTTTTATGAGGAGCACTAGACTTCAGAGTTCAAGATATGCTTCACCTTATAAGTATCTTAAAACTATTATTCATTTGTAAATGTTTTTTAATTATTTATTTTTGAATTTATTTAACAGCAAAAGCAAGAACAAGCAAGGCTGAACCGTAAAGCCAATGTCCATCCTCATACAATGGGGAGAAGGCGATACGTGGGCAACATAGAACAATGGAAGCAATCGGGTTTGCTGACACGGAAGAATGAGGACGGACATGAAATCCCCATTGATGATCTATCTGAGGCGAGTAGGACCCAAGTGTATTTACTGGGAAGCCAACAAATAAATAGAGAGAGTCATATGAAGTATCCTCATCCTGAGACGACACAACTAGCTACTCAAAATCTAAGTGCTTCAAATTATTGAATAATTAAATTATTGACCATAAGTTTGTATATGTGAAATTTAATGTTAATTTATTTTAATTTAGGCAGTTTGAAGCTGCATAGAGAGAAGATATATATTGCTCCTTTTTTCTCAAGATGATCTTCTCAATCTAGAACTTGGACTGAAGGATCACCCTGGACGTGTTAGAGGATTCAGATGAGAAGTGCGTCAAAAGCACGTATTCCCAAAGTCTACCAAGAAAAAGTATAGGTGTTGTTGATTTTGAAGCAATGCTTGCGAGAAAGCTACCTACTGAGCGTCAAGCTAACGAGGAAAGACTAGCTGTTGAGTGTCAAGCTAATGGGGAGAGACTCGAGAAAGCTTTGGAGGCGATGACACAACAGAGTCAACAACATCAAGTTGACCTCCTCGGCCCTCTTCCTCGTCTAGTTGTGCGCTGCTCCCGACCCATACCCATTTGCCAACCTCAAAGTTGGCTCTCTTTCAATGTTGTCCTTTTCAAGGATAAATAATATTAGACGTACATATATATTAAATTAATGACCATGTTTGTTAAAGGAACAAAAAAAATTGTCATCTTCAAATGTCTGTGTCCATGCGGAGGGATACATGTTTTTTTTTATGTGTTTTGGTGTAGCTATGTCCCGTTATCAGGTTGATTTTTATTCTAGGTGATGAGTCTATATAGGAGTACGTATAAGTTTTGTTTTTTCAGGTTGGTCGGTAGGTCCGTGGCTATATTCTAGCTGACTAGTTTGTTTATTTGTTCCTAGTTTGCATGTTTTAGGGTTGTTCTGGATGTGGCGGGTACTCTTTTTCCTCCCTAAGTTTTTTCCCACTGGGTTTTACCTAGGGAGGTTTTAATGAGGCCCAAGATCCCATCCCCTGTTCCATTTTTCTAATAATATGGATTTAAGCCCAAATTATCAAAAAAAAATGTTGGTTGACGGGGTTAATGTGGATGTTGCCTACAAAACATTCCTACCATCAGGGCTATACACTTTAATTAATTTCAAGCGTCTCCCTGTCTTCTACGCTCGAGTGACCATGGACCTTGTTATAGAAGGATACAAAAATGTATTCCTTGCGATGGTCATTGATAACATGTGCACACAGATTGATGCAAAGATAGACATGATACCATGGCCATCAAGTTTTATTATTGTCACAAATCAGTTAATAGCATGTAACAATTAGTTTAACAATCAATTATCTACCATTTATTTTGCATTATTGTTTGTCATAATTTTAATGTGGCCACATTTGGATAAATCCCTCAGATGCTACTCGCGTGGAACATCACAAGGTGGGAGTTGATGAGTAGATCAACCAGCCAATAAGTGGCACAAGAAGTGGTCGAAAGGACACACATATGACCGCCCGCGTTGAGAATGGAAATAGCAAGGTAACAGAGAAGCCTAAAGTGGTCGTAATCAATTATCTACCATTTCTTTTGCATATTGTTAGTCATAATTTTTAATGTGTTATGTATGGGTAGGTTAGTCTTCCGAAGGACACCTATGATTGTCCGCGGTGCGAAGGATAAATCCAAGGTAGTAGAGAAGACTACATTGTCCCGACCACTGATCAGTGCCTCTATGAGGAAAAGGTTCACACTACCAGACAAAGTTGTTAATCTCGTGGGGGCCCAACAGACGAATCCTTATGACAAAATACAAAAAAAGGACACTCAGATCACTAGCATCACGATGAAACTACAAAATGGCTGGTCTCCAGCCAGGCTGTCTTGGTAAGTCCGACCCTGGTATCTGGAGCTATGATTCTTGTTGTAGCCGGTGCTAGGGGTGTTCACGGTACAGTTAACCGTATACAGGTTAACCGGATAATACAGTTTTTCAAAATTTGATACCATTGCCATTCTGTTTACATCGGTTAACCGCATTCAGGTTAACCATCTAAGACGGTACGGTAATTTAGGTTAACCGTTACCACTTCGTTTACATTGTCTAAGAATATAAGGCAAAATCAATTCACTTAGATTCGAACAACATAATTTACAGCCTGCTTTCTCAACTAAGTGATAACAAAATACATCTCAAAAGATCTACCAAAACATAATTACAATATACACTATATTGTTTTCATTGTTCTTCACTGCACATAATACATTACGTCATAGGTAAGGACTAAGGAGTTTCCTCTTTCTAGATTCTAGATTATATTTGTTCAAGTTTTCAAAATATAAGTTAAAGGATATACAAAAGACTGCCACCTAGCAAATAACTTCAAAATATCAAAAACCAAAATAGAAGACTACTCAAAAGCGCCATCCTCTACTTCAATGGCATCAAACATGTACAGTGTTTATTGCATACTATAGACATAATGAGCAAATAAAAAAACTATCACAATATATTCAATTTAGTATAGCTTCAAAACAGAAACTAGACAAATATGTTTGATATTCATTTCAATTAAGTTCAATTAAGCATAATTAAACTAACATCTCTTATTAACTTAAAAACAAATGTATCACATACTATTAACATGGTTTAGTTTCCGTATAAGAGAACCAGACGAGTTGTTCGGACCAGTTAACCGGACGCATAATTAAACTAGACAAAATGACGCATAATGCGCGCGTTCGGACGAGCTATCCGGACCAGTTATCCGGACGCATAGTGGCTGGACAAAAATATGAATGCCTCTCAGACACGTCCGGATGAGCTGTCCGGACCAATCACCCGGACGTACATCGACTGAACGAAAACATGGAAGCAATCGCACGTTAGAACAATCGTTCATCTCTTCTTCACATCCGGACTGGCTGTCCAGCTAAGTCACCCGGACGCCCAGGCTGGACGAGTATATGATGACGATTGACGAACGGTACAAATAAAGAACCAATTCAACACACACCCCCCAAGACTTAGGTGAGCTTGCTCAATAAGTCTTGAAGCGGAACTATCTTGCATGCCAAGCTGTTGTAGCTGATCCTTATATCAACTACCAAGAAGAACTTTGGTCACCATATCTGCTAACTACGTTGAAGTTGAAGTTCAAGTGTAACTAAGATCAACCAGGCCCTCTCGAATTTTCTCACGAACAAAATGACAGTCAATCTCAATATGCTTAGTCCTATCATGAAAGACTGGATTACGTGCAGTATGAATACCTGACTGGTTATCACATTTGACAGAAACAGGCGTGACATCTTCAACCTCAAGCCCGTGTAACAAATGACTAAGCCATGCTAATTCGGTAGTGACACGGCACAACGAACGATACTCTGCTTCTGTGTTAGAAAGAGACACATAAGTTTGTTTCTTCGTTTTCCAACAAATTGGACTATCACCTAGGAAGATATAAAACCTAGAAACATATCGACGAGTGGTAGGACAAGCTGCCCAATCGGAATCACAATATGCTGTCAACTTTAAATTATCACTGTCATTTTCGTGCAACACTATGCTATAACTCATAGTGCCTTTAACATAATGTAAAGCATGAGGAGCTGCTTGCATATACATGTCCCGTAGTTTCTGCATGAACTGACTCAGGACTTGAACAGTAAAACTGAGATCAGGACGGGTATTGGAAAGATAATTTAACTTCTCAACAAGCCTTCTATACACAGTAGGATCCTCTAACAACTCTCCGTCATTCGCAAGAAGAGAATTCCCCACAACCATAGGTCCAACAACAGACCTGGCCTGACATTGATATTCATCCACAAGTTCCGTACAGAATTTACGTAGAGACAATACCACCCCGTACTCAGTGGGAATGAATTTCAATACCAACAAAATAGCGTAACTGTTCCAAATCCTTGATCTTGAAATTATCATCCATTGCACGTTTGATTGAATCAACATCTGACTGATGAGTACCGATGACAAGCATATCATCACCATATATAGCAACATACAAAAAAAGAATCCCAACCTTCCGGAAAAACAAAGAGTAATCATTTTTGGAATGCTCAAAACCCATGGTATAAAGGAACTGTGCAAGCTTAGAGAACCACTGACGTGATGCTTGTTTAAGACCATACAAGGACTTCTTCAACAAGCAAGATTTATTCTTCCCAACAACATCTAAACCAGATGGAACCCTCATGTAAATCTCTTCATCCAAGTATCCATGCCAAAAGGCATTATTAACATCCAACTAATTAATAACCCATCCTTTGCTAAGCGCAACTGTAATGATAGCTTGAATCATAGTCATCTTAACAACAGGAGAAAAGGTTTCATGATAGTCAAGGCCATGATACTGAGTAAAACCTTTCACCACAAGACGTTCCTTATATCGCTCCAAGGTACCATCTGATTTCAGTTTCACCAGATATACTCACTTACAACCTACTAGTTTCTTTCCTTTCGGTAAGTCAACAATCTACCAAGTTTGATTCGCTTCCAGACACGCAACTCATTCTGCATGGCATTCCTCCAATGATCATGTAGAACAGCCTCATTGTAATGAGTAGGCTCATTTACAACAAGTAAACAACGGTGTATATGACTAGAACCCGATACGGAAACATTCTCAGATTGACGAGGAGTGGTGTTAGTCAAGCTCTCACTACTAGCAAGAACATTGACATTTCCTCTCCTGTAAATGCGGTCATCTAGAATGTCATGAAAAACCATATTACAAACATAATCATCAAGGTAACGTGGCTTCTGGACACTCCTGGAAGAGCGTCTGACCTCTTCTCCAGAAGAAAAAACTTTAGTCTCACTAGGTTGTTCAGCTGCAAGAACCGGATCAAAAATACCAGCTTGAGCATCAGTAGGCGCATAGTAAAGAACTTCGGCAGAAATATTCTCTGCGTGGGAAGGCGGTAACAGAACAATGTTATCAGAATCAGACCACAAAACAGGAACACGAAAGTTATTGTCTAGCTTGGTCGAAAGTTCCATTATTCTCACTCTATTCAAATTGGCCTGGCAAAAAGGAAACATCTGAGGATGAAACTTCACATCCCAGCAAACACTCACTTTATGTGTTATTAAACTCAACACTTTATGACCTTTCTTTTTGGAGTCTTCTCCCAAATAAAAGCAAGCTTCTGCTCGAGGGCTAAACTTGTCGTCCTTTGGTCCAACTAGAGTAATATAGCGAAGACATCCAAAAGGTTGTAGATCATCATAAATAACCTTCTTCCCATAGACATTCATAAGGCGTGATACCTTTTAGCGCTTTCGTAGGAAGACGATTAACTGAGAAAGTTGCATGCATAATACACTCTCCCCAATACAACAAAGGAACCTTGGATTGAAAGAACAAAGCTCTACATGTTTCCAAAAGATACTTATGCTTGCATTCAACCACCACATCCAGCTGAGGTGTATAAGCACAAGTAGTATGATGAATAATTCCCTCGGCACGATAGAACTACTGTCCCTCGTTAGAACTACCCAACTCGTATGCATTATCACTCCGAACAACTTTCACCTTTGATTCAAACTGTCTTTCTACCATCCGTATGAAATGAATGATAGCCTGCCAAGACTCACTCTTATGAGACAACAATTGTACCCACGTCGTGCGAGTATAATCATCAACAAAACAAATAAAATATTTATACCCATTATATGTCTCGGATCGAAAAGGACCCCAAACATCAACATGTATCATCTCAAACGAATGCACTGTTTTTATCTCAGAATGCGCAAAAGGATGCCTCTGAGCTCGTGCTTTATAACAAACATCACAAGCAGACTGTTGCCAAAAATCTTGCCTTTTTATTAAACCTATGTCAACCATTTTGTCAAATGGTACATGTCCTAACTTCACGTGTATATCAAAATCCAAAAATTTAAACTCAAATTTCTACAAATATCTTTATTTCCTTCTCGAACCAAGTGATTGCCCAACTCTCTGCACAATCAATACATCCAGAAAATAAGACCCGCCATACTCTTTGCCCAATACCTCACTCGTCCCTGTAACATAGTGCTGAGTAGAACAAGAACGAGAAGTAAATATGAGATCATATAAGTACTGTTCAATTAACTTGCGAACATAAGTCAAATTAAACTGGAATTCTGGCACATAAAGAACTCCACTAATCCAAAAACTGTTCCCAAATTTCACATCTCTCGTTTGTAAATTTGTTGAGGCCGACCATCTGGTAAGATAACCGATTTACAATGATCTAAATTTCTGATATGCACAAACAAACTGGCTGACCCACTTAGATGATCAGTAGCTCCTGCATCTAGAATCCCAAGTAGATTTGGGATTCTCTCTGCAAAAGATATGAATAGAATAATCTCGCTATGATCCATGGTTTGAATCAAAGCTTGCTGAAATCAAACAAGGAGATGATTCTATTATCGACTATTTTGCAAGACTACAGAAGGTCTGGGGAGAGATCGAACTTTCCCGACCTCTGTTAGAGTGTAGTTGTTCTTCAGAAGAAAAGTTAAGGGAACGAGACGAACAAGATAAGTTATACAGTTTTCTGATGGGGCTTGATAGCGTTACTTGCATATCAGGGGTCAAATTATGGCGATGAAACAGGCTCCAAACCTTGAAGAGGTGTTCTCCCTTCTTGTTTATGAAGAAGATAGAGAAAGAACGATAAGGGGAGGAGCGGAGCGTTGTCTTTTCTGAGTGCTGGTTCGAGTGCGAGCATGAGCAGAGATTATGCAAAAGGTAAGGGTGTAGAGAAAAAATGGCAAATGTATACCTTTTGTAGTAAAATAGGACATTCTTATGACAAATGTTTCCAGCGTTGGAAGTGTACACATTGTGGGAGACCAGGACATCTGGCGGCATAATGTTATGAGCTTCATGGGCGAGATGTTGTGCTTTCTAGATAGAAAAATTAGCAGTAGCTTTGACTGTAGGAGAAAGTAGTCACTATGGAAGAGAGAATCATGCTTCGGAAGTGATCAGCCAATTGAGTCCTTAGATACTTCAGCAGATAGCCGGTCTGATTCAAGGAAGGAGATCTAATGTCGTGAAAGAAGAAAAATCTTTTTGCTACTTTTCTGGTAAAGGCTTGAATTTCCCTCTTAGTAGCCAGTGTTAATTAAATAGTGATTCGAATGATTTGGCTGCCAAGTGGATTATTAGAAAACATCAAACTTCCTGCAATTTTGGACTCTAGTGAAGCAATAATCAATGAAGCCAAAGCCACTAATGAACTGGAGCGAAGCCACGCAACCGCGCAAATTGGGTCATCTGTTCCCTGTTGTTTCACGTCACCATTTACGAAACCTTACTTATTTTTTCCTTGTAGACTGAGAACCATCACCCACTTCCATCCAAGAAAGTCAGTGCTTGTGAACTTTGGAGCCAGACTTACCCCTAGTTGCTCAGAATCGTGCACATATAACGGATCTGAAACATCGATCACACTTGTAACAGATTTTGAACTGCTAATAGGCGTTTTGCCTGCTCCACCGCCGTCGGCCATTGTCAATTAATAACCACAAACTACACTGAATTTAACTGCTCTGATACCATATTAGAACTTAATTTCATAACACATGTGAACTAGTAAACAATTAGAAGAAGAATTTTTGTAGCATTCAAGAAGAAGAAGAAGCAACGGCGCACTGCTGTATTCATTCATATGTTTTTACAACTGAGAAAGAGTAATTACATTTATAATAAACGTAAAACTTATTGATCAAAACGACATGCGTGAAGCAATGACAAAACGACGCATAATACGCGCGTCCGGATTTAATTAAAGTGAAAGTGAGGACTGAGCTTGTTGATAATATCATGAATTTTGGGGAAAATATAGTGTCATTTCATAATTTTTTGTTTTTTCAATGGAATTCATGAATTAGCCAAATTATATAATAGCATTTCACCAAATTTCGCAAGATTTAATTAAAGAGTTATTCTCATATAAACATTCAAATATATTATTGTAGAATGTTAGATAAAGTAGTGTTGTTGAAAAAGGTGTGTAGTAAGACATATACAAAATCTACCCTATATTTATAATGTAAAGTGAAAGTGAGGACTGAGCTTGTTGGAAGGAGTGTCTCTATGTTGTTGTTTCTTTTATTGCACAAGTTTCCCCATTGTTGGCTTCCAAGGGCTCTATTTCAAAGATTGGCTGGTCCGCTGGAAGTGGAAAGTCCTCCCATATTTGGATTTCAACCGGATATCATGGATCACCTTTATGGTGAGTATGACCTAATTTAGTATAAGTCAAATTACATTTGAATTTACTTACTCATTGGGCAGTCTTTGCATTTATTCTGACATGGTTCATGACGACATCTGGATGTTCGTCTTTTGGCAATCGGGTAGCAGTAATCCATATGGGTTGATTGATTGTCTTATCTAGATTGATTTTAGTGTTGAGTTTGTATGATAATTGTTCAGGTTGTTAAACTCCTTTCTATGCTAGTTTGTGAGGTGGGTTTAACCTTTCTTTATGGCACTTTGAGCTAGAGAAGGAAGGATGTCCTTGTTTCAGAAAAGTGACTAATATTTAGCTCGATGAACTCTCTTGGTTTGATTTATATGAAGTTTCACGTATTATTAAAAGAAAAACGTGACGACAGAGCTAAAGACTGCTATCCTACAATTACTGGTGGAGGGAGAGGAGGGATGGGTACAACACACCCCCTAACCTTGCTAAATTATATAAAATTATAGTGTAATTTTTTAAAAAAAATTAATAAAAGACCCCCTAATATTTATAAATTTATCCATATCCCATAAATTATAATTTCTGGCTTTGCCCTACACATGATAATTGATGACTTCCCAATTGTGTGACCCTTTCAGCTCAATAGCTAGCCTCTTGATGGCGTCTTTTTTTTTTTGGCCAATTTGACAAACTGATCTTTGTGTACAGGCAAATAGTCAGTCTATCGTTCAACAACTAATTATTAACATTTTTTCACAATAGCTCCTTAAAAGTTAAAACCAGCAACAGACAACACCGTCATGCATGCATGTATGTCTCCCAGGACAACCTGGAAGAATAATTAAGTATACATATAGTTATTGTTCATTTAAATACTCAAGTATACTTAGACAAACATACAACCACCCACTAAATTCATGATTATTATTACTTACTTTATACTGTTATTATATAAAACCCAAAACAGATTTTTGTTAAGAAACAGCTAGGCCATAAATTTTGGGCCACCCCATTCCCATTATCTTTACCTATAGATAAGAGCTATACAAACGATCGAGCCTGTCATGCATATATTGCAGTCCATTTATTAATTCATTCGACATTAAAACCCCACATTTGTTAATCTATCTTTCACAAACCTACTACCAAAAAAAAAACCTTTCTCACTTTTCCTAGACATAACGCGGACCGGGAACACACAGAAATGTGAAATTGACCCCTCCGAATTTGTATCTTTGTTAATGTTGTTGGGCGAATGTCTGGTTGACCTAGCTAATCCAAACATGCACAAAGGACCAATACATCGATCAATGTCGCCATTAATCGTGAAAGAGAGAAGGAGGGCCATTGGGCAAAGAGACAATAAGATGTCATAAAAGAGCATCGACAATCCTTTGAAGTCCTAGCTATAATAAGTGACCAAGACTTCATTATTGCCTAATCTCCTTCCTGTTTAATATGGGGATATTGTCGCATAAAGTATAATATCGTACAGCAGTGGTGGTCAACCGTCATTTGTCGTCATGTTGGGTTCTACTCTAGCTAAATAATAGTGTGTATAACTTCTATTTATATTGTTTTTTGCGAAACAAATTTTATTTATGTTGTTATATTTATGCTTTTATCTATTCCAAAGAAATTAATACTAATAATTGATACTATAATTTATCCGCACAAAAATACAGTAAAGATTAAAATTTGCCAAATATCATTTTTACACAAGTAATTACAAACTCAATGCTTAAATCAGGAAATTAATTATCAGGTGTTTAACGTTATGCAATTATTTGATGAATTGGAAAATACAGGAAGGGTATACTAGTTTGTTCACAATTAGGTTTTAGCTTGTTATCTGATCCCTTCACGAGGTTTTAGCTTGACTATCTCCTTTCTTTATCAGTTTGTAGCAAGGCTATCTCTTCCATCTAGTGATGATGGCAGCTTCAAGAGAGCCCGTTTTGTTTGTGAAATAAATTGGCCAAATGAAATTGTATATTTTTAGTGTACTTTCTAACGATGAAAGTTTTTGCTAGAATCAAATGGATCCAAAGTGCTACTGATCAGGGGAAAAAATAATCTCCTTGAATTAAAGATAGGACAAAATGGGGTCTTGAAGAGTGCTCAATCCAGGAACAACGACTTATTTGCTCCCATAATCTATAGATCAATTAATCAGTTTTGGTCCTTCAAAAAAAAAATTAATCAGTTTTGGTACCAGAACGAAACCCGAGAACACTATTTAGGTACAAATTTGTTTCAACACAAATTAAATACTAAAACGATATATATTTAATTTTTCTTATCTAATAATTGTAAGCACTAGTGGCTGAACGTAAACAATTATAATATGACTAAATAGAAAAAAAAATGATACATTTAGGTGTGAGCGGTTGAATTTGTTGGATTTATCCAAAAGCTAAATTAATCAAATTTTTTTCTGGATTTTTAATCAAATTTTGTAATTGAATTTGGAATTTCGGTTTATCGTATGATCTAAATTATAATTTGGTTGGATTTTGGTTTTGACTTTGATTTCAAAAAAAAAAAGTAATATTCAATTTTCTAAATCTAGTCTTTAGTGACAAATAATCAAACACAAATCCTAAATTTCGGTTAATTGAAATCCAAACTAGCTAAAATTTGGATTTCGGTTCAGTTTTTGGTTTTTCACTCAATTTTTTTTTGGATTTTGGATAATGATCAATTACCACAACAAGATTAATTAATCAGTTTTATGATGATCCTACTATTATCATAATGGAATGAGGTATATGATCATATAAAGAGTCTCATTTTTTGGGGACCGCAATTGGTCCCAAGCTGATCCACGGTTGCAACCAGACTATTTTTTAAATAATAGATTTTGTGTAATTTATGGTTAACTAGTGATGTTGTAAAACTATAATCAGAATGATAATATTTTCCAAATAATCTTGTGTATTGTAAAACAAAACAAGATTTGATTCATTTTTTGGGCTTGCACTTATCTTAAGATTTATAAAATCATAAGATAAATTGTCTATGTATCCCGAAGTAATCAAAACCAAAGTAGTTTTATTATTACAATCCTAATTACATTACAATTCTACTAGTAGTTCGAATACAAAGTTATAATTTCCAGACCAATATCTTAATATTAAAATCATTATAAACTAAAACTTAATCAAACACTCCTACATCATCGCTATCATCGCTACCGTCAGCTCCTTGATTTGAACTGTCGGAGTTCAACATCAACCAATTATCTTCTTCAAAAGGACCACTCTCTTGATTTGGTCCTTGTGAACATATCTCTGCAGCGTCTCAATCGCACTTACATGCACACATTTTTATTGAATCTTGCAACAAGCTTGATCTTTTATCATCCAACACGTGTTTACCTTTGTTGAACGTTGATTCGGAAGCAACGGTTGAGTCAGGAACTACAAGGATGTCTCATGCAATTCGAGCTAAGATTGGAAACTTTGATTGTTTACCTTCCTACCACTTGAGAACATCAACAACCTCATCATCATCCAAATTAAAACTCAAATCAAGATTATCATCATAAGTAGATTAGGTAGAGTCTGAACTAGTAGTCTTTTGTTTCTTAAGAATATTAGTTATCACCGAGTTCACAAACTTAGGCTTAGAAAGAGGTGGTTTCCCATTACTACTACCACTACCATTCTAACCTGAATAGGTATTTGGTCTATACTTTTCAACATAAGTATCATGCAAGTCATGCAAAACTTTATTAACCTTTGTAACATAAGCACCAATGTCAACGTTATCTAGTAACAATGAGGAGTGGTAATAAGAAAAAAGTGATCTTAAACCTTTAGTTTAACACTAGGATCAAGAACTGAAACTACACAATATAATAAAGGAAATTCACCAAATTATTTTTGACACTTTGTAATCATGTCTTGAATCATCATGTAAATCATTGGTTCTTACCCTGCATTAAAGAGAGCATGCATGATTGTAGTACAATCTTTGACTACAAGACGGACATTGGGTTCATAAACCAATGAAAATGTTTTGGTAGCATCATTACAACATTGCAACACTTCACAAACCTTCATACCAACAGTTCACAATTCATGAGACAAATAATCAACTTCACTTGTAACACCCGAGTTATGAATGGTTGTCAATCTTGCTTGATATTTGTCTGTTTTTACTAACAATTATAGGTTGAGTTCCAATGTGTAGAGGTGTCCAAACAGAAAAATGCCTTGCTTTCAAACATATAGATTTGCACAAATTTTTTAAAGTAGAATGAGCAAGTGGTGAGACCTTTAAACAGGTGACATACATCTCTAATTGGTTTCAACAGAATATTTAAACATTGTAAACCAACTTGAAAAAATAGGTTCGACACATGAGCACAACATCTAACATGTAAAAATTCTTCTGAATATAATAAAAGAATTTCTTTCTTCAAAAGATTAACACAAATAGTGTAGTTTGATGTATTATCTAATGAAAGTGAACATAACTTGTCCCGCAATTGAAATGCATCTAAAACACAATAATCTTATTTTTCATATTAAGCCAGTGTGACGTTCATAAAAAATATCAAAAGTAATAATACGCTTCTGAAGCGTCCATGAATGATCTATCCAATGAGCAGTAACACAACTAAAAGATTCATTTGCAGTACCACTACTTCACATATCATTAGTCAAAATAACTCAACCATTAAATTTATTCAAATTTGTCATCAAAGTTATTTATTGCTCCTTATACTACTTAAAAGTTGTATTTTCAAGAGTGTTCCTAGGGCAGGTTCAAAGCAGGTTGCAAGAAAGAACAATAAAATGTTAGAATTAGGACTTTCATCGGTGTTAAATGGAAGTTACTTAGCAATAGTAAATCTAGCTAATGCATTAATATTTCTTTCTTTATCATAAATGAATTAAATAACCTGGACCGGATTGTTGACTAGTAAACTCGGTTAACTGAGTTTGACCTCGCTCCAAAGGTTGCTGCTTGGATACTCCATGTGATTTCAAGTGTCGAACATATGTTTCCGATCTGATGTTCAAAGACCAGTTCAGATTACTTTGAGCGAATTGAGCAGTTCATTTTGAATTTCCCACTTTCGCCTACTGTTACTGACCTTTCACAAAGTAGCGGCAGATCCATAATTTTTTTCTATTTGCTTGTTGTGCAGATTCCTCTTCCTCTCTATCATCATCTCATCTAATAAATTCATGTTAGGTTGCCCAATCATATGAACCTATTATAATAAAAACAAAATAAGTATCTTGTAATAAAATACACCATAAACTGAAATATATGACTACGTAATTATTTTTACCAAATAGGGGAGACATTCCAGCACCAACGTCCATGGTGGTTGATCCATGTCGAGAGCGTCTTCTAGCATTAGGTGGGAAAGATATTTGTTGTTGATAACTAGTGATAATATTGTCGAAATCTTCACCAAAATTAGGATTGGGGGTTGGAAATTGAAGTGTTTTGTTTTCGGGCCTTCTCACATTTTTGTGGTAGTAATCAAACGGAGCAAATATCATTAAACACTAGACTAGCAAAGAGAGGAAGAACATTATGAGTTGTGTGGAAAATATAGTGGATTTTGGATTGTGTTTATAGAAGAATTGGAAATATAGCCGTTAGAAAGAACACAAAAAAAAAGTGTTGGAGTTTGAATCCCAGGCTAGTCCCGAGCCGGTCCCTATATTGCATAACAGCTACAAATTCAAAAAATGAACCTCCTAGTCCCAGTTCCAAGCCGGTCTCGAGGGGACCGGTCCTGGTCTAGGGGTGGTCTCTGGCGGGGCCCAATCGAGCCCGACTTCACGTGGTTCTAGGTCAGTCTTAGTGTGGTCCTGGTCTCTTGGAAAGTAAAACCGGACCGGTGTGCTATTTTTCTAGGCTGGTCCCCTGAACTATCTCGGTCCCTGGTTAATGGTCCGGAACCAGTCTTTGACCTGGCTCGGTCTTGGGCGATCCAGGGCTGGCCCATCCCAGTGGCCACCTTTAATTAAGACTAGATTGTGAGTCACAAACAGAGGCGGACGCAGAGGGGGGCTAGGGGGCTCTAGCCCCCCCCCCCCGAAAATTTTAAAAATTTGTCAAATTATTCTTATAAATTTTTAAAAAATACAATATAATATAAAGTTTTAAAGAAAATTAGTGTCAAAAAATTTTTTAGCCCCCCCTAAATAATTTCTGCGTGTCAAAAAAATTTTAGCCCCCCCTAAACAGGATTTCTGGATCCGCCACTGGTCACAAAGCCCCTGTCATGACCCTTTTTTAAGGTCAATGGGCTGCGTTGCGGTGTGCTGCGCCCTGCCATGCTCACCCCTCCCTTGCAAATCACACCCCCATTTTCAAGCTATCACATTTTATTAAGGGATATTTCATAATATACCCCTGATTTTCCACCCCCTAAACTTCACAATTTATTATAATATACCCTTCAGATTTATTTTTCTCTACAAATACCTCCCGAGTTTATTTTACTTTACAATATACCTCTGAGGCATATTTTACTCTACAATATATCTTTGTGAGTGTAACACATATATTTTTTCATGATATACCTTGCACAGTGAACTTGCTACATTTTCACAATATACCCTTGTGAAGTGTGATGAATTTTTTTTACGATATACCTATCAACGCGCAAAAGGAATGTCACTCTACTTCATAACCAGATGAATCTGATGGAGCCTGATTTTACACCGTGTACTTAGGGTGTCAATGCTGACACGAACTTAAAATTGATACGCTAAAAAGTGGGTTTGGGTTGTGATTTCCAACCCAAAAACATTTTCAGGTAGGGTTTGGTGTGTCTCTATAAAGTTAAGGAAATTTTAATTCATAAGCGTGTTGCCCCTTAATTGTTACACTCAAAGAGGTATATTGTAGTGTAAAATAAACCTAAAAGATAGTGACTTGTCAAATTTATGAATATTTTATAAAAAGTAGGTAAACCTCATAGAATATATTATTAAATTTCTCTTCAATTAGCATACACTACTTATAGAACTATTTTCAAAAAACAAATCACAAAGTATAATACAAATAATTTTATGAATATGTCCTTCAAAGTAATACTCTTGTTAATAATAGATGATTTGTTGGATTTTCATATTATTTTTAAAATGTAAAATATTTTAGTTTTATTATCATTTATTTTCCAATTCCATTCATAATATTCTCACTCACAGCTGTATCTTTTTTTATCTATTTTAATTTTCAGTGCAAAAAATAAAGATAAAATAGTACTCCCTCCGTTAATTAATATGTCGTTTTAGGATGTGATTCTTGTTTAAAAATATGTGTCATTCTAGTTTTTTGACATACTTTTTTCCATTTTTAACCCTATTATTCAGTACAAAAGTAATTACTATCTCGATGGAAAAGTAAAAAGTAGGGGTACATGCGTCATTGTTCTACTTTCCTTAATAAATGTGTAAGTTTCTAAAATGACAGATAATGTTGAACGGAGGGAGTATGCTTTTTCTACTTAATTCTTTTGATGAGAACTAGAAAATCATTTAATAATGTACACGCAAATAATCCTACATACCGAGTGGCAGACGGGAGATGGTGCGGGTCATCCGTGTACAATTTTTGTGCGGCGGTGTGAATTGGCAGCCAGTCAGTCTAGTCAACTGCTCACTGGGTTGTTTCATTATATTAACTTTAAATTATTGTATCTTTTAAAATATAAGTCCAAAATGCAAAAAAATATACCATTATTAATCTAAATTCAAGCTCTTCAAAACAAGATCAGACATAGATATTTTTTGAGAACTTTACAATTTTATATTAATTACATGTATATATCCATATATATCAATGAGACTTATGATTCATAACATCATTTTAGTGTATCAGTATCACTTTTAATGAATCATAATATCAAAATTAATGAATCATATTTTCATTTTAGTGTATCATCACAAACATATAAGAATAACAATTTTTACACAATAATACAACACAAAATAATATTTGGCATGTATGAAAAATACGTGATTCATCATATAAGCTTTAAAATACACCATACAACAATAATAATACACTACAAAAAATAATGATTTTTATCGGTTCCGAAGTTTATGATCTAATTCACCCCTTATTAGTTAATGAATCATAATATCAATTTTAATGAATCATAATATCAAAATTAGTGAATCATATCTTCATTTTAGTGTATCATCGTAAACATATAAAAATATAAATTTCAAACAAAATACAACACAAAATAATATGAGTATTTGGCATGTATGAAAATACATGATTCGTCATATAAGGTTTAAAATTCACCATACAACAATAATAATAGACTAAAAACAGTAATGATTTTTTATTGATTCCGAAGTTTGTACAACTTATTACTTAATGAATCATAATATTAATTTTAAGGGAAATTTCACGATATACCCCCGAGGTTTGAGCGAATTTTACGAGATACCCCTGAGGTTTCATTTTCATTACGAGATACCCCTGAGGTTTCATTTTTTTTACGATATACCCCTGAGGTTTCATTTTCATTACGATATACCCTTGAGGTTTCAATTTTATTACGAGATGCCCTCAGTTCAGATTCGGATATATTATATTTGTCATATCCTCATTTTACCATCGCACCATATACCCCGTAACACGGGTTTATAGTCAATTTTTTAAAAATTTAAAATATGAACAAAATGCACATAAAAATTAAAGATCAATTAAAATTTTATTTCAATTTAAAAAACATAAATAAAAGTATAAAAACAAACTAAAAATTAGAATCATGAAAGGTTTAAAATAAATAGAAATGACTAACCAACAAAAAAATAATCTATTTACAAAACTTATATCGTTACATAATTTAAAACTATTATAGCGGTGGCTCAACTTCATATGCCCCGCAATAATCTCAGAGATATATGTCAAAGTTTTGTTTATTTTGAAACTTAAATAAAATGGCCGTATAAATTAAATTTCATATAAAATTTGAAATCAATATTAAAAAATGAATATAATTAAATAAACAAAAACAAAAACACATAATAAATAGAAATGACTAAAAAATAAAAAGTAAATTATTTTGGAAAATAAACATAACTTGTTAAGGAGTTACGATATGTATTAAATTGTAAAAAGTATAACAATAATATGAAGAATATTAAAAGCAACAATTTCATATAGTACATAGAAAAAATCATTATTTTAAATTAGAAAAATAAAGTATAAAAATCATTTTTTTGTTCTTTAAATATAATTGCTATAATAGTTTTTAAATTATGTAACAATATAAGTTTTTTAAATAGATTATTTATTTTGTTGTTGTTTGGTCATTTCTATTTATTTTAAACTTTTTATGAGTTTAATTTTTATAATTTATTTTTATACTTTCATTTATTTTTTTTAAATTGAAATAAAATTTTAATTGATCTTTAATTTTTATGTACATTTTGTTCATATTTTAAATTAAAAAAAATTGACTATAAACCCGTGTTACGGGGTATGGTGCGATGGTAAAATGAGGATATGACAAATATAATATATCCGAATCTGAACTGAGGGGCATCTCGTAATAAAATTGAAACCTCAGGGGTATATCGTAATGAAAATGAAACCTCAGGGGTATATCGTAAAAAAATGAAACCTCAGGGGTATCTCGTAATGAAAATGAAACCTCGGGGTATCTCGTAAAATTCGCTAAAACCTCGGGGGTATATCATGAAATTTCCCTAATTTTAATGAATCATAATACAAAATTAATGAAACATATTATTATTTTAGTGTATCATCATATATATGTAAAAATAATTTTTTTTAAAGTTGTCAAAATATATCATTGACTGATCTTGTTTTGAAGAGCTTGAATTTAGATGAACAATGATATAATTGTTTTTCATTATGAACTTATACATTAAAAATTATAACTATTTAAAGTTAATATAGTAAAAGACAATCCAATTAACAAAACAATCCAGTCAATTGCTGACCGGGGTTGCGGCACCCGGGCAGCATAGAATTTACGACCGAGTGGGATGGGCGAAGCAGAGAGCATCCAAGCTCTCAATCAATTAATGAGTAACGAATACCAATGACATAGTTTGACAGTCCAATTCACTATATTTAACTAACCCTAAGCTTCTTCTTATAAAATATTGTTGAATTATAAACTCCCCCTGAAGACAGCCGGATCTCTGTCGCGCTTCGAGGCTGACCTTGTCGTTATCAATCTTTTAAACAATATATTAGTATATGAAATACCACCAATTTTTTCATAATTCAGTTTTAAACGTTTTCCAAAATTGATAAAACTTTACATGTATAATATTAAAGTGTTATATTTCGGTCTAATATTAAATTTAAAGTTTTTAAACTCATATGTGACATGTGGGATCCAATAAACATGACATATGAGTTTAAAAACCTCAAATTTGATATCTGACCAAAATATAACACTTTAACATCGTCCATATAAGATTTCATCAGACAACATTTAAACATTTTTAAAACTGAATTAAAAAAGTAATGATATTTTATGAATTAAAAATTTAAATAATAATATCTTATAAATTTTGTCGATCTAACAACGTTTTCCTTTGTTGATTGTAAAAAAAAAAACGACGTGTTCCGTTGTCTAATGTACTAACATAACTTTTTTTTTTTTTGAAGAAAATAATGTACTAACATAACAGTACAACCTTTGTGGCTTTTTTGAAGAAAAAAATAATACTAACAGTACAAACAGTATATAGAACGCAGATAGGACACGCACATATAGGAAATCGATTCCCGTTCAATAAATTATTAATTTATTTCGCCATGAACTTTCTTGTTACATGTAACCTGTTTTAATTGATCTACTCAATGGTTAGCGTTATGTAATACTCCCTCCGTCCTGAATTGACCGTCCTGTTTGTTTTATGACACGTTTTTCCACTTCAATATTAAGCATATAAGATAAAATAATTTTATAAAACTAATTTTTGTAACATATAGTTTATCATGTAAAGATTCATATGCAAAACTTAAATTTTCAAAATTAATTTATCTTATATGTTAAAAATTAAAATCAAACGACATGTCCAAATAGTAAACAAGACGGTCAATTCAGGACGGAGGGAGTATTCACAATGAGGAATTATAGAGAAAATTACATACTCCACCCATAACGTTTGGTTAAATTATACACTCTATCTATGATGTTTTAAAAATTATTTTTCTCATCTATGTGATGTCCCGTGTTTTACATTCATCAACTTTTCAAATTTTTGTTCAATTTAAAAGATGTTTAGACATTGTTCGAAATTAATGAAATTTTATATAGACGATGCTAAATTGTTATATTTTGATTCAGTGACAAATCTTAAGTTTTTTAAGCTCAAATGTGATCTGTGTGACTCAATGAAAATGTGCTCACATGTCACATGTTTCATTGGGTCTCACGGGTAACATGTGAGCTTAAAAAACTTTAGATTTGACATAAGATTAAAATATAACACTTTAGCATCGTTTATGTAAAGTTTCATCACTTTTGGACAATGTTTAAGTATCTTTTAAATTGAATAAAAATTAGAATAATTGCTGAGTGTAAAATTGAAGAAACCACATGGCTAGTTTTAAAACCTCATAGGTGGAGTAATTTCGTCAAACATCATGGGTGAAATATATAATTTTCCCTAAATATAAATAACAATTAAATATGAATTTACACCAATTGTTAAAAATATTTAGCACTACTAAAGTTACATTTAATGCTATAAATTTACAAGTAGAGTTACAGTTAACATTTCAGTATAGATGAAATGTTCCGTTCTCAATATCATCTCTCTGCACGCTACATGAAGATTCTTGTTCCCTCAAAACACTAGTATATGTCACGTTTATCTATCTATCTTTGGAGATTATTGTTCTCATCCATGTGTCTTATTGAATGGGTCCCACAATACCATAATAATCTTCTATCTATCTTAAATTAATTTAGTAGATGATTATCTCGGAAGATTGACAAACAAAACTTGAACCAAAGTAGCACTAGTGTAGACGTCAAGTTATTCTTTCGAAAATGGGGGTGAAAGTTTTCTTTATCTGCTGTTTCTAAAAAAAAAGGAAGAAGATACCTTGTCACTTTGACTATCATGCTTTTGTTTTTTAAAAACCCTTGAATTTTAATTTTCTTAGTAAGTCTTTTTATGTTTTACATCATTTTCTTCCAATTTGAGCATAATAGTTTTGTCTAATATGATTAGTAATAGTTTCATTTCAACTTAGTCTAGCTACAATGTACTACTTTTTTACTGTATATCCGCTATCTTTTTCATTGATTTATTTCTTTAACATAACAATATTTTTTGTACTCCCTCCTATTCTGGGTCCGTTCGATCATGGCTGTTAAAAAACAGTCGACAAAATGCGGGAGCACGATTCGCCGGCGATCTTTGATTTTCAATTTCGAGTGTTCGATGGTGGCGATGGCTTAACTCGGGTTGAAATTGGCCCAAAGACCATTATAACCCCCGATGGTTTTGATAATAAATTATCATCAAAGTGTGGAAAACAGTACACGTTCTTCACTTGCTGCTTCTCCACTTCATTTGTGGTACTATTCATTCATCCGCACCATCCATCTGTGGTATCATTTGTGTCGATGTCAACTTGCCGACCCAGGCTGCTTCTTCAGGAACTCAGGACAATATTTTAATTCGGTTGAACACAACCTTAATTTCTTGCCCCAAATGCAGATAGCAGCAGTGCCTCTTTTTCAGGCTAGGGTTGGTTGTTTGAACGGGAAAAGGATGACGAAGGGGGTAGGTGGGTAATTTCATGCCCAGTTGAAAAGAGAAAGCGCGTTTAAAATTACAAACGCAGGTAAAACCTGCGTTTCCTTAAAGCTATATATCAGATTAATCTAGTTAACTTTTGGTCGAGAAAAGGTGACGATTCGCCAGCGAATTCATGCGAAACAACGAATCGCCGGGACCGAACGCAACCTCTAATTATAAGTCATTCTAGACTTTTTCTCAATTTTTATGAAAGAGTTTAAAAAGACTAGTATACCCTTATTTTTTGTATTAGGAGAATAAAAAAGTAAGTATACTTTATTGGTAAGATAAAAAGTAGAGTGCTATGATAATGATAATTAAAAAAGTAGAAGGGTAAAAGTAGAAAGATATATACAAAAAGTCTAAAACGACTTATAATTTGAAAAGCCTAAAACGACTTATATTTAGAATAGGAGTTCACTAAATATAAACCCGCGTAATAAACATATATGTAGATTTTGACAAGTTTTATAACGTTTTTTATGTAATCGATTTTTTTTCGGTTTAAGTAATACAGTATATCAATATTGATTAGCCGAATTTTTTATTTATCAATAAAAGATACTCCAACGACGCTCATATATTAAATTTTCAATTTTCTCACTTAATTTAACAAATCCTTCTCCTCTGTTATAATGCTTTTTTGGACGACCACTTTACTTTTAATTTCAAATAAAATCATATTATTATTTTTTTTCTAACCTAATCTATCTTGAATTCATATCTCAACTAAAAAGCATCATAATTGACACAAGACTTTTGGGTATAATTCAATATATTATAAATGTCTAAGAACTAGTATTAGCTAAAAATAGAAAAACATGAGGTGATCAGATGTGTTTGAAAAATGATCCTGGTTAAGCACATACATGTTAATGTAGACACCTATACGGCAAGTTCGTGACATTTATTGCTCTATAAGTGTTATGTCAGCTTGTACGAGTAAAAAATAATATAATTACTCTATGATTTAGAATATGCTGATGTGGCATCCTTTTATCCCTAGTAAAACTAGTACTAATGTCCTATGACCCATTTTTTGGATTATTGGCTGAAGTTTATAAAAATAGATAAAAAATAGATAAAATAAAACATAAAAAGTTATATGATGATGTATATAACATAACATATGATGATCAAATAAACTCGCATCTCAGTTTGAGAACAACAATAAATAGAAATGTCTTGACAAACACGGCAAAACACAGGCAACGTATACATCAAGAAGAATGGCTGCGTTCGGACCTAGCGGTTTTGTGGTATAAATGTGACATTTTTGAGTTTGACATTTTTGACAAAAAAATGTCAAACCGCCATCTCCGAACAACAATTTTCAAAACAGTCACAAATATACCAGCACAAAACTGTAACACCCCTACCGCAAGTACTGTCATTACTGTCCAATCTCCTTATACAATCTAGACTCACGCAGCGGATACTTACATACTCAATGGGGGTGATACAATGCCGTTAGCCACCCACGTGACTAACAAGGATACTACTACTACATACAGCATCGGTCTGATGGACCGGAATATCCGAGTACTACACACTTACAACACATACTCCAATTACCGAATCAAATACTAGAACTTCCCACTCATTACAATACTCCATAAGTTCAATACAATATAATACACCGAGTTTACTACGATCCTTATACAAATACAACACCTCTTCAATTTCATAGATACTCATTAAGAGTCTAACCACTACCCATTCCTCACAAACTACTTATTTTCTAAGTACAAGGGTTGTGCCACTTAGTACGCTTCTACATTCTGTTTCTAACTATCCAAGTGTAGCCACCGGTCTCTTACCTTGACCATATCCGCTTCGGGTACCTGCACACTAAAACGTTCCCCCTAGGGGGTCAGCTTACGCTGAATATGACTTCCGCATACCCCGCGTACTAGCGAGGGTACGCCGACCACTTGGTCGAATACATGCAATTCATTTGTTCAAACATACATGCATACATGCTCTTATACACAATACCACAATACTTTACGCAAGGAATAAATTCATACACTTCATTATTACATACAAGGAATACAATATAAGCCATCCAATACATACTTACTTTCTTCAAATACACATACGCAATACATACACTACATACTCAATACACCGTACTTGTTAGCTTCATAGGTCCACCCGGGTTAATCGGGTGGAGATTATCTTTTACTCGGGGTCAGTGACTTACACCAGCCAAGACCATTACTCATACAATACTTACTTTACTTACTACTTACTCAAGTTAAGTCGTCGGGACCTCCGGGCAGGGACTACACCGTCCCACCACCGGGCTTACTTGGTTCACCAATCCAGGATGCTACCCATTTAAGGGGTTTGGGTCGTGGACCAGTTAAAGAACCCGGAATCGGATCCAACCTCTTGTGTCTCCTCATCCTCACGCGTGGCCGAAACTTTATCGGACTTCTACTCATTCCAATTTACTCAATACTTACGTTAGGAGTTAGGTGGTTAGGAATTAGTAGAAGTCATTCACACACAAGCCACACAATAAATCAATACTCCCATACTCATACATACAAAGTACAATACGATACACAAGTACACTACAAGATACAAGTACACTCTCATCATCATTCATATATTTCACGAATTATACAAACTGATTGTTCAAGACAATATATCAAGAACAATTTAAACAAGCACAAGTAAGTGCAATATAGTCTTTCATGCATTTATCTTATTTAGGTGATCAAATAAGCACACAATCGGGGTAACAGAGCATGAAGAAATCATACCTTGCACCGTTGATTTTGGACTCACCGACTCCTCTTCGGTGTTCAACTATTCGAATCCTAGCATATACATACAGTTGGGTGGTTAATCATCTATAATTAACCTTACTTATTACTTTGCTAAAGTTTCCCAGTGTTTACTTACCAGTTCCTTATTATTCAACACATTTACTTATGTTACTTACTTAGAATTATCTCTAGGCTTGTTCGTGGCCTTAATGACCTTTAAACATCATTATTATGTCTTAATTATCTTATACTATCATTACCCTTCAATTCCCCATCTTAAAATTCCATTTTTACACTTTCTGTAGCATTTTTGTGTTGGTCCGGGTTTGTGTCTGAGTTTGTAAACCCGGACCAACACTTTGGGAACGTTCTGTCAAGTTTTTATGGTGGTCCGGGTTTGTGTACCAGTTTACAAACCCGGACCATCACTTTAGAAAACTTTCTGTCGTATTTTTAAGGTGGCCCGGGTTTGTGTACTTGTTTGCAAACCCGGACCATCCTTCGGCGATACTTTCTGTCAAGTTTTTAGGGGGTCCTGGTTTGCGTACTTGTTTGCAAACCAGGACCATTCTAGCGAGAAAGCATTCTGCCTAGGTTAAGAGGTGGTCCTGGTTTGTGTACTTGTTTGCAAACCAGGACCAATCCAGTCTGTTGCAAATTTCCAGTTTTAAAGCTTTGTTTCAACTTCAATCTTTTACCAATCTCTTCCCCAATATTCCTACATATAATCTAGGGTGTTTTGACCCTAATTAGGCAATCAAGACTAACCTAATCCATCTCTATCCAAATTGTTGCATACACACTTCATTGTCAGTTTTTCCTCCACTGTTACAGTTTTTCCTTCTTCAACAATGTTATAGATTCTTCCTTTCTTCTTTACCATTCAATACTCCCTCTATTAATGCTACTCCTAACATCCTCAATGCATTACCTCTATCCTAGTTCCATCCAATTACCTAGCTCTTCTCCAAATCTGTTTCAAAATACTAAACTACTCACCTCTAAACTCTCCAAATACACCTAGTTACCACCTAGGTTATCCCTTCTTCTTCCACATCTAAGTCCTCCAATTTCCATACAAATTTGGGCAGAGGTTCCCCTATATTTTTAACATTGCCCACATACATTTTCAGCTCAACCATTCATTCCAATTCCTATATCAAGTCACACATCATTCTACATACCATAACACAATAATTTTTTCCTGCACATATCACATACATTACCCAATGCTTTACCCAAGCTTTTAAACATCTAAACCTTCAAAACTCTTACATTCTCTTCCTCATTATACTACAACATACTTATTATTCATTCCCATATACACTACTCATTTTCAATACTCAAAACTATTACACTACACCATACAAATTTAGCTCAAGGCAATGCATTTACCTTGTGATTTTAGTTCCTCTTTCTTTCTTCTTCCTTCCTTCTCTTTCTTCTTTCTTTTCCTTCCCTTTCTTTAAGCCACCGTTTAAGGGATTTCCATTCCTATTGCTACAGCCAATTACATAATACCATTTCAATACAAAATAACCCTTAATTCATCTTAGAGCTTTAAGGTATAATCTAGGGTTTAGAAATTGCATTACCTTGCAAAGGTGTATATGACGTTTAGAACAGCTCCAAGAGTAAGATTCCCACTCTCCAAAAGAAGCCAAAATCGCTGGGCAAACAAGGAATAGAAGCTCCAACTTAGAAATTACTATTTTGTAAATGAGAGCAAGAAATGTTAGTGTTTTTGGATTTCTTTTACCTTAGACCAACAAGGTGAAGAAGAGGCTTCTAATGGTGGCCTTCATCTTCAAAAGCAAGAACACCCATGGAGATGAAAATGGGCATTTTCGAATTTGGAAAAGAGAGAGATGTTCTCCTTGATGAGGGGAATGCAATGGTACAAATTTTGTAATTTTTGGTGAAGGTTTGAGTACTTAACAAGAGAGAGAAGGGAGAGGGCTGGAGGGTTTTGCAAATCGCCATTGTTGGCAGCTTGAGGAGGAAGAAAATGAGAGAGAGGTGCAGTACGTAGAGAATGAGAGGGAGTAGGAGAGAGAATGCATAAAGTAAGTTTTTTTGTTTTGCTTTACTTTATTGTGTTGTCCTTTAGCAAATTAGGAATGATTAAGGTTGCGTTCGGCAGCAACATTTATGTTGCTTTTAAAAAAAGAGTAGATTTATCATAAAGTTACTCCATGTGTTTCAATACTATTGGTTCAGAATATTAGTCAGGCCCACTGAAATTTAACTTGAGTACACTTGTCAGTATATTATTAGTTAACCACACTTCAAAAAAGTAACCACACACACCTTTATTGCACCTTTATCATAAATGTAGTAGTAGCTGCTTTTGCTGAACGGTACCTAAAATAAGAGAGGGGGAGTGGCAGCCGGCTCACACACAGCCTCACATGGGGTTTTAAAATTTTATTTGCAATAGTGGACACACTTGTTTGGTTTATTTATGCTTTCACCCCACAACTTCCCGTTTTTGACAGTTTTTACTATTTTCTTGTTTAATTGATTTTATTAGTTCTAGACCTTCATTAATATTTATTAATGACTATTTGGTTGACCAAAATTGTTACGAGTCTATTTGACCCACTTAAAGTCACGTTTTCCCGGTTTCCTCGAAAAACATGCTTTAAGATTCATTTATGCTTTTAATCCATTTTAAGGATCCGTTTTCTTCGGGATTTATTCCCTTATATTCTTTTGGCCTTATTAAGTCCTAGGAATCCATATAATACGCTAACCGAGGTCTCATACCTCCTATGGTTATTTAACGCTTATTTAGTGTTTTTTCACTTTTTAAGTGTTCCTTTATTTCTTTTGGATTTATTCTTCCTTTCCAACATTACTTAAGCACCTTTAAGCCCTTAAATACCTATTAGGGTATTTTTAATCACTATATTTAAGGTCGGGGTATTTCAAAAACAACCATAAAACAACCAATAATTTATGCTGCAAATATAATGAATACCGTAAACAGAGGCGGAGCCAGAAAACTGTAATTAGGGGTGAGAATATTTTAATAATATTAATTAATATTTAAAAATTAATTTTTAATAAATTAATTTAAATTTTCAATATTTATAATTATATTTTAAAAATGATATTATATTTTAAATTTGAAACAAAAATTAAAATTGAAATATATATATATATAATATATTATAAATTAGTTTATTTTCTCGTTTTTATTTTTAGTTTTTTAATAAAGTATACTAAATTATAAATTAATGAAAATAATATAGAACAATAGTTTTAAACTAGTAGTGTTTTTCTAAATTGTTTATTAAGATACGGATAAATAGTCTCTTAAAACTATTACTATCTATCAATTCTAATAAAATATTCTACAAGGAAAAGAGCAAACTAATAAAAATTATGATGTAAACTTTCAATTATATCAAAATTATTAGAGTACAAAATATTTGTAGTATATTTCAGAAATATCACATTATAAGCATTCAACTTGCTAAGTAATGATTAATTACAAAACTGTTTGTATAAACTATTATGGTTTGTCAGTATATCAAAGTTATTATATGTTTTATACCGTGCTTAATAATTAAAGAATAATTTTATATGCTAATACGTTATTTTTCAAATCTTGGCATATCCAGTATTAAATTTAAATTTACGTTTTTGAATTTCATTAAGTAATATTTAATTGAATAGAATATGTTGTTTTAATTACAAATATGTTTAAATAAATATTTTATCAAAAATAAATAATATAATAATAAAATAATAAGTGAATTCACTTAGTCAATATATATTAGAAAGAATTACTTTTTCATTTCAATGATATTATTTATTCCATTAAAAATTAAAATAATCTTAAGTATTAATACATTTGAAATGTTATATTAAATACTAATATATAATCCATAAAATTTTATTTTATATATAACATCTAATATATTTACTCTAAATATAATGGTTTATTTCTTTATTTTTTTAAATATATGTAAAAAATTTATTTATAAATTAATTCACTAAAATATTAATAAAGAATAATAATTATTAAAGGTTATAATTGAATATCTATATATATTTTAACTTTATTAACATAAAATTATTTTAAAATGTAATATAAAATTTTTAATTATAACAACAAAGCGGTAAACACACTATACAAAACTAACTTATTCAAAATAACCAGACAAAACCACCGTCTGCCGAACACTAGTTTTCAAAATAGCCATAAAACCAGCAAAACTTCCACAAAACAACCAGACCTAAACAACCATAAAACTACCCTACCGAATGCAGCCAATCAATAGCTTCATTACAAATCGTGGGGGGTGAGCATAGTAAAGTTTTGTAAGCGGCCCATTGTTTTAAGCAAAACATGGCAAGTGGCAGCAGAAAAGAAAAAAGCACATGCGAGCCAGCCAGCCAGCCAACTTTTTAAAGTTAGGTATTTCACCTGTACGAAGCCAAGTAGCACCCTTCATTTTGTGTACCATAAAAAATCATGTCATGTCAAGTCCTCCCCACTGCAATTAAAATGTACACACAAAAAATTACCCACTCCCAGCAGCGCCATTCCCAAATCTGAACTAGCCTACCTATATTTAGCACCAGTTGATCAAAACAGGTGGACCAAACCTTTTATCTCAAAAGTTGAACAGAAAAAAAAAGATAAGGAACACAATCCTCCAGCAAGCTTTGCAATATCTCAGCAACTCTGAGAACCCCGGTTGTGCCTAATCTATGTACCTTGCTGCCCAAAAGAAAATATCTGCTGGGTTAGCTAACTCATCAATCTATACACACTACCAACTCGGATCATCGCGATAGTTAACCCTCTCCTCTCAAATGCTACACAAGGCCGATTCTGTATTCACACACCCACTTGAACAAAAGCCATCCATCCTTTTCACAAGCCACAAAAAAACTTCAAACCAAAATTACCATGGCATGTTTTCCAGCCTCCATACTATTGCCACAACTCCATGATACACTCTACTCCAGCTCGGCATCTGGACGGCACGACCATTTCCCAAAACAGCAAGCAGCCTTGATAATAGCTCGAGACACTGAATGGTGTGCACTGCAGATATACTTACAACATGTGATATTTCTTGCTCCTTTTCATTAACATCGACATGTGATTAACATAATCACGATTTGCATGGGTTCCGTTATTCAGCCATTCAAGAGCTTCAGCAGCTGCATCCTTCTCTGCACTCTTTTTGTTGTTACAAGGCCTTCCTATTATCTGCATCCCATTAAACTCAACAGTTGCCCGAAACTGGTTGTTAGGGAGCTGTTTGACTCTGTACATTGGGGCCCCATGCCCAGCTCGGGCAATCATTGTCTGAAGTTGGCTCTTCGAATTATCACCACCTGGTCCACTGAGGGTTCTGGACGGAAATGATTGGGCTTCCATAGGCACGATTGATGTCTTTGCAGAGTGTCTCGAACTCTGGCGGCCAAACACAAACTTACCATCGCACATGTCATCTGAAATCAGATAACGGATGGCTGAGAGGAGATCATGATATGCGTGCATGACCGCTCTTGGATAGGAGAGCTGCAGAAAAAAGAGTGACGAGATCAGTAAATGAAAAGAAAAAGATTGTCTCGGTTCTTGATTTCATTTTATTTATGTGGAAAGCTATTGCTGATGAGAAATTATAACCCACAGGCATATAGCCGCTTCCATCTAATTAAAATTCACTTACTTTGAACTGAATGAACTCGTCTAGTTCTCTCTTTAGGGTCACATACATATCTGCTGTAGTAGGCTTCATGAAGAACTCCAAGTACCCACCCAACATCTTCAAGTGACCATCCTGTGGCATAAGAAGACAGTGATCACGAGGAAGCAAACATGTCGTATGAGGATTTACAACAGGATATAGGCTGAAATAGTCAAATTAAGGGAAAAGATAACAGAGGCAATGGGTTTTCACCGTGTCCCCTCTTGAGATATGTCCTCCAAAAAGAAGTAGCACTGAATCAGACACGCCAGTTGAGTCACGAAGAAAGACTGAGTTCACCTTCATCTTCTCATTGAAGACTAACCATGGGTACGGAATTCTTGATTCCCTAGCGTTAACAGAATTCTGAAATGTGTTTTACAAGAGAAATCCATCAATCGAAAGACTATGAAATACACCCCTTCTTTCATAGTTGACGACTATGAGAAACACTAGGAAATGCCAACAACAACATCAGCAATATCCACAGAAGTAGAAGGGAATTCAAAATCCTGGATGTACTTACAGAGTACAGATGCACCTGACCATCTTCCATTGTCTTCAAGGTGCAGGACTTCTCATTATGCTGTAAACACAGATTAGCAGTTAAAACGCATCAAAAAGAAGAACATACAGCACTTTGGGGTAACAAAATTGCAAAAAAAAAAAAAAATCGGAGCAATAAACAAAAAAAGGTGAATGTTGAATGCCAACTACTGCTGCAGAACGCCAAAGTAAAGGACATTGTCAGTACACAACAGGAACAAAAAAAACCACCTGCTGATCTGTATCCACGTGAGTAGTGTGATCATCATACATCAGTCATCCAAATGCCATTTTATGTAATAATAAACTATCAAATGGCTGAGATCACTTGAGAGGTTAATTGATACTTACGACAACTGAGCAGACTCCTGGGTACAACCCATAGCAAATAACTGCTCTAATTAGCTGCTGCTCACAACTACATGCATTGAAGCTGGTAGGATTGTCATCAACTAGGCCAGTGTTCTTCAATAACGAGTGGAATTCCCTTCTTAGGGAATCCATAGCTTTCATGGACTGTATTGATAAAAAGTTTTTCCAGCAATAGTCATATCCACCAAACTCCTTTTCAGCACTCTTCCAGCCTTCATAAGCACGAACAAGAGTAAGATGGTCACTGTAATCGCCAGAAAATTGAGCTTTTGCGGCCTCAGCAAGCTGCACAATAAATATAAAAAAACTCTTCAACTACTTCCTGGCTATCGGAAAAAATACAGATTTTTGGAAACAAATTGAGCAAGGGATGTCAAGCTAGAATCACAGTGCCAGATGAAGCCAAGAAACAACTTTATGATCCTTCAGTACAGCAGCATGATCATACATAGACAAAAATGCCAGAAACTTGAAAATGTTTCACATGGAAAAAAGATATCACATTACTTCAAAAAAAAGAATAGAGGCAAGCTGAATCTAGCTCACTTACCTCGCGTTTGTCCATCGGAGTTAAGAAAGGGTCCCTTATGCTCAGACCAGCAACAATAGTCAACACCGGATCTAGGCAATTAAAAATAGCCCCTAATAGAAGCATCTTGCCCAATTTAGGCTCCATTGGTAGCATTGAAAGGTACCGACCTGGCAAAAAACACAAACGGGTAGATCAAATACGGGCAGTTCTACGAATGAAGATATCAGAATCAGAAGAAACAAGTTGATCTTCACTCAGCCAGTTATCTGATAACACCATACCTAGAACAGTCAAATTTTCATTCTCGTCCAAAGCCCCAATTATCTTAAGATACTCTACTGCATTTTGGACCTATCAAATCAAAGCATATTACAAAGCAAAGAGATCAATAAAAGCACATATATGGCCTTACATGACATATTTAGAGATTTTATATTGATATAAATCATCAAATGTACACTACCGCCAACAATTCTGGTGACTGCAAGGCTCTGGATAAAAATTCAGAAATACTGCCCAGCTTTAAACTCTTAATCTGTAGGCACAGCGACTGCAAAGGTGTCCTCAGAATCTCGGCAATTGATATCAGCAAAAAGCATCATATACACATCTTGGGTAAAGATGGAAACACTCTCCAGGTTGAACACGACCAGCTCTTCCTCTTCTCTGCAAATTATTTGTCAAGAAAAGGTAGCAATTACATGCCACATGGATAGTTAGTTGAGTACATCCATGTCTCTAACTACAACTGGAAATGAGGCTGGTGGAACCCAAACATCAAACAAGAGCACCAAGTTAAAAACTTACTTTCTGAAGGATAACTGGTTAAAATAAATAAAACCAATGATTTTCAAGAAACTATTTATTGTCAGGACATTTGTAAACATATGGGGATAGGCCCCACAAAAGCACACAAGATACTAAGTGGAATATCAGCAAGCGCCTAACAAGTTCTACTTCATTTTTGTCAAACAAAATTACTTTTCCTTATTAATGTCTATCCTATTTGCGTCAGTCATTATGCTATACAGCCAAGCCAGATTTGCTCGAGGCCACTGTAGATAATTGCAGAGAAAGAAATAGTATATGTTTAATAGACAGGACATTGTTTACGAACGAATTAAGCTGATGGATAGAATTATTAGAAACTTCACATGGTTGAAGTTGTATTCATGGTGTTTTCCTTTCAGATTTCTTGAAGAAGGTTTCTTCTAAAGGTCGATCTACTGTTTTTGTGCACCCTTTTCTAACGGGTGACAATCTGTCCATGTCTAAAATATGATCAATATCATTATTATAGGCAAACAAACAAAAAATAAATTAAACTCTCCAGGACATAACCTATATTACCACCAATGATGTCCACAGACATCTAGTTAGACAATCAAACACCTTCCCAATATTAATACTCTTGATGAACTCAAAATCAATTCCAAGCTTAATTCAGAACATGGAAAAGATCAGAAATTCCTCTTGCAATGATGAAATGCGATTTCATAGACCACAAAGCCATCAAAGTGAAAGGGTGGCAAAAAAAAAAAACACAGCAACCAAACTTTATTCTAGCAGATCTTGTTATATGCATCATATAATTGCCTAAAGCCATCTCATAGTAACCATGTGATAAGAATCCATAGAATTCTTCAGGGACAAAAGAGAGGGTTTGACACTTGGATATTTAAAATATGGTCCAACCAAAGCAAAACCAGATAGAACCAGGTTTGATCTAGCATTTGGTCAATTGTTGATAGCACATGGACCTGAGAGACTAACAGCATAAAAACACGGTGGTGTATATTAAAAACAAAGGGAATTAAATTCTATGCATTGATGGTTTTTTCTCACACCTAAGATATAAGTATACCTGCTGAGCAGAAACCTTAGATATCCAAGTAGGAAGCAAACAAGGGGTATTATTCAAAGCATCGTAGGATGTCTCTTTCGCCTTTCCACAATCAATGACATAAACAACATCATCAATCGTGATACTAGTCTCTGCAATATTTGTGGCGAGGACTATTTTTCGAACTCCATCATCTGGCTTCTCAAATATCAGTCTCTGCACACAAACCACATCAAAACAAACATACGCTGATGAAGAAAGAATGAACTAAAACATATATCCCTAATTTAGCGATATTAGGATGGCACAAAATCTGAAATTCAAAAGCATTTCAATACTTCTCAACTCATTTATTAAAAAATTAGTAACAAAAACCACCAAGCACTAAAACATGAAAATTGAGACTTAGACAAAACGAAGTTCCTAACTTCAGAAGTAAGAACAGATCATTTTCAAAAGCTATGAAGGGAGCCTGCCTACACTGCAATGCTATACTAAAGCTCCGAAACATCATTCATATAGTATAGAAGGTAAGAAATGAGAGGTTAGAGAAAAACAACAGTGAAATATACTTTTTGTAATGATTATGGAAGTGGATTAGTTTTGAACCCAGGACCTTTAGTCTCAGAATATCACTTAACTGCTGCGGCTACCGACAAGCCACCTGGACTTGGTACAGTTGTTAGAAATAATGAGTATTAAATTTGACAAAGTCGATGAATTGCTTTTACAAATACAGAATTTCTATTCTTGATGAAATGGTGCCTACCAAAATTCCAAGTCAATACATGGCATGATGAAGAAGATGATACAGAGGAGAAAAAAAGATCATTATTTGACCGGATAAATGAAAGCTAGCTATACTGGTGGAAAAGATAAAAAGAATTCAGATGTAATACGAAAAGTACAGTTGATTGTGCAACGGGTTCGCCTCAGACTGGACAAAAGAATCAGTAAGTAGTGACGATACACAGCCACAAAGTTTTAGAAGATGAACACTCTGCACCAAGTAGGAAAAAAAGGGAAAGAGAACAGATGATACCTGCTCTGAGCTAGCCATAGAACCATGGCAAGCAAGCAATAGAACTTGCTTAGGGTCTCCCAAAACAGGATGACGCAGAAGCATCTCCTTTAGAGAGTTAATGTCATCCCATCCAGTCATGAATACCAGAACAGCCCCAGGTTTTTCATACTCACATATATTACACAAGACATTCTCAATTAGATTAAAGCCCATAGAATCAGGATTCCAGCAGGACAATGATTCACGGGTCATTGAACTATAATCCCAGAGATCAGCAGCAGCAAGAGCATCCTGATAAAATTACAGAGCGAACTGATAAAAAAAGGGAATATACCAGTACAAGCTGGAAAATGTCGAGGCAGTCAATATAGTAACGTACCTCAACAACAGAAGCAATTTGGCTCTTCCTTTTCCTAAAGGTTTGTTTGTTCATTTTCCATGTTTTTTCTTGTCCATAATCATCAATTTGATTGTGTGGGGTTAATCTATACCCAGCCTTCTCCAGTACATCTTCTAAGAAATAGGTTCTAACTGGATATGTAAAACCCTGGGAGTAAATAATTAAGCAAATAGCAGTCAGTCGAGGCCGAATTGCAAGGTCCTAGTGAATGACAAATGCAATGCCATAACAATTAACTTTACAGATTTAACAATACTATTCGTTGAACTTACTGGTATACGAATCACAGGAGCACTGCTGAAGTAGGAAGAGAAAAGATCTGCATCTAGCGTCGCACTCATCAAGATCAACCTCAAGTCTGGTCGATGAGGAAGGAGCTCTTTGAGGACAATGAGCAGAAAATCTGTTTTTGAAATTGACATATTAGGATTGTACTATCAAGAGGTAAGTTAAACAAGAATATAATAATAATACATGTAAATAACCTTCATTCATTCCACGTTCGTGAATCTCATCCACTATCACATGAGTGATGCCTTTTAAACTCCTATCAACAAGTAGCCTTCGCAGTAAGATGCCTGTGGTACAAAACAGAAGGCGGGTATCTCTACCTCTCATGCCCTCCAATCTAACTTTATATCCAACCTAGAAGAAACAAAAGTGAGGTAGAGAAACTAATAAGGAAAGAGATGAGGGGGAAAATGATTGCATATCAAAAGAGATCTCACTGATTCACCCAGCTTCTCTCCACGCTCAGCAGCCACCCTTTCAGCAACAGAAATCGCTGATATTCGTCGAGGCTGTGTACAGATGATACTGCACGAAGCACCTTGCCCAGATTCTACTTTTGACTCTAAAATAAATTGCGGAATTTGAGTTGTTTTGCCACATCCAGTTTCACCAGAAACGATAATGACCTTCCAGAATAAAATGGCTATCAAATATTGGAAGTTAATAGCATATTCATTTATTTCTTCCAGTGAGTAGAGGTCATGTATCAATTGTATAAAATATTGTGCATTATATGTCCTCGCAGAAATGGGAGTACCAACAGAAGTAAAATTCACAAGTTCCACATATGAGAGAATCATTTCAGATGCAATGAGAAAATAATTACAGGGAAGAACTATAGAAGGAAATAATCCATATATATTGATCCACTTTAACGCATATTATATGTTGAAGGAAACAATATAATTTAAATCTATATCCATATATACAGGAAACATGTGATATAAAAATACATGTCACCATCTCCTCTTCATTTATAACTTCGTACAGTTATTACTGATTTAATTATGAAGAGTTAAGGAATCCCTGAAAGAGATGAGACGAGTATACTGCAAGAATTTCTTTAGAAATGACGGTTAATTATACTCCAGCCAAAGCCAACAACGTGCAAGTAATTACTATTGCAGAAAAATAAATGGCATAAAACGTTGCCTTTCTAGTTAACTATTGCACCCACGCTTTTTACTACCTTTTTTTTTTGATAATTACGCTTTTTACTACCTTAGGAGGATGTGTAAGCCTTTGAGATTAAATGATGTCATAGATAGACATATACCTGATTCTGCTGAATTGCCGATATTAATGTATCCCTCTCCTTGTAAGCAGGTAGGCCTTTGCGGAACTCCATTATTTCTCTACCGTCGATAGATTCCTGCCAAAAATTCACTAAGCTAATTAATATCAGCAGCATCAGCAAATTTTCTTACCCCATCCTACTGTGTTATTCAACACTGATTGTATCACAAAAACCTGCCAATAAATCTGCTGATCACGGAGCTGCAAGTTCCTTCTCTTGTAAATCCGGTCAGTAACAGAGCAACTGAGACTCTGAGTTTCTGGTAGCTCAAGTAGCCCTTCATCAGTGGCAATACTACCGTTGCTGCTTGATCTAGAGAATTCACTGTCCTGAAAAGCATTATTACTCCTAGACTTACAGTACAGATGATCATTGAGATAGGCATCTACTCTTCTTTGCACAGCAACATCAAGCGCAACCTGAAACCATTCGTATGCATCTAGACTACTTAAAAAACAGTTCCAGGAACAAGATTACAATACAATAACTGATATAACCAAACACTGATATTCTGGTACAAAAGTAGTGTCTACAAAGTATATCTTAGAGAGGAACTTAAATTACCTCTCTCTGTGGTCGCTTTTCATCCAGATCAAACCGGTAGTTTGGCAAGGGAACTTTACTAAATACAACTACTTTATTATAAGAATGGCTGCAGGAAAGAATTCATGATGTAAACATCTGCATCAGAAAATGCAAATCATCTTAGTTTGCCAAGTGACTCACCTGTACAAATGCAATTTCCTAGCTAGCACCGCTATTTGTTCAAAATCTCGTCTATCCTTTTTCTCCCTGGATATCAATTCTTGCATGTCATTCTCTCGAAGAAGCATACTCAACTTCCGTTTCCATTGATTTACATTTTCTGCTGTCGAACCACACTGAAAAAAAACAAGAATAAAAAGAAGGCACGAGCAAACGATGACGGTATGTGTCCTCACAACTCAGGAGAACATGACAATCCATTCATCAAAAATTAAAACCAAATGCGATGAGAGGTAAAAAAAACACCCCAAGGAGCTGGGCATGTCGACCAAGAAATAAGAATTAGACATCAAGCAGTGAAATATTTTCCAACCATAAGCAGCAAAGAGCTATTACAAAGGATCCGCAATAGAAGCACAACATAAGAAAAATTGCAGCACATTCAAAGTTCATTCGGTCAAAGCCAGAAAACCAACGTCAGTTAACCCCAAATTCCTTGAATCAACCATTCTTTACTTTGGGTGAACTGCAGATTAGTAATACGTGATCAGCCTATGGCATTTCAATATGAGAGCTGTCAGGTACGTTACAACTGATACCTGACCGCTTCAGCCTTCCTATTCCTAGCACTGAGTTATTCAGCTTCCTTTTTTACCCAATGTAAACCTACCATCAAAGATTGCACGTGATGTAGCCAGCTTATGCCAGCCAACACAGGTATTGCACCATAAAAATTAATTGGGTGTAAGGATCAAACTATTGGATTAGTTATAATACTCTCGTTGTCTCTTCTTTTGTAATAGCTTCATCTAAACTCAGCGTTTTGCTTTCTTTTGTTTCTGCATATAAGTACTGTTCTATTGCTTAGAACAGTTAGTGTTGTTATTACAGTGAGACAGTCTTGCTCACTGACTTTCAATAAGAAGTCGAGAGTGTTCTTCCTCTCTTCCTACCTATTCTCTTCTCGATCTCGATCATTTTCATTCTCAGATTCAATATGGTATCAGAGCGGGATCTATCCTGCATTGCTTGAGTTTTATCTCAGCTTTCGTGCCTTCATTCATGGCGGACGAGGAGACGCCACTCACTGTGCAGAATCTGCTGCAACTTCTATCCACGGTTACTGCGAATGCTGGAGGAAGTGTCGACACTTCAGATCCTCTTTACATTCATCCAAGCGATCATCCAGGTATGGTCGTTGCTACGCAGTTCACTGGATCGAACTTTCACACCTGGAAACAGTCCGTCACTTTGTCGCTCAAGTCGAAAAACAAAATCGGATTTATCACCGGAGAAGTAGAGAAGCCTAGCGATACTGCTAAGCTAAAGAAATGGAAACGGTGTGATAGTCTAGTTAGATCCTGGATTTTGAACGCCCTAAAACCTTCTACTGCGCAGAGCGTCATGTTTGCTCTTAGCGCGAAGGAGTTGTGGGATGATCTTTGCAGTCGGTTTGAAGTAGCGAATGGTGCACAGTTGTTTCAGATTAGGCGCGATCTAACTAATATGAAACAAGGAAATGATAGTATCACAGATTATTACACTAAGATGAAACACTTATGGGATGAATTAAGGCTTATGAATGATTTACCTGATTGCTCTTGTGGCCTGGTCAAAGAGTGGGAAAAAGCCTTCCAAAGACAGAAGTTGATTGAGTTGTTGATGGGACTTAATGAGTGTTACAGTCACGTTCGTGATAATATGTTGATGATGAAGCCTTTGCCAACTGTGGAGCAGGCTTATTCTATTCTGGTTCAGCAGGAGAAACAGAGGGAGGTTTCGTCTGGAGCTTACAAATCTCAGGCAGAAACTATGAGTTTCTCTCTTGTTTCGAGCAAACCAGGACAAGAGTTAAGGTGGCAAAATGATCCTGAAAGGAAAAAGGATGTTCGTTGTACTTTCTGCAACAAAAAAGGCCACTTGGTTGATACTTGTTATGCCAAGCATGGCTTTCCTAAGGGGTTCAAACAAGGCAAAAATAAAAGAAATGTTAGTTTCAGTAATAACTGTGCAGATTCTGAAAGTCTTCCAGCTGCAGAAACTCCTCAAGTCGGTATTCCTTCAGCTTTAGGCTTTACTAAGGAACAGATGGACTTCCTTTCTTCGAACTTCGTCAGAGAGAAGAAAGACGAGACTGCTTTCTGTAGTTTTGCAGGTATTGATTGTAATATAGCTGATTTCTCTCATTGTCTAAGTTCTTCTGTTGCTGAAGGAAAATATCGGTTTTTATGGATCTTGGATTCTGGAGCTACAGATCACATCTGTTGTGATTTGAAACTGTTTCATGATTATGGAACTTCAAAACAACAACGACGCATTAAAATGCCAGATGGACATTTTCAGGAGGTAGCGATTACAGGCAGTGTTAATCTGGCTGCGAATCTTCAGTTAAAGGATGTTCTGTTTGTTTCAGGTTTTCAGTTTAATCTGATTTCCGTAAACAAACTGGCAAAAGAGTTGAAAACTCTTATAAGCTTCAGTACTGATTGCTGTTATTTACAGGACCGTTCCCTGATGAGTAATGATGTCATAGGACAGGTGGTGAAAGGCTTATACATCTTGAATATCAAGCAGCTTCAGAAAGTTTTGGAACATTGGGAGAATGGAGTTTCTAGTGAGAAGAGTTCAGCTGTTTTTAACACTACTGTTGAGGAGTGGCATCACCGCCTGGGACACATGCCAGTTTCAAAGATGAAGATTTAAATCTGATAAAACAATCTGTTTTCAATTCAGATTTTGTTTGTGATTCATGTAAAAGGGCCAAAGGGCATCGTCTTCCTTTTCAGGAAAGTACTAATAAAGCTGATGCTATTTTTGATTTGGTACATGTTGATACTTGGGGACCCTTTAGAGAGGTGACCTATGATGGTTTTGCTTATTTCATAACCATTGTGGATGATCATAGTCGATGTACATGGGTACAATTACTGAAACGAAAGGGAGATGCCTTTAGTGTCATTAAATCTTTCATTGCCATGGTTAGAACTCAGTTTAATCTTGCTGTCAAAGTTATTCGTAGCGACAATGCTTTTGAGCTGGGTTCTAGTAATGAAGGAAAAGTTTATTTCATGAACAAGGTATCATTCATCAAGTCAGTTGTCCACATTCTCCCCAGCAGAATGGAAGAGTTGAAAGGAAGCATAGGTTTCTCCTTGAGACAGCACGAGCTCTGATGTTTAAGAGCAATCTACCACTGTGTTATTGGGGTGAAAGTGTTTTGCATGCTGCTCATTTGATTAATAGGATGCCAACACGGGTTCTTCAGTTCCAAACTCCCTATGAGATTCTTTTTGGCAAGCAGCCCAACTATCATTTGTTACAGTCCTTTGGGAGTTTATGCTATGCTACTAATAATGCAGAAACATGATAAGTTTGCTGAGAAAGCTCAAGCTTCTGTGTACCTTGGACAACCTGCATATCAGAAAGGACACAAACTCCTGAATCTGCAAACACGACAAGTTTTCGTGAACAGGGATGTTGTTTTTCATAGCTCCATCTTTCCGTTCAAACACATTCCTAGTTATTTGCAACATGATCTCAACCCTCTTGTTCATCCTACAGAACAGTCTTTGTTCCCACACAGTTCTGATTCTTCTTTCTATGATACAGAACCAGTGTACCCGGTTCATGAACCACACACCACCCCTGTTGATTCTTCTCAGAATCAGTCTTTGGATACTCATAATCCTTCTGCTGAGATTGCTCCTGATAACACACTTGTTGATCAACCAGACCTCAGACGTTCTGGTCGTGCGACTAGAGTGCCCAGTTATCTGTCAGATTACGCTCTTCACAGCTCCCTGAGCACTCTTACAGATATCACACCGGGCCACTGCTTATCCATCACATCTACTCATCAATCTTCCATTTCCTCACCTTCTGAACCACAGAGTTATGAGCATGCTTGTACAGATCAGCGATGGATTGATGCTATGCAAACAGAATTGTCTGCCCTTGAAAGTAACAGTACTTGGGAACTTGTTCCTAAGCCTACGCATAAAAAACCCATTGGTAGCAAATGGGTTTATAAAGTCAAGTTGAAAGCTGATGGTACCGTTGAACGTTTCAAAGCACGTCTCGTTGCTAAAGGTTTTTCTCAGAAGGAAGGACTGGATTATCAGGAAACTTTTTCACCCGTGGTGAAATTTACTACTGTTAGGTCTCTTCTGATTATTGCTGTCAAAAGGGGGTGGGATGTTAATCAATTTGACATCAATAATGCCTTTCTACATGGCATTTTGGACGAGGAAGTTTATATGCTTCCTCCGAAGGGTTATCTGTCATCTGGTGACATGCGAGTGTGCAAGTTGAAGAAAAGCCTCTACGGTCTTAAGCAGGCCTCTAGGCAGTGGTATTCACGTCTTTCTGTCTTTCTGAAGGATCTAGGATATGTTCAGTCACTGAATGATTATTCTTTGTTCATTAAAGAATATAATCACAGTGTAACATATCTGATAGTATATGTCGATGACATTTTAGTTACAGGGAACAACACTGGAGAGATTGCTTCTCTGAAACAGGCGCTTGATTTACAGTTTAAAATCAAGGACCTTGGGCAGATTAATTACTTCTTGGGTATGGAGTTTATCAGAACTGGAGAAGGTCTCATCATTTCCCAGCGAAAGTTTATGCTAGAAACTCTTAAAGAATTTGGAGAACAAGGCTGGAAACCAGTTCGCGCACCACTGGAACATGGTTTAAAGCTGGAACAGAATCAAGGAAACCCTCTGTCTGATCCTACTTTATTCAGACAGATTGTTGGGAAGCTGAATTATATGACACACACTCGACCTGACTTGTGTTTTGCTGTCCAGTATTTGAGTCAGTTCATGACAAACCCAGCTGACATTCACCTTAAAGCTGCTTATCATACATTGAAGTATGTTAAGGGGACTCTCGGGTATGGTTTGCTTCTGAATAATTCAAAATTATCTGATCTTATTGGTTACTGCGATGCAGATTGGGCATCTTGTCCTATTACTAGAAGATCGGTGTGTGGGTATTTCATTACTCTTGGCGGTAGCCCACTTTCATGGAAGTCTAAGAAGCAAAATACAGTGGCTCTATCTTCAGCTGAGGCTGAATATCGATCTTTAAGAAGAATAACCACTGAGATTGCTTGGCTTACCCGTCTTCTGCATGAACTGGGATTGAAAGACATAGAGCCAGTGGCATTGCATTGTGACAACAGGGCAGCGGTTTATATTGCTAAGAATCCGGTCTTTCATGAACGGACTAAGCATATAGATCTCGATTGTCACTATGTCCGGGAGAAGTTGCAGCAAGGGCTAATCTGTGTTAATCACATTCCTAGTCAACAACAACTGGCTGATCCTATGACTAAGATTCTCCCAGGAAATCAATATCTGTCTCTGTTCCCAGGTTTCAGTCTTCACAGGATCGATGAGTCTTTGGGTAATTGCAATCCAGACCCTACTATCTTTCCGGCTCAGGATTGAGGGGGTGTATTGGATTAGTTATAATACTCTCGTTGTCTCTTCTTTTGTAATAGCTTCATCTAAACTCAGCGTTTTGCTTTCTTTTGTTTCTGCATATAAGTATTGTTCTATTGCTTAGAACAGTTAGGGTTGTTATTACAGTGAGACAGTCTTGCTCACTGACTTTCAATAAGAAGTCGAGAGTGTTCTTCCTCTCTTCCTACCTATTCTCTTCTCGATCTCGATCCATTTTCATTCTCAGATTCAATACAAACAACCAACATGGAGAATAATCCTGAAATTACTGGATAAAAGTGGGCAAAAAGCACATATACCCGCTTATATGTCCAACAAACCCCATCTTTATGTCGCTCACAGTTGTCAAATATGTTAAAAAGATCCTCAAGATGACAACCAGTAATTTCGACCGGACCAAACACGACATGCAGCATTTGACGGGGATCCTGAAATCCCTTTATAACATGCAACGCAAAAGAACTCGTAAGATGAAAAAGATAAGAACAAAGAACAGATGACTAACCCCAGAAGAATACATGGTGGTCTCAAACTCCATGAATTCGCGATCAGAACCGTCTTCTGAAAGCTCATCTCTGACTGAATTATACTGTACATTGCTCTTGACTTGATCGTAATTCCATTTAACCTGGGGGTTAACAAGCTGAAAGCCACCACCAACATGCTGCTGCTGTTTACTCCGGGGCAACGGCTGATAATGGTAAGAATTGGTGTTTCTCAGCTTTCCAAACTGAAATGTGCTCGGTGACTGATGACGCTTAGGAGAAGGAGACGAGTAAGGGGAAGGATTACTGCCGGTACGGCTCCCTAAATTAGGGCCAGTCGCTTGATTATTTCTCGATATGTTTGAATTATCATTTGATGACGCCGGCGGCGGATGTGGAGGCGATGGAGATGGCGTAGGGACGTTGATCACTGATCTTAGCCGTTGATGCGGTGGCACGTACACAGACGACTGCTGCCGATCCTTCATGGACCCTGTCGAAAAGATTCCAATCACAACCGAGACGATCGAAGAAGATAAGACGGGCGGAGGCCTCTCTAACCGAAGCCAGCGACAGTGAATGTGGCAAGATTACAGTGGTACAAAGATTAGGGTTTTGAATGCGATGGATGATGAAGCGAAGTTATGGGTGTAAGTGAAGAGGGTAATTAGGGATGGACGGGAGGTGATCTCGAATGCAAATCAGTTGAAAAGATTGGACGGATTCCAGGTAAAAGTTTGTTGAGAGCAGTTGGTGCATCAGGAGCTCTGGAGAGAGAGAGATGGTCAGAAAAGTTTAATGAAGTGGGGCTGAGCTTTAGAGCGGAGGCAAATAAGAGGAGTTCCAGGTGTGTTGGACGATGACAGAGCCGTTCTGCTTCTGCAGGCAACTTTGATAAACTTGGCAGTGCGAGTTTAACAATGTCTTCGTGAACGAACTGAAGGGCTACTTGAAAATTCCAACTCAGAAGGCAATAATAAATCAGAAAATTTCTTTATTTAAAATAATTTTAGAAAAGTATTTTAATAATATTATATTTATAACACTGAAATTTTTAAAAATATTATCTTATTTATTAAATATTAAAATAAAAATATTCTTAAATAATAAATAAAATAATTAAATGAGAATAAAGACAGTAATAATATAAATACAGCATAGGAACTTCAAAATGCGGTATGGTCCGCCACTCATCATATTCTTGGTCAAACTCATCGAATATCTTCCTGGCTTTGCCGAAACGTTTTCAACTTGTGGCGTGTATTTAGTTTCATGTGGAGTAGCTGATTGAAAAAAATGATGGTCACTTGCTAATTTATGAAATGATAAAAATAAGTCATAAAATGTTATTATATTTTAATATATTTTTATTTAATTTATATATTTTAAATATATATTTATAGTTATCTATATTTTTGTAGTATTTTAAATTTTTTGTAAATTTTAGTGAATTTTGTAACATAGGAGTATATTGTGAATTTTAAAAATACTTTATTAACTTGTCGGGGTATTTTTGTTTTTTTTGCTTCTGGTCAATGACATAGTGACATTTCATGGACTTTTGTAAAAATATAGTGGCATTTAGTGACTTTGTTTTTTTTGTGGTATTTCATGAATTAGCCAAAAATATGGTGGCATTTCATGAAATGTCTCTTCTTTTTTTTTCCCTCCTGTCAATGACTATAGTAGCATTTCAAGGACTTTTACAAAAATGTAGTGCATTTTGTGACTTTCTTTTTTTCGATATTTCATGAATTAGCCAAAATATAGTGGCATTTCATGAAAAATTTCAAAAAAATCTAGTGAAGCCCACACAATGGGCAAAAAAATCTGAAATAACCTTTATTTTGAAAATTAAATCTCGTTATTAGCCTTATTCTAAAACTAATTTCTAAAAGAATACTATACGGTGAAATCGTATCTTCAAGAAATGATTTCATTAATTACCAAAGTTGATTAGAGTCACGTCACCTCAGCATCCGAGTCAGCATATGAGACAAAAGAAGAAATTATCTCCTAAAAATATGATTTAAGAAAACGTTTTTACAAGAGATGATTTCAGTGAAGAGACAATTTCACTTATTTGAAAAACTTTGAAAACTTTATAAGTGTTGGAGCACCACTAATGAGCAAAACACAATTTGTACATATTTTCAAACTTCAACACAAACATTTTGCTCAAAATCTGTCAATATTCCATAAATTCAACACAAACATTTTGCTCATAACATGTCAATATTCCACAACTACAACACAAACATACCAGAAATAAATTGAAACATACACCAATGATAATTGTTTACAAGATGAATTACATAAATGATTATTATACAATCTCTAACTCCAATTGTTTACAAAATGTAACAAAAATAAGATTTCATCTACATCAACAACAAACATAAGTCTTAGTCCCACTGGGTGCACGACCACTACATCACGATGATATTAGATAATTGTTTACAAGCTGAAATACATAAATGATTATTATACGATCCTTAACTTCAATTGTTTACAAAATGCAACAGAAACAAGATTTCATCTATTTCATCTATGTCTACGACGAACATAAGCTTAGTCCCACTGGGTGCATAATTCTCAACCGCTGATGCGAGACTAGTATCAAGTGCACGACCACTATGATCTCCTACGTCATGATGATATTAGACACTAACCAAAAAATATATATAATATATTAGATAATTATTTAAAATATATTACAAATATTTTTAAATTATAACATAATTTGCTGTAATGAAGCAAATAATTTGAACATAGGTGATTATGAGAATGGACACAAAAGTTATTACAAGTCATATTGATATTGAATAAGACAGATATATTATTTTTTTGTAATAAAAAACAGGATAATTTCCCATGTTCAAAACCAAACAATAACTTGAGAATTAACAGAAATTCTCTTCCGTTTCTAAAGTCTAAACCAACAAATTTTTTGATTAAGGGTGTACTTTTCTCCTTCAGATTCCATTCCATTTCCATTACATCAAGTGAACATACCCTAAACTTCTTCGAGAACATCAGTAACCCAACGTTCACTCATCAGCAGTAAATCAAGGTCAAGTTTTATTATTCAAGCATTTGTCGAAGAATGGCTCGCAAGTAACAAACAAACTACTTTACCATTCAAGAATTCATGCCCCAGCCCCATATGATTTTCTTTTTAGTTGTGGAAAGGATGGGGCTAACAAAACAAGAACACAATCTTAAACCAAAAAGACGAGTTTCTGGTTTAAGCTGAGAAATCTTAGTACATGTTTCTCACGAAAAAATCTTAGTAAGTGTAGCCCTTGACAAACATTCCCTTCTTCGCCTCCTCGTTCTCCCCTTCAGCAGAATATCTCCCAAGCTGAGCAAGAGAATTTGCCTTTGCCCGCACCAACAGAGCCTTTTGGGCAGCTTCAATGTTCTCTGGGCGTCCCTGCCAGCTCTTAAGCACAGAGTTTTGAAGTGCACGTGCATAGGAAAATGATACATGCCATGGGTTTGGGCTTTGGTTCATTGCGTTGAGATTTAGAGTCGCTTCTACTTCAGATTGTCCACCAGATAAGAACTGCCGGAAGAACACAGGATATTATTAAATGATTCCCAAAACAGGATGGAAGTAACTAAGAACACCAGATCTGATTAAATGATGCCCAAAACAAAGAGGAAGCAACGTTTTCCACCATTTTCATTGGGTGGTTTGTGTTAGATGGGGGCGGAGGAGGATGACAAGGAGAGATCATGAAGACAGTGATTGAAAAATAAATCTTCAGGCAGCATGAATAGAGGTTCCAAGGTGTTCTGATAAGATTCAGCAGATCAACTTTGAAATAGTATGAGATTGTGATTTGCAGGTTATTTTGTCTCTTTTCAAGAGACGGGGTCATAATGAATGTCAACTTTCAAGCAATCTTAGCAAAAAGGTAAAAGAAACCAATTCTCTAGTACTGTCAACTGCAAGATTATGATGGTAAAGAAATAGAGAATAGTTTGAGGTACCATTATTCCAGGAACAGCAGGAGGTACTCTCCTATTGAGCAATTGAAGGGTGAATTTGGCAATCGTCTCTGGAGAAGCCTTCTGTTTGTGCTCGGCACCTGGGGTCACCATGCTGGGCTTGAGAAGGATTCCTTCAAACATAACATTGTTCTGGGCCAAGTAAAAGAACACTTCTGCCCAGACACGCTCTGCTACTTCAAGTGTCCTCTCGATTGAGTGGTCCCCATCAAGAAGGACCTCTGGTTCCACAATGGGGACAAGGCCATTATCCTAAAGACAGCCATATGAAATTTAATAGGATTTTTAGTTTATAAAAACGGTGCATTAGCAAAGACAGATGGTAGCAATGTATCACAGATAAATAATGATAGAATGAGCGAGAGATATGAATGAGAACAGAAAGCAAAAGGCTTTTGGTTTACACTACCTAGCTAGACATATGCTCAAGCTTAGAATTTGGTCAGAACAGTTGAATTAAACATGAAGTTTCCAATGCTTTTGCATCTTTGCCCACGTTTTGCATGTACACCTTGTGTGCACTTCATATTTTGTTATGACGCTCAGCACAGTACTTAATGCAAATCACGTTTAAGTCAAATTTGACTCTAGATTTGTCTACCCTTTCCAAACATATTTGTCTACCCTTTCCAAACATATCAGATTCATTAATAGCAAATTCAATTCACCATCGCTCACTCTGTCCTTCCTTCAGATTTGTATTCTGAAACTGTAAACTATATGATATAGCAGACTTAGTGAAATCATCCTATACTCCATGTATTAACTGTAAGAGATCAATAATGTGCCATCCATGGAAGACCCATCTCTTAGCTGTTCAGAACAAATCAATTATCACATCACAGATTCTGACCTTATCTTTACTGACATAAATAAATATTACAGAACTTTAGCTTATAAATTATGTATACCTGTCTTATTCAAAAGAATGCCATACCTGAGAAATTGCAGCATAACGAGCAAGGCCCCAGGCAGCTTCCTTCACGGCCAACGCAGAAGGTCCACAGGGGATGCTGACAACAGTGCGCCTGAAAGCATGAAAAAGAACAACTTTAAAAAGAACATTTAAATAAGGAGGCTTCAAATAAGTGAACAAAATAGGACGACCGAAAACAGCAATCTGCTGTCATAATACTGAACCAAGAGCATCCTCATGTCCTACTATAAAAGGAATGTAGGAACTAGTGGAGAGGGGAAGCAGAAAAGAAGGGAGGAAGAAAGGAGTGAGAGCAAGAGACCGAAAACAATGGATCATTAGAGAACAGAGGATAATGTCAGGATATAAATTAGGCGTAGGCCAAGTCCAACTATCAAAATGTGGTTTACCATTTAGCAAAGCGAGCACCCTGTTTGTAGTATTCAGCTTGTCTCGATGCTAATCCATCTAAACCCTGGCACCAAGATTCATTGTTTGATCCTGGAAGAGGAGACAAACCCTGAAAAGGAAAATAAAAAGGAGAATTAAGAATGATGAGGATGAGAAGCTTTAACCAAGCTTCCAGTTAAGAAAGAAAATGTCTTGTTAAAGGACGAGAATAGGAAAGAGAGGTGGAGATAATACCTTGTCGACTTTGATTCCAGGGACTATATTCTCGCCACGCAAGCAGTCCACAAACTTCTTCCCATCTGTAGTGGACTGGTAAAGAGTTTCCTCAAACAAAATTGCACCAGAAATGTATTCACCGAGGCCAGGAGTTGTAAGCAAAAGCTGCCTGTAAGCCTGCCTGTTGGATTCAGTGTTGTCCAAGCCAATGGATGCCAACCGCTTACCACAAGTTGCGTTAGATTCATCAATGGCGAGAATACCTCTTCCAGTTGATGCAACTGATTTCTGCATGATCAATAACATAAAATAGATGTACTCAATAAGTAAGCTACGCAACATTTCTAGAGACATTCAAACTAGGAAAGACGCAGAAGCAGTAAAAAAATTCTCTTTATCGGACAAATACTAAAACAGCACAGAGAGTTAAAAAGATTTTTAAAAAATGAATCAGCTGCATCAGGAAACGTTAAAATATATATATCAGAGCTTTGGATGAAAGTGATGTGTGGCATACATGAGACGGAAGAGATGGTGGTACATATCCTATCAAAGTTACACCAATACCAGGGTCAAGGGAAAAGAAAAAAAAACTGTACTCTGGTTGAGGATTGAGGAAGGTTATCAGGCACAAGGGAACTAGATCGTGTAAATTACAATCAAGATCCATTTTCATCTACGATCAGAAGTTTCATTAAAAATGACAAAATTTGGTTGAACAAACTAGATGGAGGTAACTGGTGAGGGAAAGAAGTTGGAGATGATAAGAAACGCTTGAAAGTCCGTAAAGACAGATTCACCACTGCATCAGTACCATACACCCTTCCAAATTACAGTACCACTATAATGCATCCTTCCAAATTCCAAATCACAGTACCACACATTCAGTACTTATACAGAGGAATGAGATTAGAGAGCAGCAAGCACATGTATGCTAAGCATATCCAAGCAAATACGTATCCATCAGATAAAAGGCTCACATCTTTAGTAGAAAATCAGTCACGGAGCTAGATCCTTAATAACATCACTACTATTTAAAACATCTACATAGCAAATATGGAAACAAAATCCGAAAACCAGAACACCTACAACAAGTTCAGCAGATCAAAGAACACGAAGTAACCATAAATCGAGGGAGATATGGGATGTTGTAGATAAAGGGTTTAATTACAGCGGTTTTAATGAGCTCATCAGCGTAGGAACCGGCGGTGGCTCGGATTGGAAGGGAGACTCGACGAGTTGCGAAACGAGGACTAGATCCACCCCGTTGATTGAAGGGCTGTTGCCGGATCCGTGTAGATGATCCAGCGTTTAGCTTCAGCATACTTGATGAGGCCGCCATTTTTTTCAGGTTCGTTCTCTCAACACTCTCTATCGAAGGCGACCTTTACGAAGTGGGGACTTCGGAAACCTCTCCTTGTCTGCTCGTGATGTATAGGGGCGCGGAAGGCAGGGACAAATGTAGATTCCGGAAAAGTACGACTTCTCTTTTTTGTTTTTTATTAAGGTAGTTTCCAGTCAAGTCAGTCGACTGGCGATGGCCGCCTGAACAGTGACATCATAAAAATTGACTCATTTTGCGTTTATGAGATTGGGAGATAATTTGAGTAATTAAAATTTAAGGGGAGATTAATTGAGTAATTAAAATATTTTTAGTACTACTATTTTAATATTAAGAATACAAAAATTCCACATATACCCCTATAACTAGACAACATGAACAACAGGAGAAGAAGAGAGAGAAAGAGTCCATGAAAGAACGCGCCGCCACACGTGAGGAGAAACCCTCCCCCGTTCTTCTTCCTCGTTAGAGTTTTGCCCAACGAGAAGAAGATTATAGCTAATCATGAGCTATCGGCACAGATATGTGCTAGTCCTGCTAGAGATGCAGACCACATAACGAAAGAAAGGGAGGATATTCAATGCGAGCCAGAGAGAGGGAGAGGAAGACGGAGAGATGAGGTATGTGGGACTGGTGCACGTCGCATCTGACATCAATGGAGGTGGTTGAGGGGAAGCGAAATCGTCACGGCGCGCAAGAGGAAGGAAGCGAAGAAGGATTGGCACCTGTTGGATCAAATAGTAGAGGTATATCTGACCATCGAATCTTTGACTTTGCTTTAGATTACTCTGGTACAAAATCTACAGATAATCACGCAATATTAGTAGATATTATGATTACTTGTTACAGTAGAATAAGAATTAGGGCTAGATATATTTTGATCTACAACTCGAATTCCCACCCAAAGCATTCTAATCTCATACCCAAAATCCAAAAGTCTTTCAACCTGAATCCTCGACCATCGCCATGGAAAACATTCTCCAAAGTTGGAACAATCTCAAACTTCACCCTGTTGAAACGGTATCGTCCAACTCTGAACCCCTAATAATCAAACCATCACACCTAGTTTACAAAAAAGCCCTGGTCGGAAAATTGTGGCACCCCAGTAGAATCCATGCGAGGCTAGTGCAAAATTTCTTGAACCAAATCTGGAAACCAAAGCCCTTTCTTTGAGTCAATGAAGTAGGGTATAATTGCTTTTCTTTTTGTTCTTGAGTGAGAGTGAAGCTAAACACATCCTTGCAAATGGTCCCTAGCACTTCCAAAACAGGCTTCTAGCCCTTATGCCCTTTAACCCTGCACTAAGCTTTGCAGAACATGACCCGAGAAGTATCAAAGTCTGGGTTGGAGATCATGGCCTGCCAATTGGATATTGCAACAGGCCTTCAGCCATCCTTCTTGTCCATTGAAACTCCAGACAAGGTAAACCCCCTACTCTAGAGAGTTCTTAGATTTAGGATTGAGATCAATGTAGAAGACCCCATGTGTAGAGTTCTTCTGGTTACTACTAGCCAAACCAAAAGAATTTGTCGTGTGTCGTACGAAAATTTACCCAACTTTTGCTATAAATGTGGAAAGTTTCCACACTATTAATGAATGTAAGATGAAGAAGGAAAATCCTAAAGACATTGAGAGACTTGGTCCTTGGATCAAAGCTGAGAATGCTAGTATCATGGCTCTTGCTATAGAAGAATTCTTACTTCAACAATGGAGAGGGGAAGGGCTAATTAGAGATGAGCTCTTCATACCACCCTAACCCATTGCTCCTGGTAACAGCCCTTTCAACCAAGTCAATGTAGAACTTTCCTTGGCCATGAATTCTCCAAGAGAGCTAAACCTCAATGCTAGACCTAACCCATCAAACCCCCCAATACAAGAGAACCCCCACAACCCTACTCCTCTGAACTCCATCCCACCATAGCCACCTCTAATCCAATACCCTAGGCTCTAGTAGGGGAAACTCATCGAATCCCAAAAATCCACTAGCAACATCTCCTCTCAGATAAACCAAAATCTTTCTCTAACCCCTTCAGTACCGGCACAAACTCAAATCCCTGCCCCATACCAATTCCCTCCTGCTCAATATCATCCCATCCTTGGTAAAATCACCCCTTTAGTTATCCGACAGCAAGTTGGCCCATCCTTATCTCAGAACCCCCTTCCTCTAAACAATCAATTCTACCAAAACTTTGACTGGAATGTTGTTGTCTCCTTCTTTGGATCCAATGCCCTAAAAAAATCCAATAGCCCTGACTCCATCAATCAAAACACCCCTCATTATATAACTCAAATTATCAGAGAAGCTGACTAGAAAGCCAATCATTCCACAAGCATTCTATCCTCCTCAAATCACAAAGAATCATAACCCCTTTCATTCAGAGACTTGGCAAACAGAAAGCCTATCCCTCTATGGTGCTTGAACCTAACAAACCAGTCTTCAAAAAAAATGAAAGTTTCAAAACCCCAGCCTCTTATGATTAGATCTCCTCAATTGTATGAGGAAGAGATAAAGGAGACTGAGTATGACGAAACCATCATAGAAAAGGCAGACCTTGTAGATCAGCAAGGCTGTCTGCCCAAATGAGTTGCATTACATATAACTACTGGGATTTGGGTTGACCACAGGTAGTATCGTGGGTTTCAGGGTTATTGAAAAAACACAAACCTGGGATTATCTTTTTTATGGAGACCCACAGATCATCTGCTGAGATGGATCTGATAAAACTTAAATGGAATATGTATGATGAAATCAGTGTGCCTAGCAAGGGGAGAAGTGGAGGCTTGGCTCTGTTGTGGAAAAAGGAGATAGATATCTCTGTGATCAACTCTTCTTCTCAACATATTGCAGTGGAAATCTCTCTACAAGGTATGGAAACTTTTCATTTTATGGGGTTTTATGGGTGGGCTAACTGGAATTTAAAGTACCTTTCCTGGAAACTTCTTTTTGCCCTTAGGCATCAAGTTAAAATCCCCTGGGTAATAGTAGGGGACTTTAATCAGATCGATCATGTATGAAAAAAGAAAAAGAGATAGGGGTGGGATTAGGGAGGATACCCACATGGCCCCCTTTAGAAATGTTGTTCGAGAGGCTGGGCTTATTGATGTTGGCTTTGGCTCCCCCTTTACATATACAAATTGCCAACCCTGCCCTCACCTTCCTGTCAGTAGATTAGACCAAGTGTTTATATCTCTAGATGCTCGGTTTTTTGTTTCCAGATCTCTCAATACAACACATCTACCTAGGGAAAGTTCAGACCATTGCCCCATACTCATTAAACTGCTAGGAAATCACAAAAAACCAGGAACTATCTTTATATTTGAGGACATGTGGTTAATGAATGGTAAATGAAGAAAGATTGTGGAGGATGCTAGGGTTCCAACAACCAAAACCTGATGGAGAACATTAAAAGATGCAAACAAAAACTACAATCCTGGGATGGGTGGAACATACACAAGGTCAGAAACCAAATCAAAAGCAAAACCCAGGAGCTTCACAAGATTACTCTAGCGGGCGAAACCGTGGGGAGTATCTCAAATAGGAAAAGATTGTTATCAAAGATTGAACTCCTTCAACACAAAGAAGAGATTTGGTGGAAACAGAGAGCTAGGGATAAATGGATAAAAGAAGAAGACAAAAATACAACTTATTTCCACTCCAAGGCTACGACCAATAGAAGAATGAATATGATTTTTGGGCTGGAATAAGATAATGGCAACATGGCCTTCACTTGGGATGAGTTAGATCAAATTACCAGAACCCACTTCCAAAATCTGTTCAGGGCCACAACCCTAGATGGTCCTAAACCTTTCTGTAATATAGTGGATAACATCCTCAATGATGAACTCACATCTGCCTTATCCAAGGAGTACAATCAAGCAGACATCTTTATGGATGTTAAGAACTTAGGATCAGATAATGCCCCATGTAATACCCTCATCCCACATCGGGATATGAGTTGTGATGTGAGTGGTTTATAAGGATACATATGGGTTGACTACAGCAACAGGCCTTCCACTTTTAAGCTCAAGTGAGTATTGAGGACCTAAAGTGGCTAGTTTTCAAGCCTGAATGGTTTGAGAGCTAGATTGTTGGACAGTTACCCATATGGGGTGTTACAATTTGGTATCAGAGGTGACTCGGGACCGTGTTGGGAAAGCTACCCGACACCTACGTACCGAGGAGGTCCATGGGACTTTGGATGTTGGCTTGTGACAAGGACGTCGCGTTCTTTGAGTAGGGGAGTATGTAATACCCCCATCCCACATCGGGATATGAGTTGTAATGTGAGTGGTTTATAAGGATACATATGGGTTGACTACAACAACATGCCTTCCACTTTTAAGCCCAAGTGAGTATTGAGGACCTAAAGTGGCTAGTTTTCAAGCCTGAATGGTTTGAGAGCTAGGTTGTTGGACAGTTACCCATATGAAGTGTTACACCCCAGGCCCGGATGGCTTTAATGACAAGTTTTTCAAACACTTTTGGGGTATCATAGGCAATCAAGTAACCCAGTTGGTCCTTAACATCCTTAATGGATAACCCCTACCCACATCTCTCAATGTCTACTTTATTACCCTTATACCAAAAATCTCAGGAGCAACCCACCTAAATAATTTCAGACCCATTGCCCTCTGCAACTTCACATACAAGATCATCACAAAAAGTCCTAGCCAATAGATTACAACAAATCCTCCCTAAGATTATCTCTGAAAACCAATATGGCTTTAAGAAAAAAAGACTCATTACTGATAATGTGATACTAGCAGGAGAGATACATCATAGAATAGCCAAGACCCAAGCCACAAAAAACCCCATGTTTGCATGTAAGGTCGATATGAGTAAAGCCTACAACAGACTAGAGTGGCCTTTCATAGATAACATGCTTAAAGCAATGGGATTTCCTGATCACTGGAGAGTCCCGGTTATGAATTGCATATCCTCTGCCAAAGGTTCTATCATCATCAATGGTACCCCTGGTAAGGTCTTTTCCCAACAAAGGGGGATCCGACAAGGAGATCCCCTCTCACCCTTTCTGTTCATTCTGGCCCAGGAAGCTCTCTCAAGATCTCTCAATAAAGCTATGACTGATAAATTCTTCAAGGGATTAGTATCAACAAGCTAACTCCTTGCATCTCCCACCAAGATTTTGCGGATGATATGATCTTTTATGGTATTGCTAAACCACAAAATGTTGAATACCTAGTAAACTCCTCTAAAATTTTCTAAAAGCCTCTGGTCATGAGATCACCCATCAGAAATATGAGATAGTCTTTAGCAAGAGAGTCAGTGCAGTGGCCAAAACACAAATGGCTAACTCAATCAATGTCCAAGTTGTTAGTTACTTCAAAACAATACCTTGGTCTCCCACTAAGATTGACAGAAATAAGAACAAAACCTTTGGATATATTTAGATGCTCTAATAAAGAGAATTCAAAGCTGGAGTAGACCTATGTCCCAAGCAGCAAGGTATGTCCTCACGTCCAGTGTACTCATGTCAATCCCTACTCTGATTATGTCCAAACTTAAAATCCCCAAAACACATCATAAAAAAATGGATTTGATGATAGCCCAATTCTGGTGGGCAGGTAGTTGAAAAAAAAACACTTTACTGGTCCAAATGGGAGAAGAATCTGCAACAAACAACAAAATGGGGGATTGGGAATCAGATTCTCCAAGGATTTAAACCAGGCCCTACTAGCCAAACAAACTTGGAACCTCCTTGAAAAACCCAAACACCCTAAGTAGCAAAAACACTTAATGCCATATATTATCCTATAGACCCATATAAAGGCCAAACCCTCCAAACAATGATAGCCCTATCTGGAAATCATTACTCCTCCAGTATGCAACTAGTGAAAGCAAGAGTTAGGAAGCGAAATAGGCAATGGCAAAAACACTGAGATATGGGAATCCCCATGGGGGCCTAGAGCTGGAAACTTCAAGATCATCTCCCCCGTGAGTAACTACCGAGTAATACCAAAGGAGAGACCTCATGACCAAGAAGGCAAAAACTTGGAATACTAAGATGATCAACAGTACTTTCCTACACATTGAGAGTACAGAGATTATCAAAATCAAAATCAATCACAATAAGGAAGATGAGTGGATATGGCATTATTCCAGAGACAATGAAACACAGTGAAACAAGGATATATGCTTCTTCAGGGATAACAAAAATCTGAGCAATTGCTCTAATATCAATCAAGGTCCCTGGATGTTATCTCAAAGATCTCTAAACAGTTCCCCACCAAGAGTGAAACTCATGTGCTGGAAATTACTCAATCCCAGCACCTTGTATGGCAAACATTGATAAGAGGATAGGGGAAAGGGAATGTTATTTCTGTGGGGATCTGGATATAGAAACCCACACATTATTCCACTATTGGACAAGTAGAAAATTTTTAGGACAGGCTGTTGGATCTAAAAGACATACCCGAGTACAGAAGATGAGCAATCTAGAACTGACTATCTAGAAAGCCAAAATTGGACAAACAGAAAGATTTCCAGAGTGGCCAACAATATTTGGGCCATATATGATGGGAAAAATAAAGCTAAGCATAAACCCTGAACTTGCGGTTATGATTTGTATTGAATCCAATCTAGCATTTACTGCTACGTATCAAACAAATTGTTGAGTAATGATATAGCTGTAAAATGTATGATATTCTTATATTACTCTTGCAGGATGAGATCTTACTTGTAACCTCCTGTTACAAGAAGAAAGGCCACACAACAATCACAGGTGGGCTACTTATTGATCATGGCAACAATCCGAGAGTGGCCTTCAACATCCAAACTTCTCGAGAAAAGAGACCATGAGATGGAGGTACAAGCCATTACTCAAGGACTCAAACTGGCAAGAGAAGAAGGTTTTTCAAAGATTCACATCCAAATGAACCAAGACAAAACCAACAAGATCTGTAATGATGTGAAAAGAGGAGATCAATTGTTATGCAGGTATCTCCCAGAGTTAGCACTTGGTTTCAGAAACATGTCTCATATTAAGTTTTATGTTTGTAATGCACAATTTAGACAATTTCTGCTTTACTAGTCATATACTGTCCAATCAATCTTATGCTTGGAAGATTTGGAGAAGGGAGGAATCCCTCTAATTGTAACACAAGCTTGTGATTTGAATTTGGATTCTCCCGGATAGTAGTATGTAATGATGTGGGATTGATGCAGTAATCTTTATATATTTTATGGAATGCCAAGTTTCTTAAAAAAAATATTACTGTAAACTTATTCTAAAAAATAATTCACATGGTTATTGCCCTTATAGACTGTTTTTGTTGTTATCTTCATGATGGAAATAATAATCCATAGATTAAGTTATGTACGACATAAAAATTTTTCATTTTTAAAGTTAAATATACTTATTTTTACAGTTTTATATACTTTTCTATTTTTTTATAACAAATTAATAAATGTTGAACTAGTTAACTCGGATTTATTTGAGTTACATTTCTAGTTGATTTATTTTCTTTGTAATTAGTATTTTAATTGATTTTAATATAATTATTTGATTTTTAGATACATATACGGAGAATTAAATTATTTTATTTTTCATTTATTACAATTGACAAAAGCTTAAATTATAAATATATAGATTTTAGTTTTTTTGAATTACATTCTTAATAAGGCAGTTTTGTATGCTGCGGACGTAACCACACCTATTATGTGTAGTCTTGTGATTTGACAATAGCAGTCCTACTGACTGAACTATTTTGCTAGTTGTCTACATTTTTATTATATTACTTTAAAATCGTTGTACTTTTAATATATAAGTTAAAAATGAAAAATATAATTATTCACCTAAATTCAAGCTCTTTAAAACAGACCATATGAATATGTTTTGACAACTTTGAAAAAAAAATTATTTACATGTATACGATGATACACTAAAATCATAATAAATTCATTAAATTAAAATTAATATTAGATTCATTAATGATAAGTGGAAAATTGATTACAACTTCGAACCGATAAAAATTATTATTGTTTTGTATGTATTTTATTTTTGTATGACGTATTTTAAACCTTTATGGTGAATAGTGTATTTTTTACGTACCAATATTATTTTATGTTGTATTATTGTTTTAAATTGTTTTTTAATATGTTATTGATGATAACACTAAAATGATGGTATGATTCATTATTTGATATATGATTCATTAAAATTGATATTATGATTTTAACTAATAAGTGAGGAATTAGATGCAACTTTGAAACCGATAAAATTATTATTGTTTTGTGTGGTATTATTTTGATGGATGGATTTTAAACCTTATATGGTGAATATGAAAAATTTTTTAAATACCAAATATTTTTTTGTGTTGTATTATTGTTTAAAATTTTATATTTTACATGTATACGACGATACAACTAAAACATAATATGATTCATTAGTTTTGATATATGATTCATTAAAATTGATACTATGATTCATTAAGTAATAAGTGGTGAATTACATAACAAACTTCAAACTGATAAAAATCATTTTTGTTGTTATGTATTATTATTATTATTGTATGTGTGATTTTAAACCTTCACTAGTAGAAAAAATGTTTAATATGACGGACTTTAAACCACGGTTAAGGATGTACCCGTCGTTTAAAGTAAATAAACCACGGTTTTTAACAGAACCGTCATATATGTTGCAGGGTTCATTCGATAAATGACGGTTCCGGCCGGAACCGTCGTTTATAGTTCGTCGGATTTGAATATAATGACGGTTCTAATGTCAACCGTCGTATATAGAGACGATAAACCACGGTTCTTTTCGAACCGTCATTTAAAGTTTAACGCCAAAGATTTTAAACCACGGTTTACATATAACCGTGGTTTTTGTTTCGTCACATTGGTTTTAAAATGACGGTTTTTGCCCTAACCGTCGTTTAAAGTTGTTTAATTAAAACCCCGTTCCTTCTTCTTCCTCCTTTCTTCTCTTCTCCCCGTTTTCTTCTCTGGCGATTTCCCCCTGTACCATCGAGCTTGCGCGCCTTCTTCCTCCTCCATCGAGCCCAGTTGCGCGTCGCCACGCAGGCGCCTCCACCGCCCCAACCTCCTCTCGCCTAGCTGAAGTCTCGCCTCCTCCACCGTCGCGGCTCCACGTCGGTCCACCACAGCGCGGGTCGCCGGTCTTCCTCCTTCCAGATCGCTGCTGCTTCTCCGGTGAAGACACCCGTCGCCTGAATTCGCCCCAGCTGTCTACGGTAATCCCTCCACCCTTGTTCGCACCCCTCTTTTCTCTTCGGTTGAAATTTGCTTGCTTATGTGATGTGGAATCGGTTGAATTTTATTGAAGTTATTCGATTGATTGGGTTATTAGATTAGGGTTATCATTTATTCTTTTTTGACTGTGTTACAGTAGTAACGGTTGTGAGAAGAGAGTAATGAAAGGATATTGATTATGTAGCATAAACAGAAACGATAGTGAGAAGAGAGTAATGAAAGGATATTGATTATTGCATTGATATCTTTTCCAGTAACAATGTACGTATTTATCTGTTTACAAATGCCAACTGTCATACTAACAAACTAACAGTAAGTAGGTAACTGATACGTACGTATATCAAGCAGTATGTGAGTAGTTGATTTGTATAGCTGTTTGGATTGAGCCGTTCAGACAGTGTATTACAGTAAGTATTACAGTAAGTAGGTAGATGATAGTACAGTACCTTAGTGAGTACCATAGATAATCAGTTTGATCTGCTGTAGTGTTTATCTGCTCCAATAACCCTGGTCTTGCAAAAGCGTCTTTAGAGATTCCTACTGGCTCTTTAAACCAACTCCAGTTGTTGCTAGATGATGATGTTGTATCGGACTCAGTGTTGTAGTTGTCTATGGGTGTAGACACGTATTTTGGAAGCATTGCCATGGAATTGATCTGAATGGTGAGATTTGTTTGTCATTTTTGTTAGTCAATGAATTCAAATATACCTGATTTTTGATTGAGTTGAGTGCCGCTATATATATACATATGGTAGAGACTTGAGAAGGTAGCGGTACCTTTGCAGTATTGAGTGCTACATTTTTGCAGTCAGGTAAAATGCTGACAGACCATGCGGGTAATTGGTAAGAGTTGCCATTGAACTTGACATTTGTGTCTTTAGTGTCTAAATTAGCAAGAAAGGCGGTGCAGAGTCCTGATCCTGTTTTGTATTGAGTGACCTGATAGAATAATAATATGTTGTCACTTGATGTCGTCATCATTCCATAATGGAATGCAGTGTTTATAATAATATGTCGTCAGCAACCAACTGCTTGAATATACGTACGTAACTGATATCAAAAGTATGAGTGTAATAAATCTGTAACAGACTGGGTGTTGAGAATCACTTGAACCTTGATCTGATGCTGCTATTGTGTTTTCTTTTGCGTAAAAAAAGTGTGGAGTATCTAAAAAAACGTAAAGGTCATGCCAAATTTTTTCCAGAATTTAACCTGATTCTAATTTCACTGAATTTAACCTTCTTCATAATTACTCACAGTTTCAATTTTTTTCATCTTCTGCACAATGTCAGTGTTGATTGTTTTAATCTTTTAAGATTAACTTATCTTTTATTGATTGTTGTCGCAGTCTTGAATATTTCCGACTACCCCTGGTTGCTGCCTTAACTATTGCCCCGTCAACCTCGCACCGGCTTCCAGATCAGAATCCACGGTAGTAACCTAGCTAGCTGATCAAAATTTCTTTTTTTTGTTTGCCAACTAACTAACATCTTGAAAGTATTTGATTTGCAAACGCTTAAATTTTGTCTAACTCATAACCAGTCCAGAAGTTTTTTTTGACATATGCTTGTTTGCTTATTTGTTTAGTCATGTTTTTTCATTTGAAATATTTAAAAATCAAACAGTTCTCTGTCTGATGATGCTTAAAATGTTAGTGCGTTCTGTGAGAATCACTTGAACCTTGATCTGATGCTGCTATTGTGTTTGCTTTTGCGTAAAAAAGTGTGGAGTATCTAAAAAAACGTAAAGGTCATGCCAAATTTTTTTCCAGAATTTAACCTGATTCTAATTTCACTGAATTTAACCTTCTTCATAATTACTCACAGTTTTCAATTTTTTTCATCTTCTGCACAATGTCAGTGTTGATTGTTTTAATAACTTTTAAGATTAACTTATCTTTTATTGATTGTTGTCGCGTCTTGAATATTTCCGACGAACCCCGGTTGCTGCCTTAACTATTGCCCCCCCGCCCGTCAACCTCTGCCACCGGCTTTCCAGATCAGAACCCACGGTAGTAACCTAGCTAGTTGCTAAAAATTTCTTGTTTTTGTTTGCCAACTAATTAACATCTTGAAAGTGTTTTTGATTTGTATGCCAAAATTAATTTTTCCGATTTAACTTTATTCTAATTTCATCGGCTAGGTGTTACTACGTACGGTTGAACTATCTCCCTTCAATCCTTTTTGTGAGTAGATCATCACTACTCACCAGGTTAGTAGACCATGATTTGTTCCAGAAATTTCAATATTCAGTTTTTATAAAATTAAAACCTTATTCTAATTTCATTGAATAGGTGTTATATACTGCGCGCAAGAGCATTTGTCTCTACTTCTCCCTTCTTCTGTGCTGTTTCGCGCTAGCTGACCATCCAGTACTCATCAGGTTGGTATTTAAAATGTTTCAATTTATTTTGTTTTTTCTATTAAACAATGGAAATCAATTCAAACATAGATTACCTGTCTGAGATATACCTGATAGAGGTATGTCTTAGATAGTCCCTGTTGGGACTGTCCAATGACCTTTGATCTCACCATCTAGGTTTGTGAATGAGTTAATAATATACAGTAGTTCAGTGATAATTTCAGCAGCATTACCCTAGTGTTCTTCTAGTGTACATATATATGTGAATTGAAACGATTCGTATATATATATCTACACTAGGAGAACTGTAGGGTAATGCTGCCGAAATTATCACTGAACTACTGTATATTATTAACTTGTTCCTAGGTGAGATCGTAGGTGATTGGATAGGTTTAGGTTGTTAAATCTGTAAATAAAAAAAGAGGAGATCAATGGAACGAGTTTACGACATCTCTGGTGTGTGTTGAAAAGGAGATGGAGCGCTCAGTGATGTACAGTGACAGATTGGACATCAAGTACCTACAAGGGGTCAATAAATTTTGCAAAGTCCTTGTTGACAATCTTAAACCAAGGGATAGGGATATATTCGATGTCCTTGTGTCGATTGCAAGAACGACTTCAAATACCGAGGTGTGTGACAAGATTAAGGATCATCTGATTCGCAGAGGGTTTACAGATGATTATGAAGCCATAACAATACTGCATGGTCAACATTCAGTACAAGTGTTTGAATGTGCTGATAACGTTGTTGCAGAACAATCAGAAATGGATGCTTCACACGATTTTGGGGATACTCAAGATGATTCACTAGGTAGTGATTCAGATGATCAGGAGGACCTTAATGCAATGATGGAAGATGTTGAACAACATTTTTCCAACAAACCCAAATCATTCGAAAATCTGATGGAAGCATCAAAGGAACCGTTGTACAGTGGATGTGAAACGCAAACACAAAACAAATTGAGCGTTGTCTTAAAACTATTCAATCTGAAGGCGAGACATGGATGGAGTGATGTCAGTTTTACAGATCTTTTACAACTGCTGAAGAATGTACTACCAAAGGACAATGTGATACCCACAACAACTTATGAGGCAAAGAAGTTAATGTGTCCGATGGGTATGGAATATAAAAAAATACATGCTTGTCCAAATGGGTGTATGTTGTATTGGAAGGAGAATGAGTTGGATGACCATTGCTCTGAATGTGGGGAATCACGCTATGTAAAAAAGGGTGACAGAAACCACATAAGCACTAAGTGGGCTCTCCTGCGAAGTGTTGTGGTATCTACCGATAATTCCCCGATTCAAACGTTTGTTTGCAGTTCAGAAAGATGCTGAGAACCTCCGATGGCATGCTACCCATAGAAAGGATGATGGTAAATTGAGACATCCAGCCGATTCACCACAATGGAGAAACATTGACAGAATATACCCTCAATTCGGTACAGACCCAAGGAACTTAAGACTTGGTTTATGCACTGATGGATGAACCCTTATGGCACTTTGAGCAGTATAACAGTACTTGGCCTGTTTTATTGACAATATACAATCTGCCACCATGGTTGTGTATGAAACCCAGACATATTCTCCTCTCTCTGTTGATATCGGGTCCAAAACAACCGGGAAACAAAATTGATGTGTTTTTGCAACCACTTATTGACGATTTAAAATTGTTGTGGAATGAAGGTGCGACGGTGTATGATTCATATGGTATGGAAAACTTCACGCTCCGGGCTATGTTGTTTTGTACGATCAATGATTTCCCTGCATACGGTAACCTCTCGGGATACACAATTAAGGAGCTCTAGCGTGCCCTATATGTGGAGATAGAACTTGCAGTATACGGTTAAAACACAGTGGAAAAAATGTGTACATGGGCCATCGGAAATTCCTTCCTAAAGGGCACAAATATCGTAAGATGACAAAAGAGTTTGATGGAAAAACGGATCATGCAGTCGCTCGACCACCACTATCTGCTGCTGAGACTTACAATCAGTTGAAGAATGTGGTGACAACTTCGGTCCACCAATTAAAGCCACTGAAAAGAGCATCTGGAAGAAAAAATCAATATTTTGGGAACTTGAATATTGGCAACATTTAGAGGTGAGACATTGCATTGATGCTATGCACGTGGAGAAAAACATTGGTGAAAGTGTATCTGCGACACTACTAAACGTGAAAGGAAAGACAAAAGACCATTTAAAGGGTAGAAAAGATCTGGTTGAATTGGGTATACGAGAAGAACTCACGCCACAACAAAGAGGGAAAAGAACATTCTTGCCTCCCGCTTGTCATACATTATCCAAAGAAGAGAAAATAAGTTTTTGTAGTTCTCTTCGTCATATTAAAGTGCCATCCGGTTACTCATCGAACATAGCAAGTTTGGTATCAATGTCTGATCTGAAATTGTAGGGATGAAGTCTCACGACTATCATGTGCTGATGCAGCACTTACTTCCGGTTGCTCTCCGTGGAATCCTTCCAGCTGATGTCAGGAAAACTATTACAAATTTATGTTTTTTTTCAAAGGAATTTCGTGTAAAGTGCTTGATGTGGAGACGCTGGATAACTACAGAAGAATGACCTTGTGATCACCATGTGTCAGTTGGAAATGTATTTTCCTCCTTCGTTTTTGATATTATGGTGCATCTACTTGTTCATCTTGTTAGAGAGATCAAACATTGTGGTCCGTTATACCTTCGATACATGTATCCGTTTGAGAGATATATGGGTATACTGAAAAAGAAAATGAAAAACCGTCGGCGTCCAGAGGGAAGTATAATTGAAGGGACAGTAACAGAGGAGGTAGTTGACTTCTGCACTCACTACTTACACGGTGTTGATGTTATTGGATTACCGAAAGCAAGACATGATGGCAGGCTTAAAGGGGTTGGTACCTGTGGGAAAAAATTATGCAGAGTTGATTTTGATACATTGAACAAGGCACATCTGGTTGTGTTGAATCATTCTGAAGTTGTTGAACCGTATTTCGATGCACACCTAGCCTACCTCAAAACAAAACACCCAACGATGAGTAATGCCAAATTAAAAAAGAGCAGAATGCAACATTTGTTAAGTGGTTCAGACAGAAGGTGTTGTATGAAGATTCAAGGAACGTGGATGAAATGATCCAGTTGTTGGCACTTGGTCCAAATCTCGATGTGTTGTCTTATGAAGGATATGATGTAAATGGATTTTCGTTTTACACTGAACGTCAAGATTGTAAATCGACAAACCAGAACAGTGGTGTGCATCTTATCGCTTCACAAGACATTTTCACAGGAACAAATCGTAATACACTGAAGAACGAATATTATGGTGTTATTGAGGATATTTGGGTCTTGAATTACACTAGTTATGAAACTTGTGTATTTCGTTGCAAATGGGTGGACAACAAACAGGGATATCGTGAGGAGGATCATGGTATGAAGCTAGTTGATTTAACGACAGCGGCTCCTACTGATGAACCCTTTATCGTTGCATCAAAGGCAAAACAAGTATTCTACTGTCGTGATCAGTCTAATCCCAGATGGTCTATTGTAATGCAGAGTAAAAGATCGATAGTTGGGATTGATAATATTGTTGATGAGGATGAATACGACTGTGAAGATGAAACAGATGTACCTATTCGGTTGCCGATGGAGGTAGATAATGTAACTAATTTTGAATATCGAAGGTCCGACCACAACGAAGGATTGTGGATTGAACGATGAAATGTTATTTTGTAAGTTTGGTTGACAATATTATATTAATTATTTCATTTTGTCATGTTTCAATATTTGATTCAGTAGATGTTCGTATTAACCTTGTTAATTGTTGATTATTTTTCAGATTATGGATCCTGACGATAGAGTCGAAGAGGACTTACTGTTGGGGTTGGATGATATTGACGATGACGTCCCTACTGAAGAACCACCAGCTACATCTACTTCGCAGGACACTCGGAAGGGACGTGGACCGACCCGTGGGTTGAAGGAGAAGAAAAATGCTCCCATCGATTTGTTCTGGGACAAGTACCTCCGACATTCTGGTGGGTCGAAGCAGCAGTTTGCTTCTTACTTGGGATTGATGGTAAAATCCCATTGTTCGATTAATAAGGATTGGAAGCATCAAGAAAAGGCAGACAAAGACATCATGTGGCAGATGGTGCAGAAGAAATACAATGTCGCGGCTGAACTTCGGAAGAAGATTGAATCACTTTTAGCGACATCGCTGCGACAATTCAAGCATCGGTTGGTAGATGGTTGGATTAACAAACCGGGCTCCAAGAGGTCACCCCGCCGTGGGTAGTGTATGATGGTATGTTCACGGAGGAGGACTGGAAGATATTCTACGACCATCGCCAGACTGAAGAGTTTAAGGTACTTTTACATTATTCTGTCTTAATTATTTAAGGAATAAAATTTAACAATATTTTTTTTATTATGTATAACTTACAAATATACAAATTTTGTAACAGTTACGTCAAGAACAAGCGAGACGTAACCGGGCGAAGAATGTATATAAGCACTACATGGGGCGAGCTGGATATACGGGGCGGTTGGAGAAGTGGAAGAGCGAGGGCTTACTGACGAAGACGAATGAAGACGGCACTCAGTCAGTTGTTGATACTGTTGACGATGCAAGTAGGGTGCAGACATTTATGCTGGGGCGCATGAAGAAAAATGAAGAGGGAGTCTATGTGTTCCCGCAGAGCGAGACTGCTGAGTTGGCTTCAAAGATTGTAAGTATATATTTTTAAAAGTTGTTGTTTACTAATAGTAACTTCATTTCTAATATTTTTGTAATTTAAAATAGTCTGGATCTACTGATCGATGGGAGATGGTCCCGGCCCCTCCGTCTCAGGATGATCCACTGAATAAGGCCCTTGGGCAAAAGGATCATCCAGGGCGAGTGCGGGGGCTTGGAGGGGAAGTTCGCCAAAAAGACGTGTTTTCTACGTCTCGATCGAGAGTACCGCAGGCTGAAATAGAGAGAATGGTGGATGAACGGGTGCACGACCGGTTGGCGGAGTCGGAAAGACGTCACGCTGAGGAGCTCAGACGTCACGCTGAGGAGCGTCAAGCCTACGAGGAGCGCCTGCGAAGACTTGAGGCTTTAGTATTGGGCCAGGTGCATTCCCTACACCCGACACCTACTCTTACACCGGCGTCTGCTCCTACTGCGACGGCGGATACATCGATAGTGGCCGCGTCTCCTACACCGGCACCTACTGCTACACCGACGTCTGTTCCTACCACGACGGCGGATACTGTCGATGATCCTGCACCGACGTCTGCTCCTACCACGACGGCGGATACTCCGATGGTCGATCATCCTGCACCTTCTTCTCCTACCAGAGACACATTTCCTTATCAAAACCTTTCGGTTTGTTCTTTTTTCCTCCTTAGTTATTTTAACATTACTTTTAAAACAATATAATTTTATTAGCTTGCTTACTGTTGTGAGTTGATGTAGGTGGCTAAATCATGTCATCTGTTTCAAGTGTTGGATGGTGGGACTGTTCATGTTGCATTCGGTCGGGTTTTACAGACCGGACCGAACACTGTAGTACATTTCAAGCCCATCCCACCTCTCCACGCTCGTGTGATGGTAGACGATATTGTGAAAGGTCATGAGGACTCTCCCCTTCCGTTGGAGTGGAATCAGTGGAGTAAAATAGTTCAAGCAAAATCTTCAGTTGTTCCATGGCCATATTCTCTCATTGATGTCAGTGACAAGGTAAACTATTTACATGCTTACTGTTCAGTTTTTACTTGACTGTTGACTGATATGTTAATTATTTAATTTTTGTATACTATTAGATTGATAAGGAATTAAGACCGGTTAAGAAGAGGAAAGTGGATAAGGGGAAGGAAGTTGTGAAATCAAATGAGGAGAGTCAGAGTGTGAGAAAGGAAGTGGTCAAGCCTTTCGATATGACTCCTAGGAGAGCCGCCATTCTGACACCCAAGTATCTGAAGAAGTTGACAGACAAACAAAAAATGCTGTATGACTTTTTCATGACGAAGCCACAGTCTGTCACCAATTTCAACAACATGAAAGTGTCTAAGCATGTTTTCCACTCCCCCGAGCCCAGAGATCTGATGATTACCGTGAGCGATCTAAGAGAATTTTTGATGGGAGACCTGCTTAACATCTCTGTGATTCAGGCCTATTGTCTGTAAGTATCTTTTAAATTATTAAATTATCTTTCATTTTTTTAAGCTATTTAACATATCTTATGAAAAAATGTTGTTTAGGTGTTTGACTAGTAGACTGCTAGCGAGCAAGAGATTATGTGCCCTCTCTTTCTTGTGTCCGCAATTGATGTCAGCAAATCAGGCCGCATTGGATGAGCAAGGATGTGTACAGCATGTGAGGCAGGGATTTTGTTCTGCGGTGCGAAGAAAAAGCAAATATTTGCTGATCCCATATCATCAGATGTAAGTACACAATAACTGGAATTTTTTGCTTCCTAATTGTGATATTTAATAATTGTTGTACAAAACATTCTTTGTTTTATCTGTGGCAGCAATCATTGGATGTTGTTGGTGTTGTGTATCGACACCTCATGCTTATTGATACTAGACCCATTGGGCGGCCCTGATGACCTTCGAGAGATCGCTGTAGAGAAATGTTTGAAGGAGTGAGTATTCAAAATTTTAATGCATTCTGTATTTATTTTAAGCTTGTCCTAGATTATTGACAATAAATGGCTTCATTTTAAAATGCTGTATTTATGCAGGGGTCATAAGCTTGGTTTGAGTGATGTGAAGAAACCATTCTCCATCTTGGACTTCCATTACATACGTGTAAGTAATCATTTAATTTATGCGTTTTTGTATTAAAGTTAAACGTTTAATTTTTTGATCTATCTAAAGTTGGTAATCCATGGATGGTGTGATGACAGTGTCCTCAGCAGCCTGATTCACAAGCTGTGGCTATTATGTGATGCGGTACATGTTCGAGATTGTACAAAATATTGACACGCTTGCTGATGATGACAAGGTAAACCATACCAATCAAAGTTTTAGTTAAAGTTATTGCATTTGAAATAAAATTGTGTACTAATGATGATCAGTTTCTTTTTATGGACAGATCGTTTCTTTTTTCACACAAGCAGGGAGCACGTATTCCAAAATCGATCTCAACTTTGTAAGAGATCATCTATCGCAGTTTTGGTGTAAAAATTACTTGAGTGTTACTTAGATCTTATCCTAGTGTAGTTAGACTTACACTTTTGTTTGTGCTGAAGCAACGTAGACTCTCAAAGAGTTTGTAAAGTTCAACTCTCTCTTATTTTTGAAAGTTTGAATGGGTTGTTTGCAATTCGTTTTCAATGTTGCAATTCAAACTGGCAACTTTGGTTTATGGTCATATAGTGTGGTTGGTTATCAAAGGGCAATACCAGTTGGATGCCCTGTACAGGTTGTATATGCGATTGTAAATTGTGGAAAACATTTGTGGTAGAGGCTTAAAAACAAAAAAACTAAAAAAAAAGAAAAAAAAAACCACGGTTACTTAAAAACCGTGGTTTAAAATTCAGTGGAACGACATTTTAAACCACGGTTTTCTACAGAACCGTCGTATAAAACAGTCATATACCACGGTTTTACAGACGAACCGTCGTTTAAAAGCCTGATATACCACGGTTACAAGCCAAACCGTGGTATAAAATCGGTCTGATCCGCGACAAAAACAACAATTAAACGACGGTCATATAGAAACCGTGGTTTATAATCGCGATTTTAAACGACGGTTTTGAACCGTGGTTTATAGGCATTTTCGAATATACGACGCGCGTATTAACCACGGTTTGGAACCGTGGTATATAGGCTTTTTAACCGTGGTTTATAACATTTTCTGCACTAGTGTTATATTGTGAATCGTGTATTTTTCATACATAACAAATAAAATTGTGATGATACATTAAAATAAAGATATGATTAATTAATTTTGATATTATGATTCATTAAATTGATATTATGATTTATTAATATAAGTGGTGATTAGATAACAAACTTCAGAACCAATAAAATCATTATTGTTTTGTAATGTATTTTATTTTTTTGTAATGTATTATTATTGTTTTGTAAATAATATAATTTTAAGTTGTCAAAACATATTCATTCTAGTCTTGTTTGAAGAGGTTGAATTTAGATGGACAATGGTATAATTTTTTTTCATTTTGGACTTATACTTTAAAGTTACAATCAATTGAAGTTAATATATAAAAATCAACCTAGTCAACAAACAATCCAGACAATAGCTGACTGGATTACCAAATGGGCAGGACTGCACCAACTTATATGCAGCTTACCCATAGCGTCAATGGTCCCTCCTAAAAAACCTCATATTGTTATTCAATGATGGTTATTTAGTTTATAAAATTATATTTCTAGTATGCTTTGGCAAATTCAGAATATAAATGTACTGGCTTGACTATAAGTTAATAAATTATATAATATTATAAAATTAGTTTTTTTATGTTTAACTCAAAAAAAATTGCATATGTTTTAAATAATTTTATATTGATTTAGTTACATACATTCAAGTAGCACCAGAATATTTATTTAAATCATTTGAAAACTAACAACTTCAGTTATAACATTTATCTACTATGTGAACATTGTCTTAAACAAAAAAAAAAATCTCTGTTTAAGTCCTCTTTCTAATTCTTCTTGCTGTTGATTAAAACAGATATGTTCATTGAAAAATAGTTGATCATGTGCTACCGATTTCTCATTCAAGGCGCAATAAATTTGGCAATTAGGTGTAGTAAGAACGACATGTTTTCCAAAAAAAAAAGAAAAGCAAAGAAGGTGAACGACCATCTTTGAAAGAAGAAACGACGATCTAAAGTGATACATTTGATTTGTAGTTGGTGAGTGCAACTGTGCAAGAGCATACCAACCCGCCGCCGCCGGAAGACCCCGCTTTCTAATCCCACCTAACATTAACACTGGTACAAGCATGATTAATAACTATATTAAACTACGATTTCAGCAAATTGCGAACAAGAGATATAGTATAATAGTTTCATCCTTCAACGTGAACAGAAGATTAATATGCTTTTTTAAAAAGTGTAGATTATATATGTTGTTTCAATTGGGTCAATTTGTAATCACGTCCCACAGAAATATTACCTAAGTACACATCTCCGACCACTATAAATTAGTCTAAGAGCCCTTCGCTCACGGCTTGCAAACGCGGATATCTTGCGTTCACATAAAGCCTGCTAATCGTCACTCTAGTTAACCAATAGAGAAATGACTTATTGTTTTTTGCAGTATGTGGTTAGACTTTAACTTATTAAATATTACACTTATCAATAAACATTAGCAAAAAGTAGATAAAACTCTACTCGCAGGAATCGTACGGGCCCTAATACAGCTTTATCAAAACACAAGTTTTGCTACTTTTGATTCTTTTTAACTTGTGACCATCGTACGGATTCTTAGGTCCGCATACGACGAATTGTTTTTGAGTAGATATATAAAGAGTCTGATGTTGATTCTCAATTGGAGCATGTATATCAAATGGTTCCACAAAAGCATACTTACATCACCTCATTCATTAATCACAATGGCTTAAATTGAACGCCACCAACGAGGGGAAGGTGCTCAAAACAAATTTTGAGCATGGTGCTCAATTAAACCATGTCCGTTGGATTTATAATAAATAAATTGAAGGTTTAGATTTTATTGTTTATTATAGGGGTATAGATGTCAAATTTAATTTTTAGTTTTTAGAAATAAAGGAAAAAAATAAGATTACATGATCTAGTTTACACCGAAAGAAATAAATAAATAATTCTAATAAATATTCCCACATTGGCAGTTACAATTTTTTTAACTGTAATAGAAGTGGAGTAGTTATTTGAAAATCAAAAGCCCCACGTTGTATGCAAAAAAAAAATGTTATTTAAAAATAACAAATTAGAAATTTAATTGACAAGACTCCTCGTATAAATGTATAAGAACAACGTTGAATTTATTCATTACTTAATTAAACATTACAATCAAACAAAATAAATCAAAGAATTATATTTTGAAACAACTATTACTTTACCTAAATATCTACACTTTTACTTGAATTAGGAATTAATTAAAATTCACAATTCTAAAAAAATCCACACTTACATTTTAAAATATGACATTTTACTAAAATATCTAAATAAGATATAATTTTAGATGATTTGTATATTGCAACGATCCAATTTGAAAAAAAATGATAAACCATTAATATTTTTTAAATTGGGAATGCAGTCGATCTAGTTAGAAAAAGAGAAAGAAAGATGTACATTTTAAACAAATTATTTTGAAAGAAACAATTTGAAAATACTTTGACATGAACCCTTTAAAATAATATAAGATCATAAGTGAAATTCCTAGGTTGTCTTATTTATTACTCATTAAAATAATTTCACTCATTCATTTTAAATTATATTGTTCAAATAAAAAATCTACACTTTTATTAAACAAATCTACACCTACATTTTACAAAATCTATCCTTTTACTTAAATAACTACACTTTTACTTAAATGAGTAATTACTAAAAATCTACAATTCTATCAATAAATCTACACCTTCATTTTGAAAAATCTAATATCTACACTTTTACTTTCATTTTTATAAAATACTAAAAATCTACACTTCCCTCATACAAATCTACACCTTCGTTTCAAAAAATATATCCTTTTACCTAAATATCTACACTTTTTCTTAAATGAGCAAACAAATCTACATTTGCATTTTGAAAATTGTATAATTTTAGTTAAATATCTAATTTGAAAAGAAAACTATAAACCATCAATTCTAATAAAGATTCCACATTTTAAGCAACTTTATTTAAAAATAACAAATTAAAAAATCTTGTTGACATAACCTTGTAGCATTAATAGATGTTTGAAAGAAATTTCCACAATGTCAATGTCGTATATTTAGGGAAGTTACTGGTGGAATAATTATTAAATGCTAGTAATTACTTTTACAATTGGGTGAGAAAAACTTCCGTAAATTTCATCTCCTATCAATAAGGGGAGTGGTTGGTTATAATTGAAAAAGTCTCTTATACCCTTATTATTATTATTTGATTGTTTTTTATAAAACTAATTATTAAATAAAAAAATACATATACGGTTGAGATTAATGTTTTAAAAGATAAATTGTAATCTAATGGCTAGATATTGTTTGAGCATATGCCCAAACTTTATACCCATGGGCATGGTCCCCTTTTTGTACCCAGAAATAAACAACCCCCCCATAAAAATACACGGATCTATCACTTCGGTTGCTATATAAATTTTTTTGGTGTTTTAGAAAGAAATTTATGAAAGATCACTATATTCTTTCTCTAATACATGAAATGTAATTAACAAAATACAAAGTTATGAAATGTCACTATCTTTTTTTGAAATTCATGACAATTAATCTAACACTCAACTTCTCTCTCTTTCTCTCCTATGTGTGTCTCCTCTCCCCCCCCCCCCCCCCCCCCCCCCGTTTCATCTCTCTTCCTTCAAGAACCACTGGATAACCCCTTCCTCATTATCTTTTTTTTTTCATCTGGTTGCTCCAAATGTGGTATATTTCTGTTTGGGAAATGTTTAAACTTGGTTGACAATTAATTGGGTTTGTGTTTTGGGTGCAAATGATTTACCCCTATTAAATAGTTTACAGGTGTTTTTTGCTCACTACTATTCAACCCACCCTCATTAGTTTCCTTCTCTTAAAATGTTTGGAGGTTGAGAGTTGTAATTTTGTTAACAAGGTTGTGGAATGTTAGGTCTCGCATAACTACGTTTGAAGGGAGAATTGGCAATGGGGCACAGTTTTAGTCCTCGCGTGAAGTTTTTTTCGTAGAAGGAACACTAATATATTACTCAACCAACAACAACATTAAATAGCTCATGGTGTCATTTTAGTCTTAGCTAAGTACCCCACGTATAGTGCATCCCATGATGTACTAAAGGACTGTCCAAGCAGAGATAGACATCCCCAACTAACCACCCAAGTAGCAACCAAATTATACACACAAACAAGGTGTTCTAACATAATAGAACTAAACCATTGCACTTCCTCAAATATAACCCTATACCAACATTGAAAGTTTGATGGAAACATCAAAATAACATAACCAAAGAATAATAGATCAAAAAGAAGCACGAAGAGGAGACCCGTCAATGGTTGCCCTGGTTTTCTACTTCCTCTTCCAGCCATACCACCATTGCTTCATTTATCTTTGCAACTCCCAGCTAATCTTGGAGTTAAATGCATCATCTTTTATCTTTGGGCTAAGGTCAATGACCAAGGTGCTTGATGATAGATGGAATTCTTGTCGAGACATGGTAGTCTTGTCTTTCTTGACATTTGGACTAACCTTATTATGCATCCACACATCCCTTAGAAAGCTTTCGTCCAAGACTTTATCAAGGTCTCTTTTTTTTTTCATCCATTGTCTCTAAGGAGTCACCGGTATGCATAAGCACTGGACAATCAACCAACTACGACTCATTCTCAAGATCATTGTTTATCTTCTAGGAGGCTTGAGAGGCTGATGTTGATGATTTATGGTTAACACCTAGCTTTCTCTTACTACTGATCTTTCGAATATTGAGTGACCCGCCTCCAAGATCAGCATCCTCATCCGAATCCTCTAGCTTTAACCCATGTGAGTCCTTTGATCCCTTCATATTAGGCACATCCGGATTTGGTTCCTCCTGGACTAAATCCTTTGCACGGTCCATCTTGCTAGAGTTTCTACTTGCTTCCTCCAAATTCTTTCAGATAACATTGTCATCCTCATCAGAAACCTGACGCCCAATCCACAGACCTGAAGCCCTGAGCCATGGTCCGTAAGGTAGAGTAGCCTCCTTTGGGTCCCTGAAATTTGGGCATTCCTTGGTAGGTTAAAGAAACAAAACACATTGAAAGTGGATAAAAGGCATCTTCTCGTATGATAATCGAAGGATGGCAGTGGTGCCCTTCGAGCCAACAGAAATGTAGCGCATAACTGGCTTATGAATATCATGTCTAATCTTTATTCTTATGAACTTACCTTCAAAATGACCATCATCCTTGTCATAATTCAAGAAATCTCCCAGTCTTGAACCCAGTCTTTGGGCAAAGGTCTTATGGTGGAAAATAAGAGGCACGTCGTGAATCCAGACCCAAATGGGATAAAGCTAGAAACATAATAATCTTTCGATGATTTATGAGCCTCCACCGGTTGCAGGACCAAGAGTGAACTATCAAAAGTTGAGGGTCCCAAGTTGATGATGTCGCGAGCATCCGCATCCTTGTCCAACTCAAGCAAGAAGAGATTCATACCAAAGTTCTTGACTTTGGAATGTCCATGCAGCTGCCAAACCTTATCCTAGGTTCCTTCCAGAGCTCGAGCATTAGTAGTTCAGGAAGAAAACAACCTACCGAGGAAGCAACAATTGAAGTGTTGACAATCCCCTTGGCCTAGGTCCTTGCGTGAAGTTAATTTAGGGTTATTGAGAAAGAGATGAGAAATTAACGGTCAGATGCGAGCAGGTGAGAAGAGAAAGAAGTTTAGTGCTAAAGTAAATTACATGTAACTGTAATGTGGGTAAGACTAAAATGGTCAATTAATGTCATTATTTAATGGAAAATAGACGTCATTTTGGCCGAAGTGATATTTGAAAAGTAGTGACATTTCATGATTTTATTTTTTTAGTGGCATTTCATGAATTAGCCAAATACATTATGACATTTCATGAAAAAAAAATTCATATAGCTGGGTGAGAATCAACACTTGTTTTATCCTTTGGGTCTGCTTTCTTTATGTTGATGTCTACTTTTTTTTATACCAATTATGTAGTCTATCCATTGTGATCTCTACATAAAATTAAAAACTTACAATTTATATCCTAGTACTACAATTTACCAACTCAACGGTAAATGCCACGTTAAAACTAGCTAGCAATGGAACTCAATATTATTGTCCAACATCTATTGTTGATGATAAAATATAGTTATTTGACAATTAGCAAGATAAATTTTCATCTAAATTTCCTTATAGTTAATTAAGTGAACATAGTGAAAAAGGACAATGCATGGTATTGTTAGTGATCTTTTTGCACCAACATTATTGAAATATGGTTAACTACACTATTGTTTCCTTTTCATTAACGTTAAGATGATAGATGGTTGATGACATATTTTGGAATGAATATGGCATATATTCATGCATGTCAAATAAGGGGGATAATCTTTAAAAGGTTATGTTTTTCTCCTTTGCTTTGGTTTTGTCCCACTTAATTTTCCAAGCAAGGTTGTTATAAGGTATTCTACTACTAGATTTTCATTAGAAAAAGAGTGCTATATATATATATATATATATGGTGGAATTGCCTGTGGAGGGTGATTTTTCGGTATGAGAGGGGGTCTAACAAAATATGATCTAGCCGAGAAGTCTAGATCCTAAAATAATGCCATTATGTGGAGGGTGAAAACCCGTTATAATTGGCATCCCTCAAATACCTACTAAATCATCCGTCTTTCCCATAAAGCATAAAGGGGAGTGCAAGTGTGCACTATACGCTCTCGATGGGCTCCACGCGGACTTATGCCCTAAGGGCGGAATTGACTAGAGTCGCCACCTAGTTTGACCTAAAATACTAGGAAGGAAGGGAAGGAGGGTTCTAAGAACCATTGGTTGACTCTGAATTTATTGCCTATGGATGGGGCTTATCCGGTCATACTAGAGATTCTGTGTGGGTTCGCACTGGGTTACACCCCTTAGAAGTGGCAACGACCACGACTTTGGATTGGTGCCCGAGGAAACCTCGGTCTCCAATTGTCAGGATTACCTTCTTTCAAAACCTTTTGAGAGAGATTCATTTAAAAGCCAAGAGTAGGATTAGGACAGGGGGAGAGAAAATGAGTGGATGAGGTGAGCTTTTCTGCCAAGCTAGCGCCAAGAAGAAGAATTAGTGAACTCGAATGAGTATAGAATGAAGATTTAGGAAAAGTCTGAGGTTGAGTGAATGAACGAGACATAGAGTCTGATGGTTTGCAGTTCGTGGGAGCCAAAGAAGGTTTGAGAGTTTCGAGAGGTATGAAAAACACCTTAGAGGGGAAATGGGTTTTTTGTTTGGAATGGGGTCGCACCCTAGATGGGCTGCCTACGTACTCAACTCCCTGTTGAGATCAGACCTTACGTAGTTCACAGTACACTTGGGTTTTGGAAGTTTTGATGTTTATAGGGTTTGAAGATATTTGAGGTGTTTGAGATTTAGAAGGGTTCAAAGTTTTGAGAAGTTTCGGGTTTGGGATGCTAGTCTGTGAGACACTCGGGTCTATAAGACGTTTGAAACCGTGAGATGTCGAAGTCTGTGAGACGCTTGGGTCTGTGAGACACTCGGGTCTGTGAGACGCTCAGGTCTGTGAGACATTCAAATCTCCAAAATGGTGGAGGAATTGAGGTGTTTTGAGTCTGTGAGGCGCTCGGGCCTATGAGACTTGGAAGCTTGAGAGAAGCTAGAATTTGCAAGAGGACTTGAGTTTAAGGTGAGTTGGAGTTTGAATGATGACTTAAGTATGCAAGGCAATTGAAGTTTGGGTGGAGATCCCGGGTTTTTCGGGTTTGAGATTCTGAAAGAGTTGATGTTTTGGGATATTTCGAATTTAGAGTGAGATGATGGTGGACTGAATTGTTTGGAAGAATGATTGTCAAAATCGTCCTTCTTAAAGTTTTTAAAATCAAAAAACCATTTTTTGTTGTAAAAGGGCGGATAATCCCAAGGGATTACCCTATGTACCCCCTCGAACACGACACTTAATTAATGGTAAGTGCCAAGGCTCAAAAGATGGGGCAATGAATTTATGTCGAAAAATAGGATTCAGAGAGAAGCACCATGAATGAGATGTTCTCGGTCGAACCCTAATAACGTCTCTAACTCCCGGGTTTTAAAACATTAAAAAACCGAAAACATTGAAATCGAGCGGAAGGGAGTTAGACGATTCTAAAATCCCGGCTGCAACTAGGAAGGTCGTTACTTCCCTAGCACCCCGCCTTGTAAAAATCTAGGCTGCAATTAGGGGAGGTTTGTCACCCTAATGCCACGCCCAAAGGGATCCAGACTGCAACAAGGGAAGTCATGACCCCAGTGCCCTGTCTCGGATTTTTATTTTAGAGGAGAGACAAGTTATGTCTAACAAGGAAGAAAACGTTCTTTAAAGGTGTTAGACATCCCATGTTCCCCAAACGGTTTATATTTGAGTTTGAAAAACTGAGTTGGAAAACTTTTGAGGTTGTTCGGAATTCTCGATAAAGAAACACTGATTTTGAGAAATGTTTTTAGGAGAAAACTTTCTGTATATGTGAGAAGAACTTTCTGCGTTTTGAGAAGAGTTTTATGTGATGTGAGAAGAGTTTTTCCTTTAAAATTCCACAAAATGGTTTCTTTTTGAATAAAATGATGGTTTGAAATGAAGTTTACAAATGGAGTGTAGATTGGATGAAATGTATTTAGGTTTGAATTGAATTGGAGTTCGATTTGCATCGAGGTCGAGTTCGGTATTGGGTTGATGTCGAGTTTGAATTAGATTGAGGTCGAGTTGGATTGGGGTTCGAGTTTGAATTGGATTGGGGTTCGAGTTTGAATTGGATTGAGGTTCAGGCTTGAACTAGATTGAAGTTCGGGTTTGAATTGGATTGAGGTTCGATTTTGAATTGGATTGAGGTTCAGGCTTGAACTAGATTGAAGTTCGGGTTGGGTCAAGGTCAAAATTTGGTCAAGGTCAAAATTTGGCCAAGGTCAACGTTCTTTGGTCAAGGTCAACGTTTTTGGTCAAGGTCAACATTTTTTGGTCAAGGTCAATATTTTTGGGTCAAGGTCAACATTTTTTGGTCAAGGTCAACGTTTTTTGGTCAAGGTCAACATTTTTTTTGGTCAAGGTCTACATTTTTGGTCAGGTTTGATATTTGTGGACTTGGTTTGACTTTTGTGGACTTGGTTTGACTTTTCTGGACTTGGTTTGACTTTTCTGGACTTGGTTTGACTTTTGTGGCCTTGGTTTGACTTTTCTGGAGTTGGTTTGACTTTTGTGGACTTGGTTTGACTTTTGTGGACTTGGTTTGACTTTTGTGGACTTGGTTTGACTTTTGTGGGCTTGGTTTGACTTTTGTGGACTTGGTTTGACTTTTGTGGGCTTGGTTTGACTTTTGGGGTTGGGCTTGGACCGGATTTGGGCTTGGGCCGGTTGGGTAGTTTAGGCCGATTTGGGCTTGGGCCAGTTGGGTAGTTTGGGCCGATTTAGGCTTAGGCCGTTGGGCTTAATGGGTCGAGCGGGCTCAATGGGTCAAATTGAAGTTGGGCCCGAAATGAGTTTTGGTCGAATTGGACCTTGATGGGCTTTCGAGTTGGGCTGAAGATTATTTTTGGGCTGAAATGGGCCTTAGGCCTTAGGCTTGATTTGGTTTTGGGCCAAAGTAGGTTGTGGGATGGATTGGGCTGTGGGCTAAAGTGGGTTGTGGCTGGATTGGGATGTGGGCCGAGTGGGCTTCGGATTGGGCTTGGGCCTCGGATTGGGATGTGGGCCGAATTGGGATGTGGGCCGAGTGGGCTTCGGATTGGGCTCGGGCCTCGGATTGGGCTTGGGCCTCGGATTGGGATGTGGGCCGAATTGGGATGTGGACCGAGTGGGCTTCGGATTGGGCTCGGGCCTCAGATTGGACTGTGGACCGAGTGGGCTTCGGATTGGGCTTGGGCCTCGGAATTTGGGCCTTGGGGTGATTGGGCCGTGGGCCGAATTAGGCTTTTGGGCCGATTGGAATTTGGGCCTTGGGTGATTGGGTCGTGGGCCGAATTAGGCTTTTGGGCCGATTGGAATTTGGGCCTTGGGGTGATTGGACCGTGGGCCGAATTAGGCTTTTGGGCCTTGGGCTAAATTGGGTTTGGGTTGAATTGGACCTTGATGGGCTTTTGAGTTGGGCTGAAGATTATTTTTGGGTTGAAATGGGGCTTCCCAATTTTGATTTGATCTTGGACTTGAATTTTGAAATGGATTGCTTTTTTTTTTTGGGGGGGGGGGGGGGGGGCTTTTTTTTATTATTATTAACATAATAAGATGTGGTTTGGGTTTAGGGATCACCCATTTATTAGGTGGGACCATGGCTCACCTAAATCTCTGGGTTCGCCCTCTATCCTAAGGCTTGGTCTTAAAGGATAATAACTATGGCTTAATAATAATAAAGCGAAACAAGGCTTACAAATAAAATAAAACTGAACTTGAAATGAGATTAATGATTTACGTAAAACCGAGATAGGTTGCAATCTTATTAGGAATAAAAGGACAAGGGCATTCGCCAACCGGATCAAGAAGGAATTAGTGAAGCTGCAATGTGAATAGTAATCAAAGAATCTAAACCAGATTATTCACAAAATAAATAGGAATCGAGCATTGGTGGAGTCAATTCGCATGCAGAATTGAGAATCAAATCCCTTGTCATAAGAGAGAACAACAAAGCGTGAGTCCATTCATGGGCTAACAAGATCAGAATCAAGAAAGCTGACCAAAAGGGTGTTCAGACCTGTGAAGAACAACCAAGAAGCTCTAGTGTCCACTATTCCAGCCCAATATCAAATCCAAAGCCCCAAAGCCAAACTCAAGCAGAAACAAGTCTTAGTCCCACGTTTTGAAGAGGATGTACCTCGGTGAAATGAAATGAAAAGCAGTAAGTGATGGCCAATACAGCAGAGTGTTAAGTATATTGTGGTATGATGCAATTACGATTATGATAAACCCCACAGAAGTGTTGGTAAAAACCTGAAACACATGTGTGCATAGTACATAAAATATAGAGCATGAACAAAGATGCACAACACTTCAACCTTTCGATTCACCAACGTATGGGGGTATAAGCACAACAGAACGTGCACAACGACAAAGAGAGCATTGTCACCTCTTTCACAATAGCGATAGCAGAAGCAAAATACCATGAATTCAATTTAAACTTCTTAAACTCATTTATATAACAGTTACAACAAATTGAATCAAGTCAAACTTTCAATTCACAGTACGACAGGTCCAAGCGGCAGCAAGTAGTTGTGCCAAAAATATAATCAGGGATATGCCTACCTCACATTGAACAAACCAACATACAATACACTTATACTGAGTTTAGACTTAATACCAAAAGCCAGAGAGTGAGAGCTTCCTGTAGGTATTTCAAAGACGCGATACAAAAGAGTGGCAAACGTTAGCTCACTAGCAATACACAAAGAATGCAAGAGCAGTTCCTGAGGACAGATCGAAGAATAATGAAGCAAAATATGAGAATATGGCAGGATCTTTCGGCCTTGAGCTCATATGTTCTCGTGAACTCACAGATCCATTCTAGGTTTGGTATTCAACGAAAAATTTATCAGCACAAACAAAATGAAAATGTGAGACAAATAGTAAAATGCGGCGAGTACTGACTCTGGGAATAGAAGCAACTAGTACAAAATCTTCAATATACAAGCATAAACCAAAATGAATGTAAAAAGAACAGAGGTCAAGCTAGCTCACACTGCAGAATGTTTATTCTGATAGAGCCACAATCCCTCGATGCCATCCCTGATGCGGTTCACGTGGTGAGAGGGGAAAAATAGAGAAAGTAGGATTTCGGGTCGCATTCTTGCACTGATAAACATTATTACCGTGACTTCTATACAGAGATAGCAAGTTATAACAATGACGAATTCCAGAAATGATAAAATGCTACAAATTAGCGACAGTAATAGAAGTTACGACCAACCGATGTAGACCGTATCATCAGAATCAAGTCAACAAAATCGACAGAGAAAGAAAAGCAGAGATAAAACCCATATACTTATGTAGAACTGAGATTCAGAAATAGCATCGGAAGAATGGGTGGAGATTAAAATCGAATAACATTTGAACCCACTTAGCCTTGTCGAAGACCAAGGTGCACGGTGAAACGAAATACCCCGGGATTCCTCAATGAGGGTCAGGTTCGTGGTGATTTTTTTAGAGAAACAGAGCCTTTGAGCATGCCTTGTGTTTCTGGATTTTCTGTTCGATTTCAGGGGGAGAAGGTGACGGCTGGGCGAGAAGAGCAGAGGGAGAGTTAGGGTTCTTTTTGGTTTCAAAAGGCGAAGGGAGGATAAATGAGGCGATGGAGCTTGGAGATCGGCTGGTGAAGGAGAAAGGTTTAGGGTCTTGCACTGAGGGAGATCGATGGAAAATAAGAGTCAGGAATCAGGAAGAAGAAGAAGAAAACTGAGGCGGCTAAGCGTGGAAAAGCTTGAAGAGAATGGAGGTGGGTGTGAGCAAGACGAAGCAGGAGGAAGGAGGTCGGCTGTGAGAAGGCAAATGAAGAAGAGGAGTGAAGATGATGAATCGGAGAACTAGGAAGAATCGACGAAGTCGTCGCTAGGTTAATGTAGTCCCTAGGGTTTGTTTTTGTTGTTGTTTTATAGAAAAATAAGATTAGGGTTTTGACTAACTATGGGCTTTATTTGGGATATTGGCAAAAATCGGACCCAATTGAAGGGTTGGACTGCGGTTAATCTAGACCGAAACAAGGTCCTGTCTGGTTGGCAATATGTCTGGAAAAAAGAATAAAAACTCTACACTTCCCAGGATTCAAACACTGGGCATTTGCATCCTTGAAGAGCCAAGTGACCAGTTGAGCTAAGACAACATTTCAGTATATGACTGCGATGAATCGAACTAAAACTCTTATTCAAGCTAAATGGAGAAAAATAAAAATGCCTTCATCTTCCACCAGATTTGAACTCGAGATCTATAGGTTTATGGGTTAGGACTTTAACCAACTAAGCTATGTCAAATTTCAGTATGTACATGAGTGAAATAATACAAGAGCCCTACTCCGAGCTAGATAACTTTCTTAAAATGCTATAATTTTTAAAGAAAGTATACACTAAAATGAGAGAGTTAATCTAAGGGCATCAAATTATGGAACATAACTGAAAATATAGTACGAATCATAATGAGGTATAAACGTGGAGTAGCATAATGATATGTACATGAAATAATAAAAATAGCACTAGCGTAATGGAGACAAAATACACGGTGAATGAGATAAAATGGATAATGAATCAATTACACACAAGCAGCGAAATATACTAACATGAATGAAAGATAATAATTAAAGGTACATAAAATAATAGAAATAATAATGGGAATGTTGATGATAAAAAAAGTAAATGCTAGAAGACAATTAAAAGTAGCAATAAATATGATAAAATAAAAATAGGTAACAAAATGAAAATAAAAGATAACTGAATAAATAAACAAATAAGCAATAATAAGATGAGATAAAACAAAAGGGACGGGTTTAAAACCATATTTTTGTTGGAAATTCATTTCCAAGGAATTGTGTTTTTCTGAAATACTTTGAAAAATGATTTAAGAATTTTGTCATGAAATCATGGTTTTGTTTTGGCACGCACGTTAATACGTTTTGAAAAGAAAGGCAACTACCTCTCTTATTTTATTTATTATTTTGGAATTTGCTTCATGGGGTGAGAATTTTTGGTGTCTACACTGCCATTTCTTGGCGTTCAACAAAGTAGACTATAGTGGCAACTTCATGCTTAATTGATTGCTCCATGTGAAACGGGAAGAGAATTTGTGTGGCTCGGATAAGTTATCCATCATTTATTTAGCTCTTGTGGCCTTCAGTCAGATCCAAAGAAGCCAACGATGATATATGAATATAATGATGCTCACACTACTCAAATAAGGGAATGATGCATCAAAAGGTGATCAAACCAAGCATATATCCCCAAAATTATTGTCAACCCATCAGGTGGCATCAGTGATGAGTGAATAAATGAGCATGTATTAGAGGTATATTCATGTGCCTTATCAATGTTTTATCAACACTTTTCATGCTCATTTCTCCACTCTAGCTAGTTTTCCTCTAGTTTTGTGTTTATTGATTTTTTACAAAATTATTATTGAAATAGGAGGAATAACATAGCTATAAATAAAGTAGATGAAAATACAAACGTGTGGGCGCAAACGGATCCAAAATCGGAGCTATAACGAAGAAGATAGAGCATTTGTTTTGCTTCTAGTTTGGACCTCCCCAGCGGACCGCCCCTGTGGGGCGGTCGGGTCAATTTTGTTCACGTATTTTTGTAGTTTTTTTATCTTCATCAATGCTTAATTAATGTTTTAGATTTAATCTCCTATTACATTTATTGTGATTCCATGCAAATTTATGTCTTGAGCTTGGGATTAGACAAATTAGGGTTTAACCCTAACTTTTACACTCTTGATTTGGGGGTAAACTCCTAGGACTATTATTTAAGAGCTTATGCTTAATGCTACCTAGTGACTTAGACCTTCTTTGATTAAGAGTTTTGGTTAATTAGGTAAGATTTGGTTGTTCCGGATTTGGAGAATCTTTACATTAACTCTAATAGACAACTTAATGAGGAAAAAAAATGAAAGCATATTTGGGTGATTTAGGAGATCCCCACTATCCTAAGGTACAAACCTATCTTATATTAGCTAGTTTAGATCATTTTCTTTGTTTCCCATCTATCAAACTAAAATCCCAAAAACCCCAATTTACATTTATGCACTTTTGTATATATATCTTCTTGCACATTTACTAAGCTTATAATTAACTAGATAGTTACGAAGTCCCTGTGGATACGACCTTGTTGGACTACAATGATTGGGTTCACTGTCCATAGTTAGCAAGATAGCATAATCACTATTTTGCACAACAAGTCTTTGGCGCCGTTGCCGGGGACTTCGGTCCAACTATCTGATTAATTATCTTTTTAGTTTTTGTGCACATTTTTCATTTCTTTTATTTGCCCTTTTGTGTATAAATTTTTTCTTTTCTTTGTAGGAACTTTAAACTGATGGATGATTATTATGATCCAGCTGGAGGTTGGAATGACTACTCTTATGGCCAAGAAAGCTACAATCAATGGTTTGTGTGTGAAAGATGCGGAGGAAACCATGACAAGTCTTAATATCAGGTTGGAAGCTCTAGGTTGGAAGACATAATGGCAAATTTTATCTCAAGATACCAACCAAATGGGAGTAGACCAACCGGATTGGAAGACTATCATGAGTTTACACAAGTCGCCAACCCATGGATTGTATGCCAAGAATGTGGAGGAGACCATGAGCATTCTCAATGTCCAGTTGCAATGTCAAGATTGGAGGCTCTCATGGAGGATTTCACCACTTCCATCAAGTTTGCGCACCAAGCAGCAGAGTCAATGTTAGCCAAGTAAAGCACCATCGACATAAATGTACAAGCTCGGCTTGATCAAATTGTGCAACAACTTGAGAGCAAAACAATTCAAAAGGTGGAGCAACCTTCTAAAGACTTAAGTTACCCTCTCTCTCCTCCCTTGAGTGAATTAGAAACTCCACCACCAAACAACCATCAGCTTGATTATGAAGATAACTCGTCAGAAGAGAGTTTCTACTTTGACCTCATGTAGTTTCCTCCCTCTGAAGTCAACCACCAATTTGTCTCCTCTCCCTTGTTCATCAATACAATGAGGATGATCACATCCTTAAATTTGAGAAGGAGGAGACACCGCCTCCCTTCGAGTCACCAGATGAGAGTGCCACCATCTACTTCAAGGAGCCACCTCCCTCTGAAGTTGATGTCCATCAAGGCTCTTCCTTTGAGCCTCACCAAGAAGTCGAGGATGTTTACATCCTCAAATTTGAGGAGGAGGAGCCGTCAAACTTTGAACTTCACCTGGAGGATCAAGGCCATATCCACTCATGCTCAAGTGATGAATGGTGGAAGCTCAAAGTCTACCCGCTAAGTGTGGAGGCCACCTTCCCGTTTGATCCTGGACTAGAGATTGATGACAAATTCCGCCCCGGAGTTCCCCCTACACCGCTAAATGAAGATTAGGATGCCTTCATCCTTAAATTTGAAGAAGAGTCTTTACCACAAGATGATTCTCGCACCAAGGATCATCAACCGAAAAATCTGGGTCATTCTTCAAAGAAAAATGATGCTTGCCCAACCCACCCGTTGAAGCCCACTTCAACATTCATTTTTGATCCTGGAGGTCTTCAATGTGGTATGGTCTAGCCAAAGACCTTAAAGATGGGAAGCTTCCCGAGGCACTCGGATGAATTTCTTTCATTTTCATTTATGTTAATTTTCAAGATCTCTTTTGATTTTGTTTTCGCTAACTCTTCACCCCACTTGTAGTTTGGTTGCTTCAGTGTTTTATGCAGGTGCAACTTAAAGTCCACACCACAACCAAGCTACACTAATTGAGGCTAAAGCTCAAGTGTAGGGGAGTTCCTTCAATGAAAGCAAGCATAATTTTAGGGGAGTACTAGTTTCTTTTATTTTGCTAATCTCACTTCTCTTCCTTCATTTTTGACACTGCTTGTTTTTGTCAGTGGACATAGCTTATGTGCTATGATGTTGTTTGTTTCCCTTGCATTTTCTCTCTATTTGCTTCCCGAAATGGTCTTCTGGAACCTTCCCCGGTTTGTTTGGTGAACAATGAGGAAATTGTTCAAATTAAGTGTGGGGGAGTGACCTTATCGATGAATTTTGTGCTTAAATGTTTAATCCCTCTGCTTATCTTACGTTTGTCCAAAATCAAAAACCTAGACCTTTGTGATATAAGTTGTTCTCATTAAGAACAAATACTGTATGAATTGTGGGATAAATGCTCAAATTTTTCTTTTTGATTGCTTTTGAGGAGCATTTATGCGGTATGACCAAATGCTCTTATAAGGTTAGATTTGTGCAGGGGTTCTTTTCGTCTTCTCTCTTAGGGATTGCTAAGGGGTGCTTCTTTGTAAAAATCCTTTAAGGGACTTGTAAGACGCCATTGGTAACCAACAATGAGAGTTGAGTGTTCTTAAATGCAAAGGCTTGACGCCAAAATTGTATCTTCTCATCTCTTATGCAAAAGCGAAACAAATGCATAAATCTATTTTTCCTTTTGTTTTCTTGTCAATGCTCATTCTTGAGAGAAGTTGATCATGGTAAAAGCTCTCTAAGTTACCTAAGCTTTAGAACTTTGAAGCACTTCGGATCATACCCCGAAACTCTAGATTTTGTTTTGTCATAAGCACACCCATGCCACCACTAAGAGATGGTTCACACTCCTCAAAGGTTTTAATCACTTTTTGTTTCTTATCTTATCCTACACTTCATGTTAGTATTTGTTAGTCTTGAGCATTCTTTACTTGCTTGGATGCTTGGTTTTGCTTGAGGACAAGCAAAAAGGTAAGTGTGGGGGTGTGATAAGTGAATAAATGAGTATGTTTTAGAGGTACATTCATGTGCTTTATCAACACTTTTCATGCTCATTTCTCCAATCTAGCTAGTTTTCCACTAGTTTTTGTGTTTATTGGTGTTTTATAAAAATTATTGTTGAAATAGGAGGAATAACATAGCTAGAAATAAAGTAGATGAAAATACAAACGTGTGAGCGCAAATGGATCTAAAATCGGAGCTATAACAAAGAAGATAGAGCATTTGTTTTGCTTCTGGTCCGGACCTCCCCAGGCGGACCCCCCTGTGGGGTGGTCGGGTCAATTTTGTTCGTGTATTTTTGCCTCTGGTCCGGACCACCCCAAGCCGACCGAATGGAAATTTGCCCAGATTTTAGATTTTAAAAGCAGAAAAAGAGAGGAGAAGAGAGAGAGAGAGAGAGAGAGAGAGAGAGAGAGAGAGAGAGAGAGAGAGAGAGAGAGTTCTGGAGAGGACTCCAGGCAACACAAAAGAAGAGAAAAGATGAAAAAAAAGGAGGAGAAGAAGAGGAAGAAGAAGAGAAAGGAAAAGAATATAAGCTTACCTACCTCCAAGATCCATTAATGGCTTCCTCTTATCCCTTTTCTCTTGTTTTCTTCTCCATGTTTGTGTGAACTCTTGTATACCTTGGGATGGGGTTTCTTCCCAAAATCCCCAAATTGCTCTTGTAAACCTAACTTATCTTTTGTAGTTGTTTTATCTTCATCAATGCTTAATTAATGTTTTAGATTTGATCTTCTATTGCATTTATAGTGATTCCTTGCAAAATTATGTCTTGAGCTTGGGTTTAAACAAATTGGGGATAAACCCTAACTTTACACTCTTGATTTTGGGGTAAAATCCTAGGGCTATTTTAAGAGCTTATGCTTATGCTACCTAGTGACTTAGACCTTCATTGATTAATAGGTTTGGCTAATTAGGTAAGATTTGGTTGTTCCATGATTTGGAGAATCTTTACATTAGCTCTAATATACAACTTAATGAGGAAAAAATGAGAGCATATTTGGGTGATTTAGGAGATCCCCACTATCCCAAGGTACACATCTATCTTAGATTAGCTAGTTCAGTTTGATCGTTTTCTTTGTTTCCCATCTATCAAACTAAAATCCCAAAACCCCCAATTTACATTTATTCACTTTTGTATATATCTTCTTGCACATTTAATAAGCTTGTAATTAATTAGATAGTTACGAAGTCCTTGTGGATATGACCTTGTTGGACTTCAATGACTGGGTTTACTACCCATACACTAGTGGAAAAAATGTTTTTAATGACGGTTATTTTGCCTATATACCACGGTTAGAAACCGTGGTTTATACCGGCGTCGTATATAGCTAACAACTATATACCACGGTTCAAAAACCGTCGTTTAAAATGGAGGTTATAAACCACGGTTCCTTTGGACCGTCGTTTAAGACCCTTTTTCTCCCGTGAGATCATTGACTTTATACCACGGTTAAAAGCCCGAACCGTGGTATAAAGTGAGTATTAATGACGGTTATTGTGTAGAACCGTGGTATTTAATTTATAAAATCAACAAATAAACTACGGTTATTCATAAAACCGTGGTTTATAGTCTTTTTTTTTCTAAAATCGCCGGCGTTATAGCGCCGCCTTCAACTAATCTCAACAAAGCTCAAACACTGTAGAATGCAGAACATGTATGTTCCTTGTATGCAAATTAGGGTTGCAAAATAAATGAGTGAATGTTGTATTCCTTGTTCGTCGGTGGGTTGCAAAATTACCGTGTTCGTCGGTGGGCTACAAAATTACCGTGTGTTCGCCGGTTAGGCGCAGAGCATGTGTTCCTTGTTCGCAAAAATTACCGTGAAGAAGAGGCGCAGAGCATGAAGAAGAGGCGCAGAGCATTTGTTCCTTGTTCACAAAAATTACCGTGAAGAAGAGGCATAGAGCATGAAGAAGAGGCGCATGTGTTCCTTGTTTTCCAGTTCGCCGGTGGGTTGCGAAGTTGAAGAAGAGGCGCACAGGTTCCATGTTCGCCGGTGGGTTGCAAAAAAATGCGAAGTTGAGGAGAAGAAGAGTTGAGAGCATGTTTGATTTGTTCGACAATGTTGGTTGTAAAACAGTGAGAGCAATATATCTAATAGGAGAAGGAGAAAGAGCCGCGTTAATTTTCGCCGAAAATTTGAATTCCCGCTTAGAATATATACCACGGTTCTACCAAGAAACCGTCATTTAAAGTTGTTTGATCATGACTAAAAATGACGGTTGTCACAAAACCGTGGTTTAAAATACAACGCGTCAAAGTATATATGACGGTTCCAGCTAGAACCGTGGTATATAATACAACGCGTTAAACTATATATGACGGTTCCATCAGAACCGTGGTATAAAATGCATCACGTCAAGCTATATACGACGGTTCTGCGTGGAACCGTGGTATAAAATCTCCCGCCGACACTTTTTGTGACGGTTATGATAATAACCGTGGTATAAAGTTTTTAAATGACGGTTACGAGAATAACCGTGGTTTAAAGTGCGTCATTTAAAATCTTTTTTCTACTAGTGATAGTTAGCAAGATAGCATAATCACTATTTTGCACAACAATCAGCTTCAGACCAAGGGTATTCTTGATGTTCGTAAGATTCGGTCCGATGAGAATCTAGCTGATTCATTTACCAAGTCACTTCTTACAAGATTTCTAAGGAGCTTGTTTGTGATATTGGTAAGCGACATCAAAGAGACAATTTGTTTAATTGAGGGGGAGAGGGACATTTTAAACTATGCTCTTTTCCTTGACCATGATTTTTGTCCCAATGGGTTTTTTTGACAAGATTTTTAATGAGATAGTATAATAGAATGTACATTCAAGTAGGAATGTTGTAAATCACCCTATTTAGTGGATGTACTTTCACATATCTTCGGGCCTATCTAGTCCCTTCATTGGTGTATCTCTTAAAACCTCTTATATATAGACTCTTTGTTTGTGTAACCTTTGAAGTTTGTATTCCCAACTTAGTAATGGGTCACTCAAAGGTTCAAAAATGATGCTATCTTGTACTATATAAGGACGTGATCATGACATGGAATGCAAGAAACATAAAAGACAATATGTCTATTTCCTTCTTCTTTGTCTCTTATACTTTTCACTCCCATCTCTCAATTTTATAACATCTTCGCATATATGTATTTTTTACTAACTTTGTTTGTGTAATTATAATGAAAAATTGTTATTAATGTTTTCTTTAAAATGATTGAGTTAAGAACAATCATCAGATATGTAAGAGTAATGATGTAAAAACTAAAAACACTCATGTACCTTTTACCCATACTCATACCCAATATGAAGTAGAAAACTATACAAGAAGTTAAAGTTACCTTTCAGTTAACAACATTATCAATTTTATTTAGTCATTGTACCGAGAAATATCAACTAATATTTACCAATATTTGATCTAGATACTATTAGAATGAGTATTATCACATAACTAGTGGTCAAACTAAAGATTGTGAAGAAATTCAATGAAGAGAAAAAAAAAAAAAAACAAAAGATGAGATCATGCGAAGAACCTACTTCAGAAGCAAAGTTGCTTAAGTAGTTTATTAATTCTTATTAAGACTTCACTTATTTTGCAGCAAAGCTATACTAGATTAATCCATTTCATAAGGATATGTACAACCGATCACCTTGATTTTATCGTGAATACTAAGTAAACATCATTTATGATACCTCTAATTCATCTTCAATTGCATTTTATAATTGGGGAAGTTAACAAGTTTCAATGGTTAGCTTTTTGTGCTTTATTATTGATGTAGGAGTGTATTGTTTGTATGGTTGATCAACTCCTTAGTGATTATTAGTGAACAAATAAGAGAACGACAAACAACAATACCTACCATGACAAAGTGATCTACACGGTTTATACCCATACATCACGGGCAAATGCTACAATACAACCAGAAGCACAAGTGCATGCTTCCGGTGTACAGGTGAAAAAAATAGCTGATGAGGATTATATGACTTTGAACATTTTAAAGTCATCTATTTTTGTTTTAAATAAAAAAACAGATGTTTCATTAAATAATTCTTGTAACGACCCTAAAACCACCCTAGGAGTTAGGGACGTTACACGTCGCATATCTATTACCTAATAACGCAAGGCTCTAACTCACAAAACCCAAACCCAAACAAAGTACACTTTTATTAATTGATCAATGGATTACAACGATACTCGAACATTTACATGCGGAAGCAAAACTACATTACATAATGAAACAAAATACAAAGGGCCTCAAGCCATAGTTACAAATGCAAAAAGAAAAGCAAAACCGAAGGCAAAGCAGAATCTTCAAACAGAGGTTTAGACCAGCAAATCAGACGGAAGTAGGGTGAGCCAAACTATAGCTCAGCAGCTGATAATTAAACTTCATCAGCCAAGCATGCTCAAAACATTACTGAACATATACATATACTTATATAAGCTTAACCAAAAACAGTCCAGAAGTCGGAGCTGAAATTAGACAGAGGGAGAAACTTTCCTAAAACAGATAAAACATATCAGAACAGAAACAGAGAGCTTAGCAAAATAGAGGTGGGACACTAGACACTAGCTGACACATTAGAAGCGCGAACACTAAAGCCCTATGGATCCTTAGATCCCACACAGAAGTCGTTAAGAAGACTATGGACCCGTCGGTCACTAAATATCCAGGGGACCCTGAGAGAGAGAATGAAGGGAACCCGAGGAACAAAACAGAAGGAATTCATGCGCAGCATGCTACAAGACAGCCCGACCCGACTATCCAAGGCTCAGAAGCTAAACATCTAGGTCCCAAAACAGAAGCTTTACTAAACAGAGCATAAGCCTTAACAGAATAGAACAGAGCAAAAAGTAGAATCTTATCAAAATATATCATAATTTTTAATAGAACCAAGGTTGTATATCGACTGACACATACCAAAGCCAAACAGAAAACATAAGCTCAAACGCCCCTTTAGAGTAATCCGAGGCCAGAAACTTAATAGAGATTTTAAGAATGAAAAACTCATATTCATAAGCTAAAACATATCCAAATAGGTAGTATTCGAAAAAGGAATCCAACACCGCAAACGACACTCAAAACGGAGCTCAAACAAGAAGTTATGCATAAACAGATACGTGTCCGGACATGCGTCCGACCTTGCATGTCCAGACACACGCCGAGGACAAGTTAACACGTGTCTGGACTTACGTTCGGGTCACAAGTTCAGATGTAAGTCGATTTCAAAAAATAAAGGCGTCTAGACATTGTCCGGACTTACATGTCCGGACAAAGTCCGCAAGTCAGCAAATGTGCGTCCGAACTTGTGTCGGGCTTACATGTTCAGACACAAGTCGAACAGTAACCCCATAACTCGTCCTTGCTTCACGTCCGAACATACATGTCCGGACGGAAGTCCAGACACCATGCAGAGCACAGCAAATCGAAGGCGTCCGAAGCCGCGTCCGGACTTACATGTCCGGACGCAAGTCTAGACACTGTAAAAACTACAGAAAATAGTGTTGAAACAAATCCAAAACACATTCCACAATCCACCATAGCTAATGAAAAATCTTTCTAAACAAAATATCAATTCGAAACACACTTTCCACTGGGTTTTGACAGATAAAAAAGGCAACACAAAAACATCTAGAACATCACAATCAAAGGAGCACATAATCATATATGAAAAAACGAACAAAACTAGAAATTCCCCGTGGTTGAACACACACACACACACACACACAAAATTCATTCACCACCTACCTCACATCCGATGCAACGCAATCTCTACAGACCCGACAACAAGCTCCACTCAAATCTCCGCTCAAAATTATGAACGCTGGAATAATTTGAAGAGAACCACCACTGGAAGGAAGAGCAAGGCTTGGAGGAAGAATGGCATCCCAAACTCGGAATCCTTGCACTCGGGATAACTGACTCGAATCATCGACGTGGAATCTAGAACACTAGACTAATTGATTTACAAGATGGAGGAATTGTGAAGAAGAGAGCAAGGGAGGGAGAAGGTTCTGTAGAACGAGAGTTGAGAGGAGGAGGAAGAAACTGTTGTGATTAAAGAGTGAGAATCAATGGGAAAGAATAAAAAAGAAGGTTTCAGAAATAGAAGACTTTAGTTTTCCAACTCCTTATTAATAACAAAACCAAAAGGACAAGACTAACCCTCCTTCCTCCTAACTTAGGAAATATTTCACTGATGACATAATCCCACTGATGAATACCATTGAAGTTTGCTCACTCCATCTGTGACTATTTCTCACTCTTTTATCTTCTTTCTTTTCTTAATGTTTGAGTAATCTCATTTGTACCTAGGGGTGAAGTTTTTGCCCAAAATTTTGTAAAATTCCATTGTTGAACACTTGTGTAGCTTTATTTTAGTTCTTGTGCTTAATGTATGATGATATTGAGTGTTTATGCCTTTTAAGCTTCTCTACAAGATCATTAGGGATTTGCTTAGTTTTCTCAATTTATTATCATTATGTTAATTGGCTGGTTCATTGCCAATTAGTTTAGCATTAGTGTGGGTTTCTACTGTAGTTAACCGAAAGTAAAGATTTATTCTGTTGGGGACTAAATCAATGTTTTTTTCAAAAGATCGTTGAGATAAATTGTATTACAACTTAGGGGGAACTTGCACTTAGTGCATCGATTGAATTCGGTGCTGAACTAACTTCTGTTCTAGCTAGATCAGGTAGGATTAGTACACCTTGACTAGGTGCTAGTTAGTTAAGTGTTTCTATTATTTAGCTACGAGATCATGAATTAACAATTCTTAGTAAAGAGGTGAGGATTCAAAGCTATCCTAGGGTACATCTATCTTAGATAATTATCTTAGGTTTATTGCTTTCTTTATTTTTGTTTATCAATCCTTCATGAAACCCCCCCCCCCCAAAGCAATTTACTACATTCTCACTTTTGTATATATTTATGCATATTTACTAAACTTGTAATTAGCTAGATAGTTATTAAGTCCTGGTGGATACAACACTTGTTGCACTATTGTGACTAGGTTCACTGCCCATTAGTTTGCATAATATATTCATTTATTTTTGCACATAAGTTTTTGGCACCGTTGTAGGGGACTTCAATCCAACTATCTTACCTATTATTAGTTTAGTTTTGTGCATATTTATCATTTCTTTGATTTTGAGTGTAACCTTGTGTTTCTTTTATTTGTGGTACTTTCATCCGATGGATGGTCAGTTTCATTATAATCAAGTCAAAGTGGTGGTGTGGATACTCATATGGCTCTAAGAACTAAAATCAATGGCTTTTGTGTCAAAATACAGAGAATGCCATGAGAGTCCTTATGTCCGGCTACGATTTTTAAAGTGAAGGCTCTCATGGAGGTCCTTATCTCATTTGTCAAGCTAAACCCTACCAAACAAGAAGTCAACCAACAGATTTGTGCCAAGAGTAGGAGGAGACCACGAGATTGCTCATTGTCCTATGATCATAGCAAAGGTTGATTCCCCAGTTTAAAGGAGCGCAGGTCAAGACTACTCACCCTCTACATGAACTAGCAAGCTCAGTCAGTTCAGATTGAGCAACCACTTGAGAGTGAAATGGTTCATGAGGCAGAGCATCCATCAACCATCTCTCTCTCCTTTGCTATTCAAATTAGAGAATTCGACACCAGCTTGAAGACGAGCCATTGGAAAAGAGTTTCTACTTCAACTTCATGGATTCATTCCCTCCCTTTGAAGTTAACAACCAGTATGTCCCCTCCTTTGTGCTTCATCAAGACATTAAGGATGTCTACATCCTTATCGCTGAGAAGGAGGAGTCATCGCCTCCCCCTGAGTCATTAGAGGAGAGTACTACCATCAACTTCACGGAGCTACCGTACTCTAAAGTTGATTTTCCCCAAGGCTCTTCCTATGAGTCTCACCTTAAAAATGAGGACTTTTACACCCTCGAAATTGAGGAGGATGAACCATCACTCTTTGATCTTCACCAGGAGGATCAAGGCCATCTTCACCAGTGTACAAATGATGTAAGGTGGAAGCTCAATTTTCACCCACAAAGTGTGAAGGCCAAATTCCCATTTGATCCGGGACCAGAGCTTGAAGATAAAGTCCACCCTGGAGTTTTCCCTTCTTCACAAGATGATCCTCGCACCAAGAATCATCAACCTCAATATCCGGGTCATTATTCATACATAAATGATGCCCGCCTAACCCACCCATTGAAGCTCACTTCAACATTCATACTTGATCCTGGAAGACTTCAAGATGGTATGGTCTAGCCAGAGACCTTAAAGATGGACAACTTTCTAGGAGGCAACCTATTTGAATGTCTTTCATTCTATTTTTTTTAAGTTCCACGATGAATTTTGCTTTTGTTAACTCTTCACGCTGGTTGTAGTTTGGTTGCTTCCAGTATTCTATGTAGGTGTAACTTCATGTCTACACCACAACCAAGCTATGCTTGTGAGGCTAACACTCAAATATGGAGAAATTTCTTTAATGCAAGCAACAACTATATCAGAGGAGTACTAGGTTCTTTTATTTTGTGTCTCTCATCTTTTTTTTCATACTGGGTATGCTGATTCTACCATTGGGGATAGCTTGTATGCTATAATGTTTGTTTGCCTTTTGTGTTTTATTTCTTGCCTACTACCTAAAAATGTCTTATGAATCCTTCCCTGGTTGGTTTGGTGAGCAATGAGGACATTGTTCAATCTAAGTGGAGGACTGACCTTTGAGTAGTTCCTACTTGCTTGTTTGTAGCTTGCTCTAGGACACGACACGTCCTCGACAGGTAGTGAACGTGTCTCACTGGCCAGGTTTAACAGACTACAAGTGAATAACCTAAGGATGGTAGAATAGTGCCAAGTACTTTAGACTAAAACCTCTATTCAATTGAGTATTACACCTTACAATCATTCAATTTTCCTCCATCTAACCCTAGAACTCGGTACACTTTATGACTTACCACTGAAACCCTTCTACCCTGATTGAAGCTATCAGTCAACATTCTCCCAACAGTTCCACGACTACTCCCGTACTGCCCTATCTACCCTTATGTTCTCAACGATATAACTTGCACTCAACTTATTCACACTACTACTCACTCTACAAGACTCACACACTCTTAGAGATTGGAGCTAACACTTAGCTCAGCTCTTACAAACCTAATATGCTCTTTAATCTCTTATACTAGTAATTCAGTGTTTCAACAACATTATTACAAAAGTGAACGGAGATACATATATATATATATAATCAAGTTTTCTCAGCTGATTGTTAGACTTGAACTAACTTCTTCAGCTACTTGGTAATCCTCGCATCCATTAGTTGATCACCTGCTGGTCGTACTCTTGCATGATACACGTGGAGGACTCTTGTTGGCTAGCTGGTAGGCAGCCTGTAGGTGCAAGTTGTGATTCCAACTTCCACAAGTTGGTAATTTTGGTTACTTCTCCAGAACTTGTCTTCTTGTTGATTTTTTGGAAGTTTTCTAAGAATGATTGCAAAATCCAAGTGGTCCACATCATCAGCCACATCATCAGTACTGGTACATGAGGTGAGTCTTCTCTAAGCTTCAACTTGATCAATTAGACAGGTGCCCGACTATTGGGCGCTGATCCAACGGAAGAACCCACTTGCAACCAAGTGATTCTTACAATCTTTATTCCAGAAACACTTGAGCAAACACAAGTCGAACAAGGTCAATTGCTATCATCAAAATCTCAGGAGACTTGTTCTAACATTGGGTTCTTGGTTTTGCTTGAAGACAAGCAAAAATCTAAGTGGAGGGGTGTAATGAGTGAATAAATGAGCATGTTTTGGGTATTCATGTGCTTTTTGAATGTAAATCATGCTCATTTTTTTGTTTTAGCTAGTTTTACTCTAGTTTTGTCTTTTATTGGTGTTTTTACACATTTATTGTTTGAAAATGAGGAAAAGCATAGTTATGAGTGAAGTAGACGAAGAGAGCAATGTGTGGGTGCAAACAGGTCTTAAATCAGATCTATAACAAAGAATCGGGGCCTTACACAAGTTGTGTCTCGACATGTAACGAAGGCCTAAAGTCGGAGCTCCTTAGCTACAACTTTCTGGGGTACATGTCCGGCTAACACACCCGGACAGTTCATAAGCTTAAGTTTCACCCGAACATGGCCAGAACAGAGCAAAGTGAAGCAATAGTTTCGAGCACTTAAAAAAAAGAAGGGAAAGGACTAGGGGCATTCACTCACCTGAGACATCAAGTAACACAGGTGAAAAAAACGGGAATTCACATCTTTTTTAATATAAGAGAACAAACCTGATTCACATAATATAATGGGCAATTGAGAGACTCCACACGCAACAAAAACAGGAACACAAGGAAAGAAAAAAAGAAGAATAGGAAAATAAGAGAATAAGAAGAGGAGCTCCATCGCCATTGAAGCTTGCTCCCTTCATTTATGGCTATTTCTCACTCTTTTATCTTCTTTCTTTCCTAAATGTTTGAATGATCTCATTTTCTACTTAGGGGGTGAGGATTTTGCCCCAAGATCTCTAAAACTCCATTGTTGAACTCTTTTGTAGCTTTATTTTGGTCCTTGTACTTAATGTATGATGATATTGAGTGTTGATGGCTTTTAAGCTTGTCAACATGATAACTGGGGATTTACTTAGGGTTTTCTCAATTCATTATCAATGTGTTAAATTGGTTGGTTCCACGTTGTCGATTAGTATATCATTAGTGTGGTTTTCTTCCGTAGTTAATCGCAAATAGAGATCTACAACGTTGGGGAATAAATCAATGTTATTTATCAAAGGTCGCTGAGATATTGCATTGCAACTTTGGGGGAACTTGCACTTAGTGCTATCGATCGAATTGGGTGCTTGAACTAACCCCTTCAGGTTCTTGCTAGATTGGTTAGGATTAGTAGACCTTGACTAGGCTACTAGTTAAATAAGTGTTCCCGTTGTATAACCGTGAGTTCATGAATCGACAATTGGTAGTAAAGGGTGCAAATATCCATCTTAGGGGTATATTTATCTTAGATAGTTAGCTTAGTTTTATTGATTTCTTTATTTCTATTTATTAATCCATCACAAAAACTCTCAAAACAATTTACTTCATTTACACTTGTATATATTTATGCATATTTCCTAAACTTGTAATTAGCTAAATAATTATGAAGTCCTTGTGGATGCAACACTTTTTGCACTACTATGACTGGGTTCACTACCCATGATATATTCATTGATATTTTACACAACATTTTGATCTTTGATGTGTACACATTTAAGATTATTAATCTAAATGAAAGAGTGGTTAGACTGTGCGCAAGTATGACCCACACTCCTTGTGGGATTGACCGGTTCACATAATAAAAAACTTTATTTAGTAGAGAACCCGACATTGTGAACATACTACCGCTGAAGTTGGTAGTAAAAACAAAAACGTCACTGCAACTATTGGTGGCAAATTAAAAATGCTACTACACTTTCTAATAGTGAAAAGAGGAAAAGCATCCTATAAAGTGTTAGATGACGACTAGTAATGTTAATTACTTTGTAGCATAGGTTATGTAACGTCTTATATTCTTTATGTACACTCTAGGTCCTCTATTATATAAAGAGAACTTGTCTCTGTAATAAACCAATATACGGGAGTATTCTCTCCCAAATAATGCAATACTTTACATTCTCACATGGTATCAGTTGCAATGAGAAACTCAACAAAACACATATCTCTGATACCTAATAACCTTCAACACCTTCTTCTCCTCCGCCGTTTCTATCCCGATACTCATCTACATCATCTTCTTTAATCTCCGATTCTTTGTTCACACATTGCTTTTCCCCAACCTTCTAGTTTCTTCTCTACATCGACGCCATGGCTGATCCTGCAGAAAAATCTCCAGAAACACAAGAAACACAAAAACAAGATTCCTCGACAGGCAACGACAACACCGCCGCCAACGACGAACTATATATACACTCCTCTGATTTCCCCGGCATGCAACTCGCCTATAAATTCAACAGGGAAGGCTTTTTCGACTGAAAACACAATTTCACCATCGGTCTTATATCCAAATCCAAATTAGGGTTTGTCGACGGCAGTATCAAGAAGGGTGATTATAAAGGGCCCCGACAAAAAGCTTGGGAAAAGGCTAATGGAATGGTTATGGGTTAGCTGTTTAGCGGGTTGGAGGATTCCATTCGTCAGTCAGTAATCTACTTACCCACCGCCGCTCAGATTTGGGCCGATCTCTGCCGGCACTACGGCGAACCCAGCGGCTCAAGACTAGATGCTCTCCGTCAGGAATCACGCCAACTTGAGCAAGGTACTGACACTCTAAATGCATATTACACTAAATGGGTGCGGATCTGGAATGAAGAACAACAGCTAATCTCCTACCTTACCTGTTCTTGTGGCGCATCCACTGATCTCACAAAAATTACTGAAAGTGCTCGCATAATTGACTTCGTGATGGGTTTAAACCCTTACTTCCATCATCTTCGCAGCACAATTCTTCAAATTTCCTCTTTACCTGACATCAAAAAAGTTTTTACTATGGCTCAACAAGAAGAAAAACATAAAACTTCTCAGAAAGATCGCCTTGGTGAGTCAGAAAGCCTTGTTTTTCAAACAAACCGTAATCTTTCTCCCTTTCGAAAACCACTTGACCCAAACCCTAAATCTAAACCTGGAAAATCAGAACCCAAAAAGCTTCAATGCACCAAATGCAAAAAAATGGGTCATTTATACGAGGATTGCTAATGGGTTAAGGACATTTTTCCATCCAACTGGAAACAATCGAAGGAGAAACGCTACCTTGCTGGCGCTATAACTGAAACCACACCACCACCGCAAAACTCCACTACTTCTTCAGCTATTCCCGGTTTCAGTCAAGATCAACTCGAGGGCATCAAGGCTTTTCTGAAGAATCCCAACACAGAAGTACCGAGAATTTCCCAGAACTAACTCACCAGCTTGATGTCCTACCTTCAACATGATTCCGATTTTTCTTCACCCTCAAGAACTAGTTTCTTTGACCAGTTAGCAGGTGCATCTCTCAATTTACCCAGTATTTGGAATATGCATATAACACTTAACATGATAGATACTCTTGCATTTAAGGATAAATGGATAATTGACACAGGTGCCACAGACCATGTTTGTGGCAACCTTACACTTTTTGATCCAAATTCATACAGAAAATGCGATTTTAAAGTCACTATGCCAGACGGTCACCCAGGGATAATAAAAGGAATAGGCAATATTCCATTGACACAAAATTTTACTTTGATGAATGTTTTTCATGTTGATACCTTTCAGTTTAATCTATTGTCTGCCCAAAAACTATTATCTCAACTAAACTCTTCTCTGGTTGTTTCTGTGAATGAATGTTATCTTCAGGACCTTGAAACTGCTGCTTACATGCTGATTGGGTGTGAAAAACAAGGCTTATATTTTCTAGATGTTTTGTATCTAGATAAATTTTTGCATCTTAGACAGTATCTCAAACAGAAAAGTAATTTGTATAGTGATGATAATGGGTATTACACTTCTGCTGCTGTTACAATTGATATTCATACATGGCACAACAGATTAGGCCATACTCCTGTTGAAAAACTGTATAGATGAGGTATTATCAATAAAAGCCAAGTGCCATCTGATTTTGTTTGTGATTCTTGTCATCTATCAAAAGCCTATATATTGCCTTTTCCACATTCTACTATCACAACCATTGACATTCTTGGACTCATACACATTGACATTTGCGGTCCCTTTAGGAACAAAACTTACAACGATCAGAAATACATCCTTAGCATTGTTGATGACTATTCAAGAGCGTTATGGATAAAGTTATTAAAACACAAAGGGGAAGCTTTCCATTTCATCAAAGAATTCATAATTATGACAGAAAGACAATACAACAAAAAAATAAAAATCATATGCTCTGACAATGCATATGAATTAGGGAAATCACATGAATCCACACACTTTTACAAATCTCTTGGCATAATTCACCAAACATCGTGTGCTTATACTCCACAGCATAATGGAGTTGTGGAACATAAACACCGATATTTGGCAGAAACGGCAAGGGCTTTGTATTTTACATCTAAGATTCCTATAACTTTTTGGGGTGAATGTATGTTAACAACCACACAAATCATAAACAAACTCCCTACTGTTGCTTTAAAAGGAAAAAGTCCTTATGAGATCATACATGGAAATAAACCTGACTATAGCAAACTTAGAGTCTTTGGCTGTTTATGTTATTCCACTAATTTAGATAAACAAAAAGGAAAATTTGATCCTAGATCTGAAGCTTGTGTTTACTTAAGCTAGCTGAAAACCAAAAAGCTTACAAACTGCTTAAACTAAAAGACATGAAAATTCACATCTCTAGAGATGTAACTTTTCATGAAAATATTTTTCCTTTTCATAACATCTCTCAATACCAATCTTCCCCTCCTTCAAACATTTTTGATATGCCTCAATCTTCTCTACCTCTAAACTATGCTAGTGATGATGATGATGATTTTTTCCCCACCAACACAAACAGAAAACAACAATTCAAATACACCCAACCTCACAACCCATAATGATTATCCCATTACCATACATTCTCCACAAAACCAAAATCACCCACCTCATTCTGATCATAATATCCAAACCCAGATTCCTCCCTCCCAAGAATCCTCTACAAACACCCCCTCCCCCCAGAACCCAGTCATTGTCCAGACCTTCGCAGATCCAGCAGAACTAAAACCACCCCTGCTTACTTAAATGATTACTATACAAACAACAGTCTTTTGAACCTTGATGTTTTCACACACATATTATCCAACCGCCTATCCCACACTTCCAACAGTTCTACAGTGGCCCACAACATTAACTTCTTCTCCTTAACAGATGCTCCTCCTTCTCTTTCTGCATCAGTTCTCCAAACCACAGTTGCACACAAAATTCTTCATCTTAATGATCCCACCACATATGAACAGGCTTGCAAAAGTAATCATTGGATTGAAGCAATGGACAAAGAACTGAATGCTCTCATAAAAAACAATACATGGGATTTGGTAACCCTTCCAAAACATAAAAAACTAGTGGGATGCAAATGGGTTTACAAAACTAAGTTACGAGCATATGGTAGTTTGGAAAGACATAAAGCTAGGTTAGTTGCTAAGGGCTTCAGCCATAAATATGGTCTAGACTACACTGAAACTTTTTCTCCAGTTGTGCGAATGTCTACTTTAAGAACACTTCTGGCCATTGCTGCTAAGAAACATTGGATTATTCACCAATTAGATGTGAATAATGCTTTCATACATGGGGACTTACATGAAGATATTTATATGCAAATTCCTAAAGGTCTTACTGTTGAAAAGGGAATCAATGCTTGTAAACTCAATAAATCTCTATATGGTTTAAAACAAGCATCACGTCAATGGTTTTCTAAACTTAATGATTCTCTAACAACATTGGGCTATACTAGATCTGAAAATGATCATTCCCTCTTCTATAAACTCAAAATAGACAGTGCAACATACATAGCCATATATGTTGATGATGTTTTACTCTGTGGGAACAACATGACAGAAATACAAACTCTGAAAACATTTTTAGACACCAAATTCAGGATCAAAGATTTAGGTGATCTCCATTAATTCTTAGGAATGGAATTTACTTATCATCCTAATGGGCTAATCATCACACAACAAAAATACCGCACTGACATTTTACAAGAATACGAACATCAGGATACTATTTCTGTTACAACCCCTTTACAGATGCACACCAAACTAAAAACAGACACATGCAAATTACTTGAAAATCCTACAAAATATAGGAGTTTGATCGGTAAATTAAATTATCTGGTTCACACCAGACCAGATATAGGGTTTACCGTCCAGCTCTTAAGTCAGTTCCTAAAAGCTCTAACAGAAGATCATTATGAAGCAGCCCTTCATACCCTCAAATACTTAAAAGGCACAAGTTCATACTGTTTACTGTTAAATAACTCATCTGATTTTAACTTGATTGCTTATTGTGATAGTGATTGGGCTTCATGCCCAAACACTAGAAAGTAGATCTCTGGTTTCTATGTTTTTCTAGGTGGCAGTCCAATTGCTTGGAAGTCCAAAAAACAAGCAAGTGTGTCTCTTTCCTCTGCTGAAGCAGAGTACAGAGCTATGCGGATGGTCACCACTGAACTAGCTTGGCTCAACCGCATTATTCATGAGATGGGTGTTCCAGATACTACACCTATTCCTATCAAGTGTGACAACAAATCAGCCATCTACATTGCAAAAAACCCAGTTCATCATCAAAGGACGAAACACATCGAGATTGATGTGCATTATGTTCGACATAAGCTATCAGAGGGTATGATCTCAGTGGAGTACGTTTCCAGCAAAGACCAGCTTGCTGACTTTATGACCAAGACCTTACCAGGACGACGTTACCGAGACATTTTACAATAGATTGGTCTTCATCTACTACAACACCAAACGTAATCCTTTTGTTATTGAGGGGGCGTGTTAGATGACGACTAGTAATGTTAATTACTCTGTAGCATAGGTTATGTAACGTCTTATATTCTTTCTGTACACTCTGGGTCCTCTATTATATAAAGAGGACTTGTCTCTGTAATAAACTGATATACGGGAGTATTCTCTCCCAAATAATACAATACTTTACATTCTCACATAAAGTTGGTAGTTAAAATGCTATTGGATTTCTTGGTAGGACATGTGAATAAATGCTACCACACATTATCGGTAGAAAAATTGCTACCGAAAAAAAAAACAACGGTGTAGCAACAAAATTTCTACTAAACTAGAAAGCGATAGCGAATTTCACCACCAGGGTTTACCAAACGGCAGATTGTGGTAGCAAATTCAGAAAAACGGCAACCCATTCTATTTAGCTATCAATTTTTATCTATTGTGGATACCAAGTATGCCAATAGCTAAACAAAAATTTTCTTGTTGTGTTCTTATCCATTTATTTGTTTTGAACTTGAGAAAAATATCCAGAGGAGCAAGGTAGATGAAGATGAAGTGTTTCATAATTGACAAAGTGTGTTGCACACTTAGGAGAGAGAGAGAGGGAGAGGACAAACAGAGAAGTATCATAGTTGACAAGAGAAAAAGACAAGGAGAGATATAGAGCAAAGGAAGTATCACAACCGACAAGAAATAAAGACAATGAGAGACATGGAACAAATGAGCAAGATCCAAACTTCCTCAGCCTTCCCTGATGGCTACTTATTCCTCTTTTTTTGTTATTATGCTTTAATAAAGGAGTAGTCCTTTGTACATATGGACATGAAGATTGCCCCCCAAAATTCCTAAAACCTTCATTATTGATCGTTGAACTTTTTTTTGTGCTTTATTTTTGTTATTGTGCATATGAATGTTGGTATTGAACATTTATATCTCTTTAGCTTATACACATGAAATTATATGGTTTGATCAATATTATATATATGTATACATGTTGGATTTGGTTGGTTTTGCTCCAAATTTGTCAACATGTGTTTCTAAGATGGATTATAGGGAGCCAATTAGTCTAACAGTTTTGTGATTTGCTATCAACAAGTGATTAAGAGATAGAAATTTGGACCAAGGGGATGAAATCAATGAAATTTGTCAACATGTTATCAGAAGATAAACTTCAATGCTACTTAGAGGGATTTTAAGCTTTATGACATCAGTTGACCAGACTTTGTATGATTTGTCAAATTCTAACTCGATTGGTAAGAATAATTATAGAGTATGATTTGACTATTAATTAGTTAAGTGTTTTCGTTGTTTAGCATTAAGTTCAACAACCAACACATAGGTGGTTAAGGGTAATACGACAAAGTTTTATCATAGGGTACACCTTACTTTGTTTGTTAGCTTTATTTTATTGTTCTATCTTATATGTTCTTTATTTTAAAACATATGCCTCCCCCCACCCCCGACACAATTTACGTTGTTACACCTATTATATATGTCTGTGTGTATATCTAAAGTAGTAATGCTATAAATCTGTCAATTCCCAATGGAACGATAACTCATTTCTTCTTTTGAGATTTATTCTACAACCTTATCCAAATCTTTTCTATCAGTTTTAACTACCCTCACCTCAAGCCATATATGTACTCTCTGTAGCTTCACTTTTGATCTCTCATCCTGGTGCTACAGTTGTGTATCATGAAGTATGGTACAAATCATAAAATCTGCCAAGCAAATATGACAATTAATGGCAGCTTAGAATTTAACATCCCTCTCCTCAAGCCACACATTTGATATGTCTATTGTGATCATTTAGCATGGTTTTATGAGTTGTGCAAACGACAAAAATCCAAAATTTTGCCAAATAAATATGATATTGTATCTTATATGATGGTGTATCCTTTGTTGTATTTTAGCAGCCTTCACCTCAGGCCACATAAGTTTTTAACTCAACCAATACTTGGTTTCTCAGGGTAGTGTCTAATATAGTGATATTGGGAAAATTACAAAATCCACCATACAAATAATGTTAATTCTTGATTGCATTTTAGTAGCCCTTATGTCAAGCCACATATGTGATTTCTTAGCCTTATGTTACAAGAATGGCTCCATCATAGTAGCAATCACTTGAATCCACGTATGTGCTATGCCAACATCCACTATTATGATTGTTGTTATTGATGATATTTTTTTTGTCGTTGTTGCAGTAGTTATTATTTTGTCATAGTTATAATTGTTGTCATAAATGTGGTTGATGTTGTTATTGGTGGTGGCATGAATTTTATTGGTGGTGTGATTATCATTGTTGGTTGTTAGTTTGTTGTAACTATTGTTTTTTTAAAATACTTTAGATTAACGATAATAAATTACATGCCTAAGAGACCATGAGCTAATAACCAACAAGGAAACCAAGATTACAGTTAGAAGTATCAGGCAAATGCAAGATTGGAAGCATCCTATGACAACCAACTTAACAGAGTACAGTGATGTAAGAAGAATCAACAAGATATCTTCTACCCCATAGCCAAAGCAGGAACTGCAACAGCCAACCCGAAGGGAGCAAACAACTGAGGTTAGCCCTATCAAATTGAGGAGAATCCAAAAGGATGACTGCTTATTCAGCTGTCGGTGAAAGCATCCTTTTAAGAGAAGTGCAAAGAGAGAATAATAGTGTCGGGAAAGGCACCACCAGGAGCACCAAAAGATCTCAATGCCGACTCCATTAGCTATGCTCAGGAAGTCGATCACAAAGGATTTTCAAAAGATAAGAGAACTGAACATGATTCTAACATACTAGGAGCAGACAAACTCCATCTGCTGAAGATCCAACTTCTTCTTAACAATGAGGAAAGAAGAGAATTTGTTCCTTCGTCTACCTATTTCTATAGAAAAAAGAGAAGACATGCAAGTTGGGAAAAAACACTAACGCTGGCCGGTTGGTGGGATGAAGCAGGGCCGTGATGATGGTGGTGGATGGCGGCGGGATGAGATGGGGCAGCGATGGTGGTGGTGAGAAGTGGAGCAAGGATGAAGACAAGGTAAACCCACTTCCAACTTTACACCAAAAGCACAAGAAATTGTGCTAAAGTTGAAGCTTCTATGTGTTGGTAGCAAAATCTCAATTACTTGAGAAGGATTTAATGGAGATTTGGAGGAAGAAGTTGAAGAAAGAAGTTGGAAAAAGAAAAGAAATAAAGGGGAGGAAGATTATCTTTGTTTTTTGTTATCTAGTTGTGTTAGCATCCGGTTTTCTAAGCTTTTCGTCCACCGCTCCCTTTTCAAAGTTCACCAACTCCGGATCGATGAAGATAGAGGCTTTTGTTTTCTTTCAGGGGCAAACGAAGGTGCTCAACAACAAATTTCTTCATCATTATGTCTTAGATCTAAATTATACACGAGTTGGAGGCTTTGTAGCTTTTACATGTCATATTTAAATAAGTTTTTGGTCAGCCCTCCTTCTTCAAAGTTCACCATCTCAGATCGATGAAGATGGAGGCTTTCGTTTTCGTTCAGGGACAAACAAAGATGCTCAGCAACAGATCTTTTCATCTTTGTGCCTCACATCTAACATACACCATGAGTTGGAGACTTTGGAGCTTATGCATGTCATTTTTAAATAAGATTATCTTTGTTTTTTGTTATCTAGTTGTGTTAGCTTCCGACTGTGGCGTTGTAGTATTTTTTAGCTTATGTTTGGCGAGTGTTTGGGTTAGTGGTTGTGGGTTTTTGTTACCAAAGTTGTAGGCTAGTTTGGCCTTTTCTATTGTTGTGTTTACAACCACCTTTGAGGCTTCAGTTGTCTTTAGTAGCCAGTGGTCTTGGATTTACCATGCTTGGTTATGTAATTTCACTTCACCACCTTCCAAGGGTTGTAATTGACTTATCTGCTTATATTGTAATACCCCGTATTTCATGTCAGATATCTTAACGTTTTTTGGATTTCCTAACGCTTCGGTTTAACTGACTTCTGATGTTATGTGGTGCCTTGGTTAGCTATTGGGACGTCCGGGTCATTAGTTTAAAAGACGAGGGCAAGGAGGTCATTCCCCTCTCTTTTATTATGGTAAGCCTCCTTAATTAATTAGCTTGACAGTTTTCTTATTTCCAATCCCGATCAGTTTACATGTCCCGCTCGTTCATTCTCTCGGCAGTTGAGCGCTTTGCCCTTCTCCTCCTCTCTTCTTGTGTGCTTCCAATTCTGCTGGAATTCTGTCCACGTGGTGATCGTTCCTCTGCTGCTACTGACCGTCTACTCGTTGGCGGTGTCTTGTAGTGGTGTTTCTGCTTCCCTTCTGTCTGTGTGGTCGTCTGGTGGCTGTTGGCATCGTTGGAACAGTCTTCCGCTCTCCGAATCGATGTAAGTGGGGGATGGAATCGGGGTTGTTCATTCACCCTCGGGGACTGCTTTTACTTTGTTGTTTTGATTGGAATTCGTGTTGTGGTGTGAGCGTTCGATTGATTTTGCGTAGTTTAACAGTGGCTAAACCCCCGAAGGTACTGATCTACCCATCTGTGGAATTTGTGTGAGTTTGGGATGATTTTGGTTGTTTTTCTGTGTTTTACGACGTCCGAACGTCTGTCCGGACATGGATGTTCGGACAGTTCGTCGGGCGCGCTTATGTTTCTGAGTTTTTGAAGTGCCTGAACATCTGTCCGAACTTGTAAGTTCAGACATGGTGCGAGGATGGGTTTGAAATGAGTTTTGACATGTGTTCGAACTTGCAAGGTCGGACGCAAGTTCAGACACGACAATTGTTTTGTCTTCTGACTCTCGACTTACGTCCGAACTTTGACATTCGAACGTAAGTTCGGACCTTGGCGTTTTCGTGACTTCTGCTTCTCGGCCTCTGTCCGAACTTGCAAGATCGGACGTAATGAAATACCCCTACTTAATTAAACATGATTTAAACATATAATTAATTACATTAAGGCCTAAACAATTAAGCATATAAAACCTTATGGCGTAAGGTTTAAATTAAGGGGGATGTGTTACATTATTATGAGCATGTAACAACTTGTGAACAAACGATCAATTAAATTTAGTACGAGCATACACATGTCCGAAAATATGACAGTGTTACATATTAATACGGTCACGTATATATATCTGTACATATACACAACGTTACAATATCATAACGTTGTATATATAACTAAAACGCGACAAATAAAATAGTCGTACCCACATATATGTATAATTAATAACGTGACATAACAAAATAGCCGCATATATATGTATATATAACTAATAACGCGACATGTTAATACGGTCGCATATATATACAAGAAATGGGCATAAATAAGGCTGAAAAAAAAAGAGCAAACATGCTCTAGCCAGGATTCGAACCCGAGACCTTTCGTACCCTTCCCGAAGCCTTAACCGGTTGAGCTGTGCTCGAATTCGGTAATAGATACCAACAAATGTAAACATTATCTACTAAGGTCACAAAAGGAAGAACAGGGACAAACACGCCTCAATGCAACGCTTCTCCGCACCAGTTTCTCGAGACCTCAAAGTCTAAACTACTCCAAACTTCCATAACGACAGAGCTAATTATCCTTCTAATCGCCCATAAACTTCCACGCGACAAACTTATTTTTTTTCAATCGCCCATAACATTCCCCTTGTAACTTGCAACCACCTGCACCGTCTTGATCTCAGTAAGCTTCATGGAACCGATAAATCCACTCAGTCTTCCTTCTTGAGTTAGTGTCTCTGTCTAACGAGACCAGTTGACTTCTGTTCCATGCGGGAACTCATCCCCAGTGTGCAGACCTGAAGCAGACCAACCCAGCCGCTGCTTCACGTAAGGTAGATCAACTGCCCATTCCCCTTCTGTTCTATACTGGTTTCATCCACTGTCGAGCTTACAATCTCTTTAACCTCTGCATAGACCCGTCTGGGAATCTAGTCCCTGGAGAATGCATCAACTACACGAGCAACAAGCCACTACCGCTTCAAGGAAAAACAAAACTTAACAAGGTAAACTCCAAACGGTTTCCACACCATCTGTTTCATCTATTCTGTGTGGCCGATCATACTAAACTTACACACTGCCTTCTTCCTCATTAACCATAACAATCTTAGCTGATCTGAAACTCTTTCCTTTCCTGCCCTTCTTCACGTAGTAAACCAGAGGATAGGACTCAGTTTGGTGAAGGAGCAAGACCAAGCAAGTCTTCCTTGCTATACCAGTCTCGGTAGAGAAAAAAAACAAGGTGAAGATCATGCCTATCTCAGATTTACTCCAAACCATGTCTTTTTCTCTAAGTCATCACGGTTTAACCTCTGAGTATTCCTTGCCAGTGTGGTTAAAGTGTCTCATTTGTGCCAAGGATCCACAAGGGAGAACCAGCCTTAACTCAGGAAGAAAGAAAAAAAATTCAAGGTATTACACTTCTGAACTAACCAGAGTCTTTACCTGCATACTGTTTTAAGGAAATAAACATTGTGTAAGGACCAGAAACTTCTGATGCAAGTATAGCAAATGTGCCTACCTATAAGAGCTAAGCAACAGATGAGCTAGTTCAAATAACCTCTGTAAGAATCAACTAAAAAGAAAGAAAAAAACATGGACTAGATGCAGTTTATGTTCTGTTTCTGGTGTGGTTTTCAACTGATGTGAAGCCTGTGTTCTGTACACTTACTTGCAGAGGTAATGTGGGGGTAGTAAGGGCTAGATTAAAGCTTAAAACCCCAGTAAAGCACATAACTACATAGGTTAGCAATGAAAGAAAACTGAAAAGAAAACCAGGATTAAGAATTCTCAGAAAACCGATAGAAGTTATCAGGTTTTAATGCTTCAGTTTTCAGTCTCTAAGATGTTTGTGTTCTGTATAATTGGCTTGTATTGTGAGTTAAGGAACCTAAAACATTCTAACACACCTAAGTAAGGATAAGAACATCTTGAGGAAGTTAAAACCCAACCTGATGCACAACCATGTAACAGAAAAGAATCATGCATCAGTGTCTGTTTGTCTGTTTGTCAGTTTTTCAGTTTCTGAAATTCTGAGTTTTGTATAAGGGATTACAGAGGGCTTATAAGAGTTATGTTGTGTGTGAATGAACTTAAACCATTTCTAACACACTTAAATAAGGATAAGAACATCTTGGGAAAACTAAAAACCCAACCTGATGCACAAACCGTGAACAAGAAGAAGGAAAATGCAAAATGCTAGTTTCTGTTCCTGAAAACTTTGATTTCAGTAGCACTGGCAGTGTGTCTTAGTTATCTATAAACTTAGAAACAACTAAACATCTAGATAATAATGGGAACCAATTAGTACATCAGGACTGAAGTCAAAGGAAGAAGAAAAGAAATATGGAGAGAACTGTTGTAACAACAAGAGAACTTGTCAATTTAGAATTCTATTCCTGCAACACTGACTCTTCTGTATAACAACCTTTCAGGAGCTTAATCAATGTGGTGGTGAATCTGTTTTAAGAAAAGAAAACTTTGCTAAGATACTTAACTAGATAGTTGAGTAACCTAGGGGAAACTCGAGACCAGAATTGAGAACCAAATGCAAAATACAAGAGAGGAGAAACCAATTTCCAAGCTTCGGTTTTTTTTTTCGGTTTCTTCCACTTCAGTAATTAACTATCTAAGTGCTGTAACAGATTGATTTGGATTTACTGTGGGGATTGAAACTTAGTTCAAACACTTAACTAATGGAGTAAGAAGGTTGGAGGAAAATCGAGATGTCAATTCATGAGTAAAGAAAAGAAATTGAGGAAGAAATACAGAAACTGATTCTTTCAGTTTCCACAATATAGCAGTTTCTGTAAAGTAAATTTCCCGAAGTAATAACAACATTGTTTTGAGTTATCTTTGGGTTTAAAACTTACATGATACATTTAGCTAATGGGATAGGCGATTGGGAAAGGAATGGAGGTCAAAAGAATAAGCAAGAAAGACAAACCAGGAGAGTAAAGAAACACCAGTTTTTTATTTCAGTTTTGTTTCAGTTTTCAGTTTTTCTTACCAGATCAGTGTCTGGCTATTTTTGTATCTGTAACAAAGCTGTCTTGGGTTTTGTTTGGGTTTAAAAGCTTGATGGAATACTTAAGTAACTGGGTCAACCATTTGGGAAGAATTGAGAATCAAAAACGTAAGCAAACAGAGGGAAAAGAAATGGAAGGGAAAGTTCATCTGTTGCAGTTTTCTGTTCTGCAATTTCAATTCAATAAACACAATTACAGTAGCATCAGTAAGATTGATTTGGGTTTATTCTTAAGTCTAAAACCTTGATACAACATTACTCAGTGGGTAAAGAATTAGGAGGAGTGTAGCTCAGTTTAGAAAACAGACAGAGAAGAAATAAGAACACATATCAGTTTCTGTTTTTGGTTGCAGCTTCAGGAATCTTGTTTCTGTATAACTATGTTGCAGAGTGTCTAAGGGGATTGTATTGAGTGGTTCAAGGGCTTAAAACCTTGCTAATTCACTTACTAACTAGGTGAGAAGGTTGGAGGAAAATCGAAAGCCAAATTCCTGAACAAAGAAAAAGAAACAGAAGAAGGTAAATCAGTATGTATTGGTTTCAGTTTTGGGTTGTAACAGTGGGGTTAGCAATGTTGCTGTGGATTACTTTGAGGATAGAATTACATTAAGACACCTAAATAGGAAGTTAAACGATGTGGGGAAAAGAGAACTGAAGAACCAGATTAGTAAGAAACAGAAAAAGAAAAAGAAAACAGCAGCTGTAGTGTTTCAGTTTTGTTTCTGTTTCCTGTGATGATTGTCCTCTGTATAACCGAATTACAGTTGTGTTAAGAGGGTTGTGTGTGGTTAATAAACAACCCAAATTGTGGCTAATACACTCAGTTAGGTTGAGATACTCATGGGGGAGGTTAGGAGACAGTCTAACAGGCATGAAAGATGGAAGAAAGAAGAAGAAGTATGCACAGGTCCTTGCCTTCTGTTTTTTGTTTTCTGATTTCTGGGTTCAGACTTTCACTAGGGCCGGTCTCTGTGCAATTAAGTGCAGAGGCTAGGTGAATGTTTTAGTGGTTCAATTTTGGGTTAAGATATCAATAACACCATAGAGAGTTAGGTAGATACAGTGGGGAAAAATTAAACAGCACTAGGACTAACTAGAAACAAGAACTAGGCAGGAATATAGAGGTTGTTGTTTAGATACCGATAATGTATGAGCTTCTGTATAATTGTGTTACAGAGGGGGTTAAGATGTAATACAGTCTTAAGTTTTATAATCTATGATAAATATGGTGGGATGGTAATTTTGAGGGAGAATGGGATTTGAAAGGAATGGAATCAAATGCATATATGTAATACCGATAATTAGAGCAAGATGTTGTCAAACCTTGGGTTATATTTTACTACAAGGTTCTGATGTTACAAAATTAGATACTTACAACATGTTATAAGTTATGAGGTTATATTAGGGTTAAGGAGAACTATATACTAAGGAAACTCAAATACATCAAAAGTGTATACCATTTTCGGTACATACATAAAAATTACCGAAACTATATGTTATAAGTCTAAATACATATAAAACATTATACTATATAGCATCATGAAATGAATGTAACACAAAATGATATTATGTGGTCAAGAATATAGTTATTCAAACTGTTATGCTAAACGCATACATATATAAATACACATATCAAGAAATAAAGATATACACTATAGTTTACAACGACATAAAATACTAAGGTTAGTATATGACTTTGGTATGATAAATAAACCCCGAGTGAAGTACCACAAGTATATAACGTAAAGTTTCATACTCTAGTGTAAACCGAATATTAACTCACACGACGAGTAAGGGGTTTTTAAAATAACGGTACTTTAACTAGTAACAATTGTAAAATCCGGGGGCATAGTACTGGGATTTCAAACGTTATTCGGAAGTACCGAATTGTACTGTCATGTGGATTGACGCTTAGCGTTCCTTGTATTTCTAGATCGCCCTTCCGACGTGCGCACTCGAAAGCCCTAGCGGTCTACACTGCGCGACCTTGGAGACGGTGTACGGTATGTAAAGGGGTTTGATCCGGGTTGTCCTGAGGAATTCCTCGGGCTCGGATTTGTTTGATAAATAACTTGTGTGAATGTATGTATGTGATTATATGTGTGATGGGTAGCTATGTTTATTGCATTATTTATTTATGCACGAACGTCCTACGGGACTAATACTACGTCGACTATAGATCGACTTATACAAACTACATATGCGAAATGTGTGATTATGACCACTGTTGACTGACCTAATACGCTAAGTATTACAAGTATGTAGTTATAACCTAAGTAAAACATTTAGGAACGGGACACGACATTGTCGGTCCCTAGAGCTTCGACTCGAACATAAATATTACCTAGAATCATTCTAGCATGCGTAAGACCCACAGGGCAGCCAACAAATTAAGTGATGTTCTCCATGATTAAAACTGTAACTGACTACCTAACTAATGAAGTTAACAGTGGAGTGTGAATAAGTGTGATGATGTACCTTAATCCAGACAGTCACTGGCTGCTGGTCGCGCGTAGAGATCTCTTGGGTTATCCCGTATCGGGTTTACCCTAGTTAATCTTGAACGAACCTAGATAGATCGTCAGGCGAAGTGTGCTACCATTGGCACCAGGCCCTTGGCCACCTAAATGGACGCCTTTACAAAGGCAAAGTGAACAGTCCCAGAGTCTTCGGATGATCAAGGCAGTGAGCACCTTGTGTGTACGTGGGACTACTGTCCAAGTGAGTATATCTCGGGTTGTCCCAATTGACACCCGACAGTGCTAACCAAATCAAATGATATGTGAGGGCCCGGGGGGCCGAATGATGTAATACGTAATGATGTGAATATACGTTGTATTAGTTATCAATGCTATTGTATTATATGATGTGTGGCTGTGCTGCGTATATCTATAATGACTATTTTGGATTAGATGGATGGTTATGTGTTATGCATGCTTATTACAGTATTTATTATATCTGTAAAATGGTAAAGCATGAAATCAACCTAATAACAAGATGGATAAAAATGACAAGTGACCAATAGGGTCCATGCCTGGCATACTCAGCGTCTATCGCTGAGACTACACTTATTGTGCAGGTTGCTGATCAACATTGAAGCCGAAGTGCGGGTACCGGGTAATCAGGGTTAATTTAATTACTGTACACAAATTTATTTGTATAACACTATCAGTTGTGGATGTATGACGCTACGGTTGTATTTATTTGGGACTTGGGTAGATGCTCACTTGTCGACTGTTATGGATGTGGACTTAGTATGATGTATAGGATATCTCGTTGTCACAGCGGTTTAGTAGTGTTGTTGTTTTAGTGTTGGATCTAGTTTCTGCTTCGTTACTCGCATGGGCGAGTAACAACAAGTGACACCCGAGTGAGTTTTAAAGTTGTTGATTATCCTTCTGTTGTAAGACGTTTTATTTTTCTGTTAACGTGAGTGAATTTTACGTATTTGTTTATGAGGGGTGTTACACGTAAGTTCGGACATACCCCTGTTTTGGCATAACTATTCCGTTTTAGCTCCGTTTTGAGTTCTGTTTGCGGGGTTGGATTCCCCTATCTGTGTACAAGCTTTTTATGCTGTTTATATGCATTTTTATGCACTTATGGTTTGTATTTCAATCCTATGATTTTGGGACCTAGTTACATTGCTTCTGAGCCTTGGATAGTCGGGTCGGGCTGTCCCGTAGCATGCTGCGCAGGAATTCAATCTGATTACGCTCCTTAGGGTTTCCCTTAGGACATTATGTGACTGATGAGTCTGTTAGCTGTCTCTATGGCTTCTGTTGTGGGATCTTCGGATCCATAGGACATTATGCGAGTCCTTCTGTTGTGTTAGCATGTCTCTAGTGTCCCACCTCTTTGTATCTGATTCTGAAAGTCCGACTATGATTTGATGTGCAATGTTCCGCTCTGTTTTCTGATTTGTGTTCTTGACCCGTCTGTTTACAAGTGGCTACACCTCTCTCTGTTTGTACAAACTTCTGTTTCTGTTTTGAGTTGGCTTCCTTGAGGAAATCTTTTGCTTACTGGGCTGTTTAGCTCACCCCTTTACTTATGTTGCAGATTGAGCTCGTGGGATCTTCTCTCCTTGTCCCCTCCTGGAGCTTTGTTTACGTTATGCTTTTCTTAGACTTTGGTTCTGCTTTGCGCGTTAGATGCTGTGGGGTTTTGTGTAGCCTTCGGGCCTTTTATTGTATTTGACTTATAAGCATTTGGATCTTGTAAACTCTCTCAGTATTTATTCAAGTGTCGTTATTTGATTTTGGAGGTTGATTTGCATTAGAGCCTTGTGAAGTTAGGTAGTAGACTCGCGGCGTGTAACGGCCCTAACTCCTAGGCCGGTTTTGGGGTCGTTACATATATAGTGTATGATATTTAATATAGTTTAGGAGAGGTCATATGGGTGAAAAGTGAAGATGCAATATAAGACTTTCCGCATAAGGATTCCTTGGACGAATGTCCAACAATGATAATCTTAAGTGTTGGAAGAGAAGCAAAAGTTACAATTAATGCAATTCGGAGGTCACTCAAAGTGTATGAGTTTGTTTTGGTTTGAAATTGAGGCTTTGTAAGCAAGAAATCATCAATGAGATAGAATATAGGGCTTTGGAGTGCATCAATGTTAGTAATTAATTAGGGTGCCAGGTGATTGATCGCAAAAATCAATAGACTGTTTGAAATTAGTAACTTTATAAACTTTGTACTTATATTGTTTCAAAATAAGAAATTTGTAGTAAAAAATAATATGATTGATTTTATAAATTAGAATAGTAATTAAATAATAAGTTGAAGAGTGAAATAATTATAGATCTTACAATACAAAAATTAAATAACATTGCATTTAAAAAATTTAATGTCAACATAAATCGAAAACAACTTAATATGAAAATACAATAGTTTTTAATAATCCAAAATAAGAAATACGTTGTAAAATCTCACAATTTTAAATAAATTAACAGATTTTGATGTAAAACATTTTAAAATATTTTTTTAAAAACTTTTCCTATGAACGCATTAGAATAAATCAAAATTAAATTTTGTATCCTTTTATTTATGCAAACAAATATCTAACTAAATAGTAAAAGCGCCTAAATCTTAAGTGAAGCAGATTAAATTATCCACTCTTAATAGGGCCTTATGTATTGTGATTTATCTTCTTCAATTGCTGAGCGATAACAATAAAAATGATATAACAGTAATATCACTTGGTAAGCTATCCCTATCAAAATTTATGATAAACATGAAGGGACAATAATAATAACATATGATTTGATTTTGTGCATAAAAATGTTTTTTTTCCTACCACCCGGTTCTCCTATTGAGTACATTTTCAATAGCATCAAATTCAATCATTTAATATATGTACGTCAAAACTAGAGTTTAGTTTCGATGCCAATGGACAAGAATTTATGTTTAAAGAAAGTAAATAATATTCATAGATAGCTATACAAGTGAGTTAAAAATAGAATTTTTTTTTGGTTCGTTTGAGAAGTTCCGATCCGAGTCCGATCCGTGGGGAAAGGTCCGTGGTGGGTTGAAAATCAAATATTGTTAGAAGAAAACCGAACTGAAGAAGAATTTTTTTACCTCGCTACGTCTCCCTCGGGTCTATTTGGGTTGGGAGTTGGGACCTTTCGCTCCATACATGGAAAGTGGAAACCCTTCTTTCATGTCTCTCGTACTTGCCTATTAAATTCTGAAACCGTGATTGACAAATTGCTCGATGAATTGAACTACTACTTTTTCCTGCTCCGTTTCTCTCTTAATCTCTTCTTCACTCTCCAATTATCGCCAAAGAGTTCACTCCCGCCTCGAACATGTCAGTGGACGGCGGCGTTGATCGGAGGAGGGTGATTCAACCGAACCCCGGCCATGGAAACAGTAACGGCGTCATGACGCCAATTATTCACTCGACGCAACGTCTGAGACTGAAACCGAGCCCAGAACACAAGCCAGAAAGCTACGAGGACCTGCAGCTGGAGTTCAGCCCACTGCTCTTCAGTTCACTGGAGCCCTATTTGCCATCTACTGTGATGAGTGATTCCCGTGAGATCAAACTTCAATATATGAGGGATATTCTGCATAAGTATTGGCCTGAAGGAGAGAGAACTAGGGTAAGTTTAGTTATATGGATATGCAGTCTCTCCAAATTTTGTTCGGGTTTCATTCGATGGCCTATCGTGTAGATCAAACATATTGAAATGAAAATGAGCTGCGCTCTGCTGGGTTATGGCTAATTGGGTGCGCACTTTGCACGAGAAACATTACCGTGGTGTTTTTTCGGGACTTTGTAGCAAGACCGGGGAGTTGTTGATGTATGGTGGGGTGATTTTTCTTGGTTGGGATTACCTTGCACCCTTATTCTGAATTGAGGTCTGGTTTATGTCCCATAAGTTTTTGATATGTTTGTAAGATCACTTGGATTCCACTGCCTAACTCCAGTGGTAATGCCCGAGGAAGATAATGAGTTTGTTGGATGTAACCGGCTGGTGAATTTGGATACAAATCCTGCAAGATTGCTGATTTCTGACCCTTTTGTGTCGCTCCACTTGTACAAAATAAAGTTCAGCAATACTAGATATTGCTAGACTAAGAAGAATCGTATCCTTTGAACTTAAGCTGGGATCTATGCCATCAAATGGATGGAACACTTGTACTAAATATTGTGCGCATTAAAAGTCAATTATGTTGCATACCAAAGACCTGATGTCTTTCATAATTTTTGGATTGTCTTGACAGGCACAGAGGCATAAAAATTATAGGCAGAAGATAATTTCAAATTATCAGGTACTAAATTGTTTGACTTCTGTATTGTCCACACTTCACTCTTCAGGTTCACTTAAAGTGCTAGTCTGATCATCCCGCTCATACTTTGTTGCACTTTTATCATAATCACTGAACTATGCTTCATGTTCTGCTGTCGATAACATGGTACCCTGATAAATGTAATAGCTAACAGTAATTCGAGGGAGCATGTGTGGATAGGGTTTAATAATTATGTGGGGAAATAAAGCATCACAACACCCCGACATTCTTATCTTTTATACACAATGCATAACTGCATTAATGTTTTAGTGCCTGCAGCCATTTTTTCACCAGAAAAAAATTATTCAAACTGTAATTTGTTGTTCTGAGCATCACTGTTGGCTGGAGCACCATCTTGGACTTCTATGGTTTATAAAATGATTGGATCAGCAAGAAACCAGCGCTCCATTTTCTGTTGTTTCTTCCAAATCACATTACTGACAATGGACCCCCAGGCTGTTGTTCTATCTCCCTTTTCCTTTATAGCTAAAAGCATGGAACTCTGCAACATTTTGAACTGCTATCTGCTGCTGAATGAGCCAGTTGTTTCACTTGGCATTGCCATCTAACCATGGTGACAGTGATTGTCGAAGTCATAGCTGCATCTGTGCTTTAGCAGCTCACTACTATTTTCCACGAATATATGACTTGAATGCATGTGTTGTTTCTTTCAGCCTCTTCACAAGGAAATATACAGCATGCAGGCTATAAACTTCTTTATGCCAAATTTTCTCAAAGCAATCAATGACAATAAGTTGGAGAGCTTCAAACGTTTAGTGTCTGAGCCTGCCCCAGGGGTATACACATTTGAAATGTTTCAGCCTCGCTTTAGTGAGATGCTTTTGTCTGAGGTCTGCTTTGCTTATTATTCTTGTCATCTTTACTTCTTTGTTTACCTCATAGTATGGTCTCACTCTTACTTTCCCCCGCATCTTCACTTAGGTGGAAAACTTCGAGAAATGGGTTTGTGAAACAAAATTTCGAATCATGCGCCCCAATACTATGAATAAATTTGGCGCAGTTCTTGATGACTTTGGCCTGGAAACTATGCTTGGCAAGCTGATGGATGATTTTATACTTCCTCTAGCTAAAGGTTCTACAGTGTTGTCTATGCTTCTGGGAATATCAAGATCATGATACTGCCATACTCCTGTTCTGCTCATTCACTTTTTTTTTTGCTGTTGCAGTATTCTTTCCAGAAGTTGGTGGATGCACGTTAGATTCTCATCATGGTTTTGTTGTTGAGTATGGATTTGATAGGGATGTTGATCTTGGTAGGTTTGGATAATATGTGCTATCTGTTGGTACTGTTTTTTCAGTGATCAACATTATTGCTTGAGAATTCAAATAAATTGGTGATTTATACTCCTATGCATACTTTTATCTGCTATTTCTGTATGTTTGTTGCCCTATCATTAACACTTCAACGTGGCCCTCCCACTGTTTGATTGCTAAAGGTTGATGTTTCCCTCTAGTTAACTTTTCATCTGTCTTCTGTTTCTACATTGCACCCTCAGGATTTCACGTTGATGACTCTGAGGTCACTTTGAATGTTTGCTTGGGCAAGCAGTTCTCTGGGGGCGAGTTATTCTTTCGTGGCGTTCGTTGTGATAAACATGTAAATACAGAGACCCAACCTGAGGTATGGCAAGTGTTAGTTGAACTTTATGTCGTGGCCGGGTCAGTTTTTGATAGTTATTTTTCTTTTTGTAGCCTTAGCCCCCTCTGCTTTTGGTTAAAACTGTGGAAAGCTGTATTGCGTAATATCTTCTATGCTAAGTTTTTTGGATAATCAAGTGCCCGGAGGCTTTTATTGATAAAAGTAGAAAACAGTTGCATCATGTGTGCTCCATGGTGGTGCACCCTCCCGGAGATTACACAAGCCTCATTCAAACCTTGCTGGGCAAAACCCATTGGAATAATCCCTATGGGGAAATAGAGTACCCATGCAGTCCCAAACTACTTATACAGAGAAACACATAACAATAGAACACTCTGAACCATTACATATCCGAAACTGTGCAGCAGCAGTCGTAAGCGCCTTGCAGGTGCTGATCTTATACTGGTTGTGAAGATTCAACTACCCTACCAAGCTGGGCTCTTCCTGATTTCCAAACGCAAGCTCTTCCAATGCAATAATCCATATTGAAATAATTCTTCTCTGCTCACAATTAAATAACCCCTCGTCCTTCGATCCCGTCGTTACAAACACATGAGAGAATACCAGCACATCGTAGTGCGCCGCAGTGGCCATGAATTGGTCTCCTCGTTGGGTTATGCCTTCGAACAGTACCCATACTACCATGCTGTCATTCTCCTACTTGTCACTCTAGCCCTTTCAATACTTCCGCTAGATTGCTTTTATTGCAAAACAGTTTTGCACTCAGGCATACTTCTCCTCCAACCCGTAGTCCACTGCCAAGTATCAAGTTTAATTATCCTCGTGATAGCATCCAGGTTGAACACACCTCCATTGAAATTAACCTCGTTCCAACGTTTCCAGATATTCCAAGCAGTATAGTAGAATGTAATCCGCCAGGCCCGGCTTGTTCTTCTACTGCTACTGATGCTCATCCATTCCTGAAAATTTGTATAACAATGTATGGTTACCTGAATCTGGGAAGACCACCTGAAAACCCCACCAAGAGCACATACTTGCCCATATTTTACAGGCCTTCCGGCACAAAAAGAATATATGTTCCTTGGTTTTAACTGCCCTCCCACAGGGCACACAGTAGCAATTGCCCAGTGTCATCACAGCCCGCTCTAGCAACACATTCCTGGTATTAAGACGCCCAAATACCAGAAACCAGATTAATAGTTCTGCTTGTGGTGCTGCAAAGCCACCCCTCAATGCTTTATAGCTTTGAGTATTCCTGCTTGAGCTTCCCTCTCTAGCCAGAATCGCCATCATTTCCCTTACCTCATATGACTTTGAGCATGAACCTGTCCAAATCACCTGATCTTCCTCGTTTTCCTTCGGTCCAGTGTGCTCGATCAAGCTAGATAGCACCCGCAGCTGGGTCTTTTCAAGTCGAGTCAGTGTCCTGCGCCATAGCAGATCCAACGCTACTGGTTCCCATCCCAAATTCCCATATCAGCTACACTGCTCTGCTGCTGCTGACTCAGCTCGTACAGGCTGTTAAACCATATCCTGAGAAAATTGATGAAGCTATGGAGGCTTATGATCGGCTTCATCATAATTCCCCATTTTCTAAAATTCAAAGATGAAAATAGTAGCTATTATTGCGTCTAGTTATTGGTTTCTTGTTTTGGTTATCAGGAGAACCTACACCTGTAATTTTTAGTATCTCTAACTCTAAAGCTACGGAGAAAGTTCTTTGTTACATATTTTGAAATAATTCTCTCTTTTTTGAAGGAACTCTATGATTATTCTCATGTTCCTGGACAAGCTATTCTTCATCGTGGGCGTCATCGTCATGGGGCTCGAGCAACAACAAACGGGAATAGAATTAACTTGATTTTGTGGTGCAGAAGGTAACACTAGTGCTCACTTTGAATACATTTTACCTTTTCATTGATAATCTGTTCCTTTTCTTGACTGAAAAAGTATCAATGCACGAGTCCTTGTCTCTAGAACAGACATAAACTGTTCATCTCCACAATACTAACCTACCCACAGCCAGTAATGAAATAAACTGAGTAAACATCAAGAATTTGCCAACAGGAGCAGGATAGTAGGATGCAACCACAAAACTTAGTGCATAATTCTATTGATCTTTCTATGAATCTTATCCACAGTACTATTCTAATGATAACATATACCTACTAAAAAAAAATTTCACGCCCGAAAATCTCATTTTCCTTCCGAAAATATCCTTGATTAGATTGATGTTGTTTAGCACCGAGACCCCAAAGATTTGGTTTTTTAACTTCCAATCAATACGGACTGAAATCACATTCTTGTTGATGAGAAACTGCAAAAGGCTTCTACCCAACTCTGAATATGAGCGTGGCTTGATCTTTGGCTGCTACCTGTTCTTAAAAAAGTTTCTTAGGCATTAACGATCTTTCTCACAGAAGTTTGGGGGGTAAATAAATGTAGAAAACCAAGAGTTTGTCTAGTAAACATCAGAGATCTTATAATTTGGAGTTTGGCTTATCTAACAAATGTCTTGTTACTTAAAGTTAGTTTCAGCTTTCATGTTAAGCCTCCTGACCTTCTGGCTCAGTTAACCTGGATGATTAAGATGGGAACTTGAGTACCTGATGATAAGAATTCAAAATCCTTTTTGTATCTATTGATTAATTTGGCACTTGCAACTTAGTATTCTTTTTAAATAAAAATCTAGACCAAGCTGGGTGAAGTTTCTTTTAAACTTTCGAGTAAAGATAAGTCCGTGGTAAATTGAGTAAAGATAAGTCTGTGGTAAATGTCATCACATTCTATTGCTGGCTGGGTAATAGCACAATCAAGTGGGCTTATTCTTGTAATTTTTATGGTCATATAATTTTCTTGGTAAAGTTTATCCAGTAGTGTGGTTGTTTTAGGTTTATGCATTAAATTATAATCAGGGACTAACTTTATTTATTTATTTATTTATTGGGGTTTAAAAGCTCTGTTTTTCGTGAGCTGAAGAAACTTCAGAAGGACTTTTCTAGTTGGTGTGGGGAGTGTCAGCGGGAGAAGAAAGAGAGGCAGCAGTTGGCAGTTTCTGCCACCAGAATGGTAAGAAGGAAATATATAACTCTTTTCTGTGTATTTCAAGGTCAACCATAACCCTTTTGCGTCCATTTTTCTATATTATCGAAGATGAGAATTATTTCCGGCTGTGAAATGTTGCACCACAGAAGAACAGCTAAATAAAGCGCCAACATTGCGTTAAAAAAAGAAAGAAAGAAGGGCCAACATTGTTTTACTTAATAGGGTGTTTTCTGCATTTTATGTCTTTTGTGGTTAGTATGCATGTATTGGCAGAGTCAGAGTACATTGATTTGTTATTAATTATACAAGAATCTCTTCCTAACCTTACTTTTGGAAAGTCGCAACGCAATCAAGCCTTCTTTTTTTTCCTCATCCTTAATTCATCCTTTTCTTGTCACCTTGATTTCCATGCTAGCCGCCCCCATAAAATTGTTACAAGATCTGTATGACTGTTTTATCTTCCTTCTATCATAGTCATATGCTAAACCTAAACCATGATTACCGACTGATCCACGCAGGAACTACTGAGGAGGGGTGGGGAGCCAGCTTCCTAAGATTGTTGTGCGGTCTTTCTTTGTTGTATATTTGCTCTCAGCTTATCCCTGCAAAGACTAGTGCGAGTGGGAACATTCATGTTGATAAATCAGGGAGGTGTGGTCTCATCGTTCATCTGAAGAAGGAATCTCATCTGGGGTAAATTGTTCTGTATATTATTAGATAATGTTATGGAGTACACAACACAGTGAACTTTTTTTTGTTACTGTAGCAACTAACTCAAGTCTGCTAATGACCGGATATATATTGGAATGACCGATTACTTTCATCTTCTTGCTCAACTCTCGTGTAGTTGCGTTGGTAAGATGTGGAACTGTGTGTTCTCTTTTCATGTACTTGTAATTTGATAAGAAAATAGTAAGGGCAAACATATGTAATGACTGTTTGTTGGTTAGTATGACCTTTAGTTAAGCCATGACTGGCTGCGCTTCCGTATCTTTTCAATACGTAATTAATCATGGCATTTGTTTGTTTCAATCTCATTCATTAGTCATGAGAGATGTATGGATTCCTGCCTAATGGAAGCCAAGCTCGTAGCACGCTCCTCAACTCGTTATACAACTAGAATTAAACAACCAATTGGCAAGAAAGGAGGGAGTAGTAGCGGTCAGTCCACACCGGCTACCACTAGAGGGCAAGAAACAATTTCGGGATAGCGTTAGGCCGTTAGCTCGCTTTTAAAAATAAAATTATTTCTTATATAACATAACTTCAACCAAGATGAATTGTTCCAGTTTCTCATTTCAGAAAGCTCTATGTGGTTTTGGCAATAATTCTTGAGCAATATTTTCTCTCGCAAGAAAAGATAAATATAAAGGAATCGTAACTATAGATTTTCTATTATATGATTGACTGATTGTTTATACGGGGATGAGATGAAAGTCGAATGTTTTAATAAATCTCGGGGAGAGCATGAACCGAGATAATTTTGAATGAGATCTTTTTTTTTTGTTGATAATTTAGGCTAGTAGCCTTATATTAAATCAGATGGATGTGTGTTGATGGGCCTCGTTAAAACCTCTATAAGTAAAACTTAGTGGGAAAAAGTTTAGAGAGGAAAAAGAGTATCTCACATCCGAATTACAAACCTAGTGACAAAACTAAAAAACCATGACAAAAGAGCCATGAAATGCTCTGAAGCAGCAAACCCACAGCGAGCACCCCAGTCTATAAGGAACTACTAAGTTCAATCCTAAGTAGGCAGCGACTTATTAAAAAACAACATGCTTAAATAAAACACTGCTACAGGTAATATTTGACGAAGGAAAGTCCTATAAAAGCATTACAAGAGATGGGGAAATCCCTCAACCAAACCTTTGTCCACCTCCATACTCCGAGTTTTATTTGAGTAACAACGCGATCTGCATCACATATTCATTCCGGAAAACTACATTGTTTCGATGCAACCATATATAATAGACCCCATAACAAAGCGTCGATCTCCACACCCTCTTAGCTTTACTTGATAATAGGACAGCAAGCCAGTCACGATATACATCAGTAATACTCGCACCAAATATCACCGTAATATTCCACCACAACAAGACTTTCTTCCTAAATAACCCCAAAACCTTGATATGTGGTTTAAATATCAAACTATGGTATGTAAAGGCTAAAAAGTGCCTTAGTAACATCAGTGAACAATTTAGACCATAGTCATGCAATAAAGCATTAAGACACAGTTTGAGCAAAAACATGCTCTAACTATGAGTTAACTTGGTTAGGACCCAAAGCCTACCAGACTTATAATATTCAATTATGAGTTTAATAAGGCTAAATAAGTCCTTAGGAAACCTTGTGTGGGCAGTTAAACCAAATAACACCAAGCAAATACCTTAAAGTCAATATGAGCAAAATGTGCTCTAAGCTTGGGTGAATTTGTATAAGACCTAATGGTCATCCTATACCTTATTTATATGTTAATGAACATATTAACAATTACTAAAGAAAACCAAGCTTGAAAACAAGTTAAAACACAAAATGTGCTTTAAGAGTCTTAAAGCACGTTTTTGAAAATGTCTTGTAAATGAGTTTTGAGTGGTAAATGTCCATCATTACTCTTAAATATCATGTGTACTATATAGTATCACATTTGGAAGTCTATATCAATGGGAAATCAAAAATTTCACTTCTATGTGCCTTGTTTTTTAATAGTGATTTTTATAAGCAGTTTTGTAACATATATATGTTATAAGTAATTAATTGACCAACAAGACTATAAATACCCTTATGTAATAAGGGGCCGGTTTTCTTAAGTGTGGTGACTCACCCACTCACTTGTTAACTTGTTAGGAAATAAGATGACTAATATAGTTACTATTTGCTTTATAAACACAAATATCTTCTAAAAAGCAAACTTATCTCATTTCTCTCATTCTTCTTCCTTCTTCATTTCCCACGTATCCAAGCTCTCTTCTCTACCTCTCTTCTCTCTGTTCTCATGTTCATACAGCACCACCACCATGGAAGTCCACCTTAACCCTTGTAAACCTAGCTCACTAACCAAATCAAAACAAACACCACCATTCTCTTCCTCTCATCAAGCTCTTCATTCCTATCTTCTCAAAATTTCAAGATCACCATTTTCGGTGCCATGGAGTTCCACCATTGATGGAGCTTGAGCTTGTCTTTCCACATATTATTGATCTCCCTTGCTCCTAGGTAAGGAATCTCAAAGAAAAATCAAGTTTCCTCCATGTTTTTGTGTGACCGAAAATATTCATTGATGGAGCTCCTTGTGTTGCTTTGTTCTAGCTCCATTTGAATCTTTCAAGGACTAGGTGGAGTCCTCTCTTCATAGATATCAAACCCCTCCAAAGATTAGGTAAAACAACTACATTAATGTTTTGAAATATGTAACCTAGGGTTTACAATGAGATGGAGCTTAAAGCTTGAATACTCATTATGTTGTTTGTATAATGTTTAGTAGTTGGCAAGGAACCAAATGCCTTACCGGTTTTGTAAAGAAACAAGAAGAAATTTGGGAGGAAAAGAGGTAATATGCTATCTTAATGTGGTTTAATGCCTTAGGAAAATGAGCTTATAATGCTTGCTAAAACTACCTAAAGAGCAAATGGTGGAATGACTTAGTAAGGTGTTCTCAAGGAGACTAGTAAAGGAACTATGTCTTGGTGTGTGTATTTGCAGGTCAAGGCATTATTATGTGGAAATTCAGTGTTTATGGTTATGCAATTTAAGGGCCTAAGAGCCATGTTATTTAAGGGCCTAAGTCCAAGCAATTTAAGTTATGCACTATATTGTGATGTAGTGCTAAATGTGTGAAGTTTGTGTATAAAAATGTGTTTGATGGATTTTAGGTGTTTTGAATGAAATAAGGTAAAAACCTAAGTGTTTGGATGTGAGTATATACAAGAGAAGCTATGGCCAAATTTGGGAAAATGTGTGAGAAGTTCTAAGTGTTTTAAATGGTTTTGGTGAACTAGGAAGTGTTAAAGGTGGACAAATGTTTTACTTGGGAAGAAAACATGTATTAAGGTGATTTAGAGTGATGCAAGGATTTAGGTATTATCTTGGAAGTTCTAGGAATACAAGGTGTGTTTTGAGAATGTATTTAAGTCTTGGAGAAGTTCGTTTAAGGTTTAGGTAATGTTGGTATCCAAGGAATGAATGATGTTTAGGTAAGGTTTTGAGAAAGAAATGCAAGAAGTTGTGAAAAGAGGATTTGGTTAGTAAGAGGAGATGCTTGGGGAGATGATGTTATGAAGTGAGGAGCATTTTAGTGTAGGGTCATTTAAGGTGAACACCACTTGGGAAACAAAAAGGAAATGTTACAAGTGTTAAGAGATTTGATAAGAAGATTGAGTAACAAGTTGGACAATGTTTTAAGGTAATCAAAGTGATTTCTAGCATTAAATATGCCTAAGTTCATGTATGAAGCTTGGGTGGTCAATGGATGAAGAGAATAGATGAAACAAAGCTTGGAAAGTGAAGTTCTAGGCTGTCCGAACTACCGTCCGATGTGGACTTCGGACGTGCCTGTGTGCGCGTGAATATTCTGATCTTCGAACAGCGTCCGAACTACCGTCCGAACATGGGAAGTTCGGACCCACCTATTTATTTCTCTGGATTGGCCTCGAACAGCGTCCGAACTTGGGAAGTCCGGACACAAGTTCGACAGCCACTTCTGGACCAAAATTGTTGTTTTAAGGTATAGAGATGTTGTAATGATGGGGATTGATAGGTAATGATGTTATAAGGTGTTAAGGGCATGTTAGGTGAGTTTTTATGACAATAAAGTGGGTTAAAAGTTGTATTAAATGTGAGAGTAAAACAGTTAAAATGTTAAGTATGTATCTAAGTTAACGGGGAGAAGTTATAAATATTAGACATTAATAATCATGCTACCCCGATGTTAATAAAGTACATGTAATGTTTATTGTTGTCGAGAATTGCTCGAGGAACATAAGTGGGCGTGATAAGTGGACTCCGGTGACAGGTATGGTTTTCTTGCAACCTGTGTCCTACCGGATTACACCGGCTTGTATGCCAATGTGTTTTTTCTGTATGTTTGCCACGTTATGAGATAAATCATGAAACGAGTTTACAGTCGTTATTGTTATGGTATGTTTTTGTGCCGATACCGGTAACCTCGAATGCGCTTGAAGGGCTAGTTAACCACTATTAGGTAAACGTAGGAGAACGGTATCCGGTAACAACGTTTCCGACTTAAGGAACGTTCTAACCACGGCTATGCGTGAGTTGTTATGTGATGTTTGTGTGTGATGTGTTGTATGTGAATGTATGACTCCTCTTTCCCTTGTGTATGTCTAACAAGACTTAACCCATGTTTGTGATTGTTTAATAAAGTCAAAGTTGAACTTCTAACAGTGCTAACGGGGAGTGAGGAGTCCCGGTCTGTTCCGGCCGCGTGTGAGTTGGGGGTCGTTGTCATAGCAGGTTCGATCCTCTCCGTATGTTATGGTTGTTTTTCTCCAATTTGGTTCCCAACCTTCCCTTAGCTTAACCAAGGCTATACTGACTCACGTCGGGCCACAGGGGCATACTATTGTTATGTTTGTTTCGGTGTGCTTGGATCATTATATCCGAGACACCTTGTGTTAAGTTAACCGTTCATTTAACGAGACGGTACCGAGTTATGTAACGAGCTTATCATGAGACTGGCAACATTCTCTAGGCTCACCAGTGTATTAACAATGTTTGGGTCGGTTCCTAAGAGGACCATTCCCGTTATGTTATGTATCGTTGTTGTGATGCCATATCTATTGCGGTGTTATGTTGTGCACGTGGAAACGTGCAAGGTGTTGTTAAGTGTTGTTATGTAGTGTATGTTATATGTTGTAAAATGTGGAGTGTGTGGATCATGGATATGAATCCCAGTTTGAGAAAAGAGGCGTCTAAGGTTAACCATTTAAGGGTAAGTGTCGCCTGTTAAGGAAGTAGCTCCATTAGAGGAGGAACACTCTAGGGATATTGCATACCTTTGAGTGACTTATTAAGTAAGGATGTATTATCCGATTGTTGAGCCCATTGAGGCGAAATGTTAAGTGTTATGTGTTTACTGTTACATGCATGATTTAAATATAATCAACCGCATGCTAAGACGACAATTAGTTGTGCGTGGCCCGGTAGCATGTGGGCTGCGGGATTACCATACCAGCAAAGGTGCTGAGCCCTTGGGGGCCACCCTTTCTCTTCTTTTCCTATTTCAGTACAGAGAGTTGGAAGCCGTCCGAGAGTAGGACGGGGTAGATTGTACATGGGTAAACATTTAAGTGTATATATACAGTAGTTGTAGTAAGACCGAAATTGTTGTCGGCACCAGTTTATTAATACTCGGTATAGTTGGAAGTGTACGTTGTTGTTGTTTTGTTAATGGAAAGGGATAGTAATGTGTAGTCGCTCGGGAATTTAGCCCATCAACCGGTACAATGTATGTGTATTAGCCTGTTAGCCACGTGGGTGGCTAACGGCGTAACACCACGAGTTAAGTATGTGATGAGGTTTGTTTTTTTCCGCTGCAGTTTATTGTTAAGTGTGTTAATGGGATGGGGTGTTACACTTCCATATTCTCTCGGGTACCACACAATGGATTAAGGTGTGATCGATAGTCTCCATCGACCTTTTGCACAGGGACATAAGCTCTGTCCAAGGGGGAATGACATTGTTCTCAAAAAGGAGGTCCTGAAGTTTTGTTTCTTTTCATAGATAAAAAATGTCGATTGTGAAGAGTTAACTTATAGGGGTAAGACACATCTTGTGCCTAATTGGTATGAGACTTTGAGCAATGAGCAAAACTATGAAAGTTTTCAATTGACTTAATTGTTGACTACATATTTTCTCATTATATGGATAAAGTTCAATGATGTTGGAACTTGACTTTGTTATCACCTTGGGTATTATATTTTTATAAATTCTCGCGTTTCAATATTGTTGTATAAGCTATCATCATCTTTGAGATTTTCTAGCACATGGTGTAATGAAGATCAATATGCTTTGATGTTTTAGGACAAAAAAAAATCTTAAGTTTTTTCTATGGATAACAGAGGTGGAAAGGGCAAAATTTTGACATCTTTCACAACAAAGGTGAGAGAGGAATGGGTTAAATCAAGGAGATGAAGTGGTTGTTGGGTTTGAGGTTTGTTTTATTGAAAAGGTTTATCGAAAGCCACATCCGGACTTTATTTTAGTGACTTTTTCTGATTCAAAGAAGAGCATCGGTTTGAAGAGTGAAGGTTCTAGCCTTCAAATCGAACACGAATTTATCGAAGACTTCTCATTGAGTGTTGATGTACTGTTTAATAACCAAAAACTTCTCGACCTTGTGGAATTTGTCACCATTAAGATGTCATTGAGCATAGTCAAATATTTAGTGGATCCGATCAAACATTTAGAAATCCTAATCTTATCAAGCTTAGGCATAAAGTTAACAGATTTTTCTCTCTACTATCATCCTTTCATTTAACAAAGAAAATTTCCTTGTCTCTTGGTTGTTGCTGTTGAAAAGGCGTTGAGTTTCATGTTTCATTTGGTGGATATGGTTTCATCATAGCCGACTAGAAAACATATGTGGGTACAGTGTAATCAATTCCACCTTAACCATGTCAAGTAAGAAAGCTAATCACATGTTCTTTTATACAATTACATGTATCCTAATGGAGACTCAACAACCGGAATGTAAGATCTTCACTTCGACCACCAGACGACAAGATCAACAAGCCGGTCGGAGCCAACCCAAAAGAGAAGGCAAGGCTCTAGCTGAAGATAACCGAGTTTTGTTAGCCAAAACCCGGCCAAAGTCCTTTCACCGAAGGAGCACTCATGATTCAATATGCACCCCCTGACATCCGGTCCTATCAATCTCATCAGCTGACCCGCCATTACCAACTTAAACACCTGCGATTACTAACTCTTTTGCCTCACTGACATATCATTAATACCCCAACATGGTGTGTATCCTTTCCATAGTTAAAGGAGAACCAAGTAAGGCGAGACTTCCTTCCTGACAAAGCTTATACCGGATGATGTCAGTACTACTCTACATAGTTGTCATCTGCATTACCAACCCAACTAGGAGACAAAGGGAAAGTCGGGGAAGCAAACTGACTTGACTATCTTTTTCTCTATAAATAGCAATCAATGCCTCATTTATAAAGGAAAACTGATGAAGGAGAGAAAAACATAGATAACATATCCAATACAGAGAAACCCCACACTCCAAGATTTTATTTAACCTCTGTCAACCCCCAATGGACTAGATTACTTAAGACCGAACCACGTACACTCTCGTGTCTTATATATTACTATCGATCATCATCCTTAATCTACTAATCATGCACCTCAAATGAGTTAACATATCACTACTCAACGGGTTACACTCTAATTTATAGACTACCACCTCTATCAACATAGGTTTCTTCTAAGCTTGCCTCAAATCTACTAGTTTTCCCTATTTGAATTTAGCCCCTTTGTTTTTTCCTTGCTAAAGTTAAGTGCGAGGGATTTCATTTTCCCATAGTATTTGATTTAATGTACCCAGACTTGGGATTTGTGGCAATTGTGAACCAAGAATGGAAGCATGGGTATGTTGGTCCTTAGAGGGGAAAAGCAGATTACAACTCTCAAGGTATGAGTCAAAGTCTTATTCCCTCCTAGTCATTGAAGGGAGTCTTTATGCCTTTCTACCACATGAGGTTCTTCTTGGTTCATTTTTATGTTTGTTGAAATAGAGTTAGAAAGACGATTACTGTTGATGGATTTTGAAAAGGATCCTTATTTTAAGGGTGATTTTTGTGGTTGTATAGACTCTAATTTCAACTAGATCTTGCTCATTTGAGACTGTAATATTATGTTGGGGAAAGAAAGTGATTTGTATACCATTTATGCTATTTCTACATCTGGTTTGTTGTCTTTTAGGTCATACAAAGTTGAATTTGGATGCTCGTGTTGCTCCGCTTCCAGTTCACAAAGCTTATTACTTATGGCTTTAGTTATTGATGTGTGCTTCACCAAATGATAATAGGAAACACCAACTTCTAACATTATTTACTAGTGTATGTAGGGATGATTCTAGGCCTTGTTTAATGAAGTTTCCGTTTTTCTCCAAGAAATTTTGAATGTCTCAAATATGGAGCACATCACTGGAAAGAAATTAGAGTAAGAACCAATGCTTATACCTCGTGAAGAGCTTCATTGTTGGTTCCCTTGAGTTTTATAGCACTCTCAATGTTTCAAGTTCATGTTGCCCTTGGGTTTAAAGAACGTTTGTGGGAAAAAAAGTTTCACTAAGAATCCCTGTAACAGGTCTCAAGATCATTGAAAGTTTCACTAAGTTTTTTAGCTTTTAAATGATATATAGTATTTTTTTTATATTTTTTAAAAAAATTTAAATTACATATGTGATTTTTTATTTTATAAAATTTAACCAATAAAAAAATAAACAGATTTTTATTTTTTTACTATTTTAATATATATTTTATTAATTTTTATGGTATCTTGTGAATTAATAATATTTATGTGGTATATCGTGAACTATGTTTATTACAAGTAGGGGTATTTTTGTCTTAAAAAGTTTTGGGTTAGTAATTTGTGGTATCTGGTGAATTAAAATTATTTTGTGGTATCTGAATTTTTTTTAAAAAAAGCGGTGGTATTTTGTGAATTAACAAACTTTTTAGTGGTATCCCGTGAATTTTGCCTAAAATAATTAGATTAGATTATGCAAAATGTCCTTTACATAATATTAGACATCGAATATGTAGGAGAGTTTTTCATTTTATTGGAATCATTTAAAAAATTATTCCATATTTTTGAAGAAAATGTTTACCAAGAAATAAAATTATGAGCAACATTTTTAAAAACACTTATGGAGGACTAAAAATGGACAAATTTTATTAAAAAAAGTTGCTAAGGATAATAGTCTAAAATGTAAAATATTTACGGGAAAGATGTCCCTCAACTATCCTTATTTATAATACGATTAAACGTTGATTACTTGCCATAATGATAACAAAAGCAATATTTACCTAATCTTTTAGCATACCAGGAAAATATTAATATTAAGGAAAGAGAATTGGAATATTTTCAACTATTGCTTTGACATTTTTTCAATTTTTGAAAAATAGTGGATGAAAAAATTATTCAAAATCTCTCAAACTTTTCTTAATACATTGTGCCTAGTAATTCGCAAACATTAACTGATGACCTATCGATTGGTGACCAATTAATGTTTATCATCAACTGAACACCATTTTTTTTATAAGTATGCCCTATAGCCTACATTGAAATATACCAAAAGTCACATAAGTTCAAGATTACAAGACCTAACTACTCCTACAGGAATATCTTCCCCTTTCCAAACTTTAAAACACAAAGAACTATTATACATTCTAGATATGAGCATAAGATTGAAATCAGAAACAGAGATGTACAAACTGACATTAACAATCAAAAGAGAAGAAGCTGCTATAGCAAGATCCTCCCAAACAGGAGCCAATAATTCGCACTGAGAGGGACCTTGCTGAGCTATCTTCTTCAGAAAATCAAAAACCTCTTGGTTCTCGATGTCCACTTCTACTTCTTTCCATCTTTGCTGGCGAGCCAAGATCAAACCAAAAGTGATGCCTTGGATCTTTGCAGATTTCTCAGTAACCGAAAAACCCATGATCTTGTTGTAAGCTACTGCTATGGAGCAGTCTTTGTTCCTCATAGAACAGGCTAGCACCAACTTGTTCCCTTTTTTCCTGAAGCTCCTGCAGTTGATTTTGATCAAGCCCTGCACAGGAGGAATCCAAGAATACACCAGAGAGGAGTTATCCTTAAAAGCTCCTACGTTTTTTTGTATGCCTTAATGAAAGCCAGATTGTAGTCAATTAGAGCAGGCCAAGACATATGATCATTGTGTCTCACAGTGTTTTTAGTATCATAAATAACCCACATAATATTAATAACCGATTCTAATTTTTCATTAGTCCAATTATCAACATTAGAAAACACCCAATCTTGTAGGCCTAATTCCTCTGTGTGTAAAGAACCATGCAGATTTATCAGACCTTCCCAAAGGTGTTGGACCATAACACATTCAAAAAATGTATGAAACATGGTATCTGTCATGGAACAAAAACAACAAAGAGAGGAGCCTCCTACTCTTCTAGCCACATTAGCTACACAAGGAACAATATTTCTCATGAATTTCCAGTGAAGCAATTTCACTTTAGGACTGCAATTCAGTTTAGAGATTTTTTTTCTCAGAGAAAGGTTACTAGTACTTCTAGAAGCATGATCAACTCTATTATTTTGAGAATCCAGCTCATAAGCTGAGCTCACCGTGTAAAGACCATCCTTGGAATTATGCCAAATCCAAGTGTCTTTGTAACACACCTACCGATAATCACACCATTATCCTCTAACCCGTCTCAGATACCAACAACAACGCAGTGGTAATTCCAACACAACCGGGGGAGAAACAATGTCGTTAGTCACCCACGTGACTAACTAGACCAATCCAAACTCAATTACAACAACAATACAATATCGGTCTGATGGGTCTTATACCGAGTACACTTTACAAACGCTACTTCCAATACTTAGCCAATTCATAAATCAAATACAACCTTTAATTCTACAATATACCAATGCAACAACCATTCAATACTATACCGAGCATCTATTACAATTCCCAAACTTTTGACCACATGTCGGTCTTACAATTCCACAATACAACCAAATTACAATTCTCAACAGCTACCCATATTTATTACCACCCCTACCTACTCTCAAACGGTTGATCGGCTTCAATGTTCCTGTAAAATAAAAACGATGCCCCTAGGGGCTCAGCAAAATTGCTGCATATGACTTCCGCATACCCCGCGTACTAGCGAGGGTACGCCGACTAATTGGTCGAGAGCATGCGGTTCATTCTAATTCAAACAACATGCATTACAATAATACATTATATATGTATGTCAACACAATCAAGGTTTAATGAAGAACACAAACACTAACACACACAACCAGAGGTTAGTTTAATTGTTCTTTACTGAGGCTTGAGGGTTTCTACCTCACTATGCCTACTCAATTACTCATTGTCTTACCCACTCTCTTGGGTACTCTTTCTCACGATCTCAACAGGTTCTACAATGCTCCACTCAGTTCTCCACTCATCTCGAATTCTCAAGTTTCTCAAATCACAACTCCATTCTCAATACCCACATACTCAATACTCAAGTTCTCCATCAATACTCAATACTCAACTGTACGTGTTAAGTCATTACTCATGACCTCCGGGCAGGGTCATACACAAGACCCACCACCGGGCTTAAAAGTACAAAAGGGGCTATGCATATAGCTCCTCAAGTCCACCAATGTCCAGTTCTCTACCAGACTACTCAAATTCCCAAAACTCCACTCTCGGAGTCAATTCACAATCTCAAGGATTAGCCTAGAAGCATCTCTCTCAATAACATCTAATGGCTTAGGGAATTCTCAATGTCTAGTATCCTAAGATTTAGGTTTTTACCCAACTTACGGAATACTCTCATGTTCATGACATTGTTCGCTTTAGTCGGTTCCTCTCATTAAGGTTCGACTATATCTCTAAGGGGTTTGGTGATCCCTTACCATTCTTCTTTTACTCAAGGTTCATTGTTTGAACAATTATCAAAGCCTCTAGTAGAGGTTACCCATATACTCCCACTATTATTTATTATGTGGTTTATATAGATTCGGTTCTCTAACCGTTATCGGGAGGTTACTACTCCCGTATGTTTTCTCACGTTCTAGTGCGTTCGTAGGTTTATGTCACCGTATATTGGTTTGATAGTTTGGGTGTGTTTCCACATTTTTATTATCTCGCACTATTGACTCTTCCTACAAGCCACCACTCAAACAAGACCCAACTATGGGTCGCACTACAATACACAATCACCTTCAAGAAATTCATTCACAATCCAACCAACAACAATACAATACAAGCACTAATATGTGCAAACAGTCCGATTCGTGCATTTATCTTGTTAGGTGATCACACAATCAAACAAGCACACAAATCGGGGTAACCAAGTTAGGATACAGAGCATGAGGAGATCATACCTTTCACCGGGGTTAACTTTACCGGGTGGTCTCACGTTCCTCGGTTCACACTTGCTCCTCATGTCTTACTCTTGAACCACTAATTACATATCAAATGGCTCTATTAATATTAAAGCATTACGGTAGGTACATAATTGCTACTCCCGTACTTACCCCGTTATCTCGTTATTTCGGTTTAACTTAGTGTACTTAACTCATAACTCTTTCAATCACTCCTCAAACTTGTTTACACTTCTTCGGACCATTAACGGTCACCAAACAACTCCTACACATCACCTAAAACCAATACCATTTAATCCCCCATCATTAGGACTCTTTAAAACACATTCTGGCATGTTTTTACATTGGTCCGGGTTTGTGTCCGGGGTTACAAACCCAGACCAAACCTTGAAAACGCTTTCTGGACACATTTTACTATGGTCCGGGTTTGTGTACCGGGAAACAAACCCGGACCAACCCCTGTTATGCCTTTCTGGTGCGTTTTTGCTATGGTCCAGGTTTGTGTACCGATTTACAAACCCGGACCACCCCAGGAACTGTCAAAATTTACAGTTTTTGGACAGTTTTCAACCCCTAATTCACCTCTAATCATTTCCTAACCTTTCCATACATTTCCTACATGTTTAAACACCTCAAAACATGCTCTAAGCCTCTTCAAACCATTGGTTAAATCCCTACTCAAATCCTTGCTCAATTTCCACAATTTTTTTCTTCCTTACTGTAACAGGTTGCACACTTGTGCACTTCCAACCTTTCCTTAATGGTTTACAATCCTCTATCACCTTACCCAATCCTTTATTGACCATTAATACTCATTCCCAGACAATGCATTAACTATACCCAAGTTCAACTCTCACTTCCACTTTTCTAACACTAATTCTTTTTCTTGTTTTCCAAAGCATTTCAATACCCCTTTGCTATCGATTTTGCCTCTTCCTTTTCCCACCCTTATATCCACTCAAGGGTGGTTAACTAACCCAAATAAATCCCTTGCAATACCTAGTTCATCCCCTAGGTTGTCCTTACTCATTACAACACCTAGAACACATTATTTCTACCAAAATTTTGCCATAACCTCCCCATAAACCTTACATGTCCAAACTCATATTTTTCCCCATTTTCAATCCTAAACTATCCACACCCTTACAAGGGTCCTACCAGCACATAAGCTCAACCAAAAATTCACCACATTGACAATATAGCTCCAAATCCAAAAGCAATGGCACTTAGGCCCTTAAATCAATACAAGTTCACAAATCTCTCTAAAATCAACTATACACATTCTCCCACATAGATTTCAATTCATAATTTGGGCTCATTAATTTATTTACCCATCCTAAATCCAAAAACAATTAAAACAAGGTTTAAGGTAGATTTTTACCTTAATCTTTTTCAAGTCTCTTTTCAATTCTCCTCCTCCTCATCTCTTTCTCTAATTCGGTCAAGTGGGAATGGAGTTGCCAAACTCCATCCCAACACCCAAGGAACACAAAATAAGTTCAATTAAAATTCTAAACCCTTAGAATCACCCAAATTCAATGGAAGGGCTTAGAGCACAAAGTTAGGGTTTTACCTTTGGAGCTTTTTAAGAGGGGTTCTCACCCTTGAATCAAAAGGGAAATTCCACCACCATTGGAGGGTTGAATTGAAGCTCAAAAACAAGGTATCAAAATGGTGAAAAATCGGCTACACCAAGAGATGGAGGGAAAGTGAGTTTTTCTTGGAGATTTTTACCTTGTTTGAAAGAGGAGACTCCAAGCTACTCATTAATGCCATTTTCTCTTCAAATGGGGAAAACCCATGGAGGTCAACTTCATCCTTTTGGAATTTTAAAAAGAGAGAATGATAGAGGAGGATGAGAGGAAGAAGAATATGTGATTATTTTTATGATTGGAGCTTGTACGAAGCTTAGGCATGGCATTGAAGGCTTGAGCAGCCATGGATGAAGAAGAGAAATCGGCTGGCATGGAGGAAGAAAGAGAGAACGACAAGGAAGGAAGAAAGGAGGAAAGAGAAAGAAGAAAAGAGAAATGAGTGAGGAGAGAGAGAGGGTGGGGGTACTTTTCTACTTTTTCTTTCTTTCTTTTCTTTTCTTTCTTCCTTTCTAGCTTTGTGTGTGTGAGTGGGGCTGCTTTACTAATTAAAACTGGCCCACTATATAAGTACCAACTGGAGCGTTTTTCGTCTTTTACAGAAAACGCTCGTTAATTTACCCGATTTTAGCACTATTCACTAACCGGGCCCATTTTCCGAAATTTTCTCGTTTCTTTCATTTTAATGGTTCTTAAGCTTCCATTAATATTTATTTATAGTTATTTAATGAACTATAATTTTTACGGGTTCATTTGGCCACTTAATGTCACGTTTTCGGGTTTTCTCGAAAAACGTGCGCTAAAGTTTTATTAGCGTTTTAATACATTATTTAGATCCGTTTTCTTCGGGAATTGTTCCCATATATTATTTAGGCATTATTAAGCCTTTAAATTCATCTAAGACCCTTGTCTAGGTCATATTCCTCCTACGGTCACATAACGCTTAATTTAGCATTTTTTGCTTTTAAGCGTTTTTCTTGTTTCTTTTGGATTTATTCTTTTTACCAAAATTCATTAGGCACTAATAGGCCCTCAATATCTTATTAGAGTAATTTAATCATCCTAATTAAGTTTGGGGTATTTCAATCTTTGTCATCCTTACAGATTTGAGTTTTGATAATATCTTGAACATCTATCTGCCAACAATTCTGATCCAGCAAATTCACATTCCAATCAGAAGAGTTTAGCTTGAAATAATCAGAAACAATCTCATTATGCTTATTCAGAGGAGTTTTAGTGTATAATCTGTAGCAGTTGTTTCTAGGAATCCAAGGATCTTCCCAGAATTTCGTATCTTCCCTATTCCCAATCTTCCTTCTGATTCTTAAATTCAAGATGTTCATAGAGGAGACAATGGAAGCCCAGATAGGGCTGTATTTTTTACTTTTTATCACCTGAAGAATGGATTTATCAGGAAAATAGATTCCTTTTAAGGTGGTGACAACTAGAGAGTTTGGATTTTGTAGAAAATTCCATAGTTGTTTTGCTAACATAGCTCTATTAAAAGAGCAAACTGATCTGAAACCCATGCCTCCTGAGGATTTAGACTTACACACTTCCTCCCATTTAAGCCAATGTAAACTCTTTTTTCCTACTGCCCCCTCCCCACCAGAAGCCAGCAAGAATAGAGTTGATTTTCTTTGTGATTCCTTTTGGTAAAAGAAACAGTGACATGGAATAAGTAGGGGTAGCTTGCAGTACACTCGAAACCAGAATAGTTCTACCAGCCTGAGACAAAGGAGTATTCCAGGTGGAGACTTTTTTCTTGATAGCATCAATGATGTAATTGAAAAATTCATTTTTATTCCTCCCCATCTTCACCGGCAGGCCCAAGTATTTGTTGAAAGAAGCAGTTTCCTTGTAGCCTAGAATCTGACAGATGTTGTTTTTAATACTAGGATCTAGTTTCCTGCTAAAAACTATTTCAGACTTCTCCCCATTGATCACATGCCCCGAGGAGATGAGAAAAGAATCCAGAGTTCTTTTGAGGAAATGAGTGTTACTGATAGAACTAGCACCACAGAACAAAATGTCATCTGCAAAGGACATATGAGAAATACTAGGCCCTTCCTTTGACATTTTGATACCTTTGAAATCCCCTTTACTGTCTGCCATGTTTAACACACTGGTTAAAGCTTCCTGAGCTAGAATGAATAAAAAAAGGAGATAAGGGATCTCCTTGTCTTAAGCCTCTAGTAGGAAAGAAAATATTTCCTGGAGAACCATTGATAAGAACTGAGCATTTGACTGAAGAGATACAATTAAAAACTGGCTTACTCCATTCCTCGGGAAAGCCCATAGAATTCAGAATCTCAAGAATGAAACTCCATTTCATCCTATCATAGGCCTTACTAAGGTCTATTTTCAGAGCAAAGCCACCTTTTTTAACCACATGAATCTTAGCAAAGAAATGCATAATCTCACTCGAGATGATTACATTGTCTGTTATAAACCTTCCTTTAACAAAGCCCGATTGGCTAGAAGAAATAATGTCTGAAAGATAATCTTTGATTATGTTTGCTAACACTCTGGTCACTAATTTGTAAACAAAGTTACACAGAGCTATAGGCCTAAAATCACTAATATTGACTGCTCCTTTAAGTTTAGGAATGAGTGCAATATAAGAATGATTTAAAGAACCAGAAGGACTGTTACCTCGTAGGATCTGGAGCATTGTCTCTATCACTTGATTCCCCACCAGATTCCAGAAGTTTTTAAAAAACCTGCCATTGAAGCCGTCAGGACCAGGAGACTTATTAGAGCTAAGATCTTTCAAAGCTTTGAGAATTTCCTCTGCACAGTAAGGAAACTTCAAACTTTCTATTTTATCTGAACTAAGTCTGTCTTTAACAGCCTCAGCAAACATGGGATCAATCTTAGGATTAGAAGAATGAGACATGTTCTGAAAATGATTTCTAGCTATGTCTTCTATTTCCTTCCAAGCATAACACATGTTCTCCTCCTGATTCTTGAGACCAAAAATATAATTACTTCTCCTCCTAGCATTAGCTCTTGAGTGAAAGTACTTAGTGTTCCTGTCTCCATCCTTGAGCTAGTGATCTCTCGACCGCTGCTTCCACCAAGATTCTTCCTTAAAAGCTAAGAGTTCTATCTCCATAAGAAATCTCTTCCTGTTGTTAGCATTGCCCAGAGTGGGAGCTGCTAAATTGAGAGAAGCCAGCTCTTCTTTTTTCTTCTCTATTTTCCACTTAAGTTTGCCAAAAGACCAACCTTTCCACCTAGAGAGTGCCTTCTGACTGTCTAAGATTTTCTGATCAAAATTATTGTGGTTTCTGCCCCAAATATCAGAGACAATCCTATAGCACTTAGATTCCTGGCTCCAGTTGTTCTCAAATCTGAAAACCCTTTTTGGTTTTTTTTGAATCCCAAACAACCTAAGACATAACGGATTGTGATCAGAGTTAACTCTTTTTAAGTGCTCCACTGAAATCAGAGGAAATCTGTCTGCAGCTTTCCTACAAATCAAGACCCTGTCAAGTCTATTGAAGAATGATTCGAATCTAGCTGCCCATTTGTAAAAGTACCAACTTCTCCAAAGAAACCCACATCTATCAGATCACATTGCTCAACTACCTCTCTGAAAAGACTCATCTGATTGTCTTTTCTCTTCTTCCCTCCTGTCTTCTCATGATTCCACATAATCTGGTTGAAATCACCAGCCACCACCCATGGGTTAGTAACTTGAATTCTTAGAGTAGATAAAAGTTTCCAAGACAGATATTTCATAGACCAATCTGCCCAACCATAGAAGCCAGTGAAATGAAAACAAATGCTACCAGGAAGAACAACTTCAACTGAAATGTGATGTTTTGAGGAATTTACACCAGAAATACTGATATCCTTTTTCCACAAGAGAGCAAGTCCACCACTCCTACCTACACTTGACTCAATAAGATAATCATAACCTTTTATATTTTTCATAATCTGATCCATTTCCTCCTTGGATCTATGGGTCTCCATAAGAAAAACAAGCTCTGGGTTTTTAGATTTTAAGAGATCCTTAACCCATGCTACTGCTTGAGGGCGACCCAACCCTCGGCAGTTATAGCTAACACAAGTCATTGGGGCTGACAGCCTTGCACCACTGCAAGGTCTGCCTGAGACTGAGGAAGAACTTCTTCTCGAGAGTCCTTGATCTCTTCTTCATTATTAGAAGATTTGATCACTGGAGACTTAAGAATCTTATTCTTCTTCTACTGATTTTGATGCTAAGCTTGGAAATACTCTTTCCTGTCTTGCCAGGATGAAACAAAATTCCTTTTCCATCTTTTTGAGTTACCTCAGTCAGAAACTTCTCAGATTTCTCTTTCTGATTGTACCCAATTTGTGCCTTTCCTTTTGAATCTGCTTCCTGCATGATCTGTGCTATTGACATATCTATGTCCACTTGAGAGTCTGGAAGAAGTTTTTGTTTTTTTAGAAGTCTGGGTGCTAAATCTCTCCACTGCTTCTGCCCAGTTGAAACTATTATACAAATCTCTCTTGTTTTGCACTCTCATATCTTCTGTGATGTGTTCAAAACCAGGAGGACTAACCGTATCTTGACTGAGATTAACTTCCTGATCTCCCTCCTCATAATCAAAGACCTGCTCTTTATCCTTCTCTGATCTTTTATGCCTTACAGACTTGTATTCAGTCGACTTAGGTTCTTTTATACAAAATCCAGTGTTAGAAGGAACTAGAGAATTCTTCCAGATTCCAGAATTTCCATCCAATTTCTCCTTCCCTTTATTCATCCTATTACTTTCCACTAGATCATCATGGATTTTACTACTAGATCCATCTTTTAGCACCATCACCTGATCAGTGACCTCACAGATGGATATAGTATTCTGGTTGATGTTATTTCCCCTGGCCTGTAGGATCTTACAGTTCTGTTCCAGAAGAAAATCCTCAGAGAGAGCTGCTATAGACCCAACATACTCAGATCTTAACCAAGCCCCATATCTCTCAATCAAATCTCTATCCTTTTTCTTCTAGTTACACTCTACTGTTATGTGATCCAGAGTACCACATCTGAAGCAGAAACTAGGAAGATTCTCATAGGAGATTCTACAAGCTCTATCTTTTTGCCCATCATTCACGACTATGACTCTGCATAATGGTTTTGTAATGTCAATTTCCACCCTTATGCGTAGAGTCTTAGACGAGAGAGGATTAATCTTCTCTGCACATCCAATAAAGGTTTCTATCTTGTTACCCAGAGTAATAGCTGAAGTTTTGTTAAAGAACATCATAGGAAGGTTATGAACTCCTGCCCAAAGTTTCAGATTCTTTGGGTTATGCTCCTCTATATGTATCGATGGGTTAATAGGCATCAAAACCAGCAGCCTATTGTGGAAATGCCAAGGGCCATTAACTAGCACCATCTTCATATCAGAATTTGTAGTAAACTTGATCGTGAATTTATTATGACTCATATCACTGACCTTTATAAAGCTTTTAGGCTTCCACAGATGGACCAAGAAATTCTGCAGAGTCTTAGTAGAGATTTTGCTCGAGTGCCAGATCTTACCAAAGAGGGAGCTGTTGATCTCTGTGTTTTCTGTCTCAAACCGAAGTAGATCACCATCTACTTTCTCCAATTCTCCTGGATGTATCTTCAAATCTTGCCATTTCGATAAGACTCCTTCCATTCTGAACATGTAAGCTCTCCTTTGTGCCTTGTCTCTAGTTGTTTTCCTCCCCTTAAACCACCTAGAGTTGTGATCTCGAAAAGGACTAGTTAGAGTAAGTTTAATGACACTCCTTCTAACTACTGGTAACCAGGTTATCTGCTGGATAATACTGATGATCAAATTCTGTTGGTTACTAGTTCCATGCACTGAGAAATGAGAAACTTTGATACTATTTCCAATGAAACCTGCAAATCCACGTATGGATTTTCCTTCATTATGGTTGTTGGGGACTTCATTACTGAAAATCATCATTACTACTCCCTTACATGTCTTCATGTAACTGGAATAAGCTTCTCTTTTGGTGAGCATTAAACTCACTAACTCCCCTATAACCCTTACGTGGACTGTATAGTAGTATGAGTAATGACTCCAACCTCCATATCCCATATGAAGTCCTATCACCATACTACTTCTACTCTCTGAATAGAGCACCCGAAAGCCGGATGAAAACAAGCCTAACAGCTCAAAAGAATTCGCCAACTAAATCGCCTTAGAGATCGCCTCAGCAGGGGAGGAAATGTACGGAACTTTTTTCCTAAAGGGTGTTATAATGCAAAGTGCAACTGAACACCGTTGATAAATGCTTCATTTACTTTTCCCCTATCCACAAAGAAACATATAGGAGAATCAATAAGAATTCCTTTCTATACCCCTCATTCCATTCTTGATTCTATTCCATATGGTCTCAAAACAAACACCCTTTAATTTAGTCTAAAGTTTTAATTTTGAGCCAATTTTTATCAAAGCACCCTATATGTTTGAACCAGACGTATAAGCTGGACAACCCAGTACCTAAAATATTGTCAGTCATCCAAGTAAGGTTGTGGGGCAATAAACCCCTCTTTGGTCGACCACAAGTAAGGTGAGTATTGGGCCATCTAGTCCAAAAGTTACAGGATAACGCAGTACCTAGGATATTGTCAGTTATCCAGCAGCCCATCTGATATCCAAATTTGACACCTGTCTTTACTTTCCCGCTTAGGAGACGACACAAAAGCTGAATGAGAAAGAGTCATTCATCTTCACCCCCCTGCCAGAGGAGAGCTCTGCAATGGCTACCGCCACTTTCCTCCTCCTTTTCTCCGCCTTTATTCTCTCTCATCCGCGACTCTCGTCCTCCCTCCGTGACCAGACCGTCAACAACGCTGCCGAAATTCTGGCGAATTCTGGCTACATGTCCATGTCCTTAACTTTGCAGCTCGTCTCCGAACTACTGATCTCCAACGTATCCACTGTCACTGTCTTCTCCCCTAACGACCAGGCCTTCTCCGATTCTGGCCAGCCTTCACTCTCCTTACTTCAGCTTCATTTTGTCCCCTCCGCTTACTCCTTAAACAAGCTTCAATCCCTCCCCTTTGGTACCTCAATCCCCACCCTCTCCCCTAACGGGTCACTCTTCATCACAACCCGACCCTCCGACAATCGAATTTCAATCAACAACGTGAAGATCGACGGATCACCGATCTTTGATGACGGTTCGTTGGTGGTTTTTGCGACGGAAAAGTTCTTCGATCCAAATTTTGAGCTGGAAAACGCCGCGGCGGCGCCGAACTCTACGTCCCCAATGGAAAGTGGTGGATCCAGCGTTCCGGCACCAAGTCCAATCCTAGAGTGTCCTGCTCGTTTAGGGCCACGTCCATTCGCTGAGGCAGCGAGGATGTTGAGGCTGAGAGGCTACTCGATCATGGCTAACTTTCTTGATCTTCAGATGGTACAGCCAGATGCGGGCGATAGTGATAATCGTTTCACTGTGTTTGCTCCTGATGATGGAGCTATGGCTGGGCATGTTGGTAACTTTAGTAACTGGAGGTTACTCTTTCTGCACCATGTTGTGCCATGTGAGCTCCCTTTTACGTCTTTGGCTGGGTTGGATGAAGGTGCTGCACTGAGCACTTTCTTGGACGATAATGGAGTTGTGATCCGTGTTTCCCACTCTGGTAACACATTGTTGCTTAATGGAGTTCCGATTGAATTTCCTGATATGTATTATCAGGATACTATTGTGGTTCATGGGATTCAAGATATTCTTGTTGCTGGAGATGTGTATGTTAATGAAGTAGCCAGTTCACCCGCCACCCATGAGGAAGTCATCTTTGATGAATTCTAGGTTCGTGATTTTTCTCTGGATTTGACGGAGGGGGCGCACATAGCTGTCTGTAAGCGATAATGTTTTTGAGCCAATTGAACTTCTATTTTATCTGATAAATCATGGCAGCTGTGGTCGTATTAGTTTTAGAAGTGTGACTGCTTGTGCACAAACGTAGAGACGTTTATACAAGAGATTAAAATCATCAATTGATGAGGAAGATGTACATACGATAATCATGAAAGCAACACAGTGGTTTTCTTGATCTCTGTCACGTGTTGCAGTTTTTGGGCATGTATAGCTTTTTTGTTTTCATGCTTCTTGCTCCTTTTATGAATTGATCTTTATGTGGTCATAATCCAGTAGAGAAGAATGCCAATCCATCTCCTCAAATTCTAGTACCACCCAGCGTTTCCGCATATTCAGATTGTTTTAGACTAATTAGTTCCTCCCGGAATCTGGCTGATTTCAGTCTTTCCCGATCAACCACCTTCAATTCGAACATTTATTACCATCTTCCAGAGATGTATCTCCCATTCGGATACTTTCATCTCCGTACACTCTTTTCTTCATACCTTTCAGCGGCTAGCCCCCCGGATAAATAAAGAACCTTCAAATCACTCGAACGAAACCTTAGTTGGTAAATTGCTATTATTGGATTTTACTGGCACTTGACACGGAACAAACAACCATACAGAGGGTAATCATTGGGTTCATCATACGCTAGTAGTACTTGAGATTGAACGAATTGGAGCTCTTCCAAGTGTATAATTATAAGCATACAAGTAAACATACAAAGAAAAAGGTCCCCAGACCGGACCCGTATGCTGTGCAAGCTTTGCAGCAAAATGGTTTTGGGAGCAGAAATAGCCCCAAGACTTGTTCAAGTTCAGGCAGCAAAGGCTTTACAAAAATGAATGATTGATCGGACTCTCCAAACCCACAAAATTGAAAGGAAAGTCCTCCACTCAAACTTCTTTGGTTTTTCTTGGCACCTGCAAGCCGCAGTTCCCAATCAGGTTTAGGAGGCTCCACACTACAACCGGGCATGTTGATCATCCATCATTCTGAATCTGGATTCAACTCACCAGTGAGAAACCATCCATGTAACAACTCTACAACTTAATGTTATCCGTCTTTAATCAATCATTTTTCTTCATTTGCACTGGGTAGACTGTGAACTCATATCGTCTATAAGGTTAGTCAGCGTCTCAGAGAACATCTTGGCCTGAGGGCCAGGCTTCATAGTTTCAATATCACCCCAAGACGAACAGGGGTCCGTCATCCAGCTGTCTCGACCTGTGCACCAAGCCCCTGGGGTGACCCTATTATGCCGACGTTTCAATATCTTCTCATCCAACATGGTAAGGACCGGATCATCTTTCCGAAACTGCCTAGCAAAAGCAGCACCACTCTGGGCCATCTGATCATAAACAGAGGCGTTTAAGAAGTGGGGCTCCATCTTAGGAGGGCTATCCCATATCATGTACCTCAAATCATTGTTTATTGTTGTATTCTTAAACTCAGGTGAGTTACAGATTACAGAGTGGAAGTACGCTTCTTGGGGAAGCATTATGTTGTTGAAGTACATTAATGCTGTCCTTGGAAGATTATCCCACCCAAATATGCAGAATTCAAGAAACGGACGGCTCAGGGTTACCCAAGGAGAGCCTGCAGATAAGGACAAAGCAAAAGACCTTTCTAATCAGAAGAAAAGAATCCAAGTGAGGATTAATATACATCTCCCTTGAACCAAAAGTCTTGGGTTCGAAACTCACCCACTGCTGTTACCAATCAAAAAAAAAAATATATACTGATAGGTAAGAATATGGAAAAAGATGTAGCAGTATGCCTGTGAAGAGTTTGAAGGCCTCTGGTATTGCTCGTTTCTGAGTTGCAGTGAATAGCTGGCTCCTTCGAGCCAAGTAGATGGAAGGGTCGACAACTATTGGCCGAAACCTGCCCTCACTGTGATGATATATATAGAAGAACCCATTTAGTTAAATTAACATTATGATTCAACCGTAATATAGGAAAGTAGATCATATATAATCACTTACTCTTTCCATCCCAGGTCACTTGTGTGGTCAATAAAGTTAACGTCTCTACTGACAGAGGAAAATGCATGAGACAAGTCTGAAACCCAAGAAGAACCAAAATCAAGCCACATAAGATCATTTTGGCATCATGCACAAGTGTCAAAATGCTGACCGACACACCAATAAAATTAAAAAAATGCACCCATAGTGATTGTCTTGGCGATCTACAGAATGAGCATACACCCCAATGATATAATCATAGTGGTGATATTTAGGAATTTCCTTTCATATGCCAAAACAACCTGTGCTCACTATTCTTGTAGCTTTAGAAAATCTCAGAAGAAAGTTTACATGAACAGAAGGTCTCTCCACTACACCACAAGCAGAGTACGCGATCTAATGAAGAAACACTACAACTTCACATTCATGTCCAAATATGTCAAAGTACATTTAGATTATCAACTAAGCATTGAATTCTTCATCATATTCTGGTCAACCTACTGAAAGGCCCTGTGTATGATTATAGCTCTAATAATACAATCTCATACAAGCCTCGATAGTAGTTCATATTGATACGCAAACCTAGTAGTCTACAAGCCTCGATAGTAGTTCAAGATATTTACAACTGCGAATGAGCTCCAGTTAAAAAGATGATTTCAAAATCAATTTTTCATGCTCCTCTAGTAAGAGCATCTTATGTGAAAATCTTATGTACGATATTCATCCTTAAACAAATGTGCATGATGCATAATTTTCAATCCTTCAGAACAGTCACTGGCCTATAGTCTGAGTCGGAGTACTATGAAGGAGAATCCTAGTAGTTGCAAACTCAGCAGCGAAATTAATGGAGTTTCAGTAAGAAAGTTGAACACTTTTATCTCCAGCCCACTCTGTTCTAACTTACTTCCATCCGTGGCTAACCCCTACATAAGATGGTGCATAACCACGTAGTAACTTATAGTACCATCCAGATATAAAGGGAAGCCCACTCCATAAATGGCTAGATATGAATTCTTCCACAGTTTCATGGCACTTTAGTAAAAGTCAGCATTAACAGATTCCAATTGCATGTAGTTCCTGTGCAACTGCGACCTTTGTGGATATGAAAAACACAGATAGCCAAGTCAATGAAAAATATTTGGTAGTAACCATGAGGTTAAATTCTACTGTATTTGTAGCCAATAAATACTTTAACCGTGGAATACAGATTATATCTTGAACATGACACAGGATAAGAACATTAGCCACAACTTAGTCCAGACATTAATCATGCTACAAGAAACTACAAAATCTACAGCTACAGGTTTCAAGGATAAGCCTGCTGTCAAGATGCTTTGCCTGATCCCACTACATGATATTGCAGGAATCTTCTGCTTACAGAAAGTGTCAAGAGACATTGAAACAAGGCAGACAGAAACATGTAGAAACATGCTCATTTCTTTACACCTACATTTTTTATAAGACATGTTCAGTTGCATCCTAAAGCTGAATCCTCATCAGACCTTATATTTTAGTAGTCTGCTCCAGCACTATCTATACTAGGTTGAAAAGATAAAATGACCCACAAGTGAGTATAGGTATCTCTAGCAGAGATAGAACTATAATTATAACTATTATGGTTTCTCTACCATGGTTCATGGAATAAATTCCCTTGGTATTCAAGAACCAGGACACCAAGCCTCAACTCCTACCCTGATAAGCAAAAAGGAGAATAATGAAAATGTTGAGCATCCCCCAGCCACATAGTAATTACTGAAGACTTTGATTGGGCATGAGATATACCTAGGAATAGACATAGAAGGATATTCCCATAATACATCTACTAATTAAACATCAATATCCATAAAAAAGTACAGCATTCCACAGTGTCAGGCATCAATCATAAGAACTGAGTCCACCCCAAAACCGCCCAAGATTCCAGTCTAAACAACACAAAATATACCAACTTGGCAAATGCTACAGGTCATCAACAGTCAGATACAATTAGATTACTCAGCAATTGAGAGCTACATATCGCCAAAGTACACACAAAAGTATTTGTACCAAGATAAGACATCAGAGCTCCAATTTGGTATTCTTAATATTAACTATAATCTTAGAATCTTTCAGCTTACCTTAAATTTTTTTCTTCATCCATCTTTATGACATGAACTTAACACTTGTTTTTTTCATTAAGAAAAATACATAATTAGTTCATTAACAATACATCAGATAAGGAGCTGTTATAGAAATTAACAAACTTAACCAGAAATGCCTATTCAATATGAGCTTTGAAGAATTAAGAAACACAAAGGCCCGCTTTGGTAGTGGCAGATGGCAGATGGCTGATGGGAGGATGTAGTAACTTTTTCTTTTTTCTTTATTCCTATCTATCTCTAATTCACTTGTCATCTTCCATCAGCTAGCCATACACCAGCACCAAACTGCGTCAAAATCAAAATACACCACTGTTTGTAGCTCCCTCATTTTCATAACTCGGAATAAAGATTACAAGTTCAAAACTCATATGCCACCCCAGTTGTAGCTAGCAACCCAACTACTTGCTCTCATTTTTCAAGTTGTTAATAAGATCCTTTTTGCAGCTATCAGTAGCGTAAACACATCGATAGAACTCAGAAGAAGTATCCATAGAATAGGTTTCAGGCACTCACTCATAAATGCCAGTTTATGCTTCAACCAGTGGTGCCATGCTTTTTTTTTTTTTTTTGAGTTATTCACCTGAATTTCATGTAAAATATTACACCCACCAACATATGAAACCCATATCCCTTTAATTTGGCCTTTAACCTGTCAGTTCTTTCCATGCCACCATCCTGATTAGTTTTAATTGAATACATTTAATCTCTACCTAATGACCCTGAAAATTTTAAAACGGTGCCCATCACAATTTCTGAGAGAATTAAAATAAGTAAGGAGTTTTCTCCCAGAAGCATAAATTTATAGTAAGTTAGCAACAATTCAAAAGGCATGAAAGCCAGGAAGTAGTTTACTGTATGGGGGAGCTCCAAATGCAAAATACGACTGTTAAGTCCACAGAAGAATGTTGCTAGCATGTGATTCCATTAGCTTCAGAAGAATTATATAAGAGCAGAGAGAACGTCAAAAGAGAACTAAACATATCATCTATAGAGAATTCCGTTTCTCACAATAGCCCACGCCTACTGCGTAAGTCACAGCCTCGGGACAGTATGAACCAAAACAGTCGGCCAGTACCGAAAATAGTAATTCATACGAGGACAAATTAAGGAAAAAGAAAAGGCAGAGACCAAGAATGCAGAAAACCAAGCATTCATACATCAAGCATCAAGCTTCACCAAATTCAACCCGGACGCGTGGCTCACAATCCCAAGATCAGTTCAGACACGCACGAGCCAAAATTTTATTCTCGAAGTTAGCGGAATCGGAAAAGGGGTCATAAACTTACCATCCTGGGTCAATAGCGGGTAGTCAAAAGCACTGAGAATGATGAACCAATCCCACCACCGATCAGTTTTGAGAAATATCGCGGCTGCCCTGAGGGCTGACGCTATGCTGGTAGCGCCCATATGAGTCGACCAGTCAGGTCTTCCGATCACATCCACATTACCAAAAGCCCTCATTACAGGGACGGAGATGACTGCCGCGGCCAACCAGTCTCTCTCCTCCCCAGGTGCCTCCGTCGTCAGATGCAACAAGTAACGGTTCCTCGGATGATACACTGCTAGTAACAGCCTGAAGATCCGCTCCCTGTCACCACGACCACCGTAGATATAGTAAGCAAATGAAGGTGGATACTGCGATTTCGACAGGGCAACTCGTTTGTTTGAGCGGGAGGTGAAGTCGTAAGAGGCGCTACTGAGACCGGAGATGAGTGAGATGAATACTAAGAGGGATAGGAACAGTGCGGAGAAGAGTAAGAACAGCCATTTCTTCTTCTCAGCTCCCATAGCTATCTATTTTCGACTCGTGGTCACTATATCATGTGTCAGAATTCCGGCAATGCCAGGTCAAAATTCGGGAGGGTCAGATAGGGAAATTGAGCTGGATTTGGGTGAATTTGAGGAATGGAAAGTGGGTGGATCTGGCCAAACATTAAACACGCGAGAGAAAGAGCTCAGAATAGAGTGAGAAAGAGGGATGGAAAATTGGAATGGGGAAGAAGTGAAATTCTGATAATAGTGTTTCTGGGGTTTTTTGCTTTCGCAGATTGGAGAGTCATACTTAGGGTTAGGGTTGCAGGAATCGCTGTTTCCGATCTGGTTTTGATTTGGTAAATTGAGAACGATGATGATCCGTGGTTGTCCTTCCGCAACTCCGTCTGATTTTTCAGATTTCGCTGTATCCGTTGATTTTAATATTCAAAATAAACACACACTACTAGATTTTGACAGACGCAGAAAAAGAAAGAGAACGAATATCGGTTCCATCCCCTTTTCCTTTTTACGCATCACTACTACCGTGGCGGTCTGTTCATATATATTTATTTATTAATTATACCATTATTATTCGTCGTTCAACAAAAAACTCTGGACTTTCAGCAGTGTGGCTGGCTGGTAGGTTTCCGCAACCAACGGAGCGTGAGACCACTTGCCGGTTGTCGTGGACGTAAGTGGCGGAGCGTGGTAGTATCGGACCCGATGGAGACAGGTGCCACAAAATTAGAACGGGATCCTTAAGATGTCATGTTCTTTTTTACTCCCTCCGTCCTGAATTGACCGTCCTGTTTACTATTTGGACATGTCGTTTGACTTCAATTTTTAACATATAAGATAAAATAATTTTAATAATTTAAGTTTTGCATATGATTCATTACATGATAAACTATATATTACAAGATTTAGTTTTATAAAATAACTTTATCTTATATGTTTAATATTGAAGTGGAAAAACGTGTCATAAAGCAAACAAGACGGTCAATTTTCTATTCTGTGTTTTCACTAATTTCAGTTGAGATCTCACATCAGATATCAGTTTTAGCTTTTTTTAAAATGAGACTTATAATACAATAGTTGAGTTGGTATAATTTGTTATTTTAGAGTTACTGGTAGTAATAATTACTAATTTTTACACACTTAAATAGGAGTACAATTTTTAATTTTTAAGAATAATTATTGTCTCGGATTGATTTTTAGAGACACCAAATGAAAAATAAATTTAATATTATTGTGAAGTGAGTTTGTTTGATTAATTTTTATCTCTTTATATTATATAGTATCAATTATCAGACTAATTTATATAATTTTTTTCTCTTTAAATAAGAACATTAGAAGTGAGTTGCCATATGTAAAAGATACTTTTCTTAACACAACATATATGTTGTTTTATTATCTGATAGTATGAAAGTAAAAGCCAACTATAATGTAAAAACCAACCATAAGACTTTTGCAAAAAAATAAATAAACAGATAAGACAATCTTCTAAAGGCAATTTATTTCCTACATCCGTCTGTAGCTATCTTGGCTACATATTAGATAAATTTGTAATTTAGAAAAATTATGAGAGAGTTATGAGAGAGACAAAAATAGAAAAAAAAAAAGAAACGCGTATGAAGGTTCGTACCGAGACGAAAGTTTGCATTTGTTTTTGGTTTTTTAAATTTTATTTTTTTTCTTCCTTTATCTCAAACTTTAAATTATTGTAACTTTAAATATATAAGTCCAAAATGAAAAAAATATATATCATTGTTCACCTAAATTCAAGCTCTTCAAAACAAGACCAGTCATGGATATGTTTTGATAACTTTGAAAAAAATATTTTTATATGTATAAGTCGTTCTATACTTTAATGTTAGGATGTATGTACATATTTTAATGTGAGAATGTACATGTTTTAATTTGACGATATACATGTTCAAATGTGAGAATGTACATGTTCTTTAATGAACATCTGTACATGTTTGTATGACCTACTGTACAAGTTTTCTCCCTTATATGTACAGATTTTAATCTAAGAATGTGCATATTTAATGATTCGTACAGGTTTATGTGACCATCTGTATGTTTTTAATGCGAGGATGTACATGTTTTTATGTGAGGATGTACATGTTTTAGTGAATATTTGTACAGGTTTGTATGACCATCTGTACAAGTGTTTTTTTACGTTATGTGCACTATACATGTAAAAATATTTTTTAAAAAAGTTGTCAAAATATATCCGTGACTGGTCTTGTTTTGAAGAGCTTGAATTTAGATTAACACTGATATAATTTTTTTTTTCATTTTGGACTTATATTAGAAAAAAGAAAAAGAAACAAAAAAACAAACGCTCGTGCGTCCCTCACTTCCGTATCTCTTTCTCCCAATTTTGTAAAATTATAAAACTTACCACATATGTAGCCAGAATAGCTACATCCACCTTTAGCCAGACTGATTGTCTTCTAAAAGAGAACCAACAAAGACCAATATAAGTTTTTTATGTTTAGGAAAGACCAACATTAATTAGCTTATTATTAGATGTAGCACTCACGGGAGGAAGCGATCACATACTTGGCTGGCCCGTCTATGTGGTGGCTGACAGTACACTTGACGTTAGTTTACACTTATATATCCCCTCTGAATTTACCGTCTTGTTTACTATTTGGATTTATCATTTGACTTCAATATTTAACATATAAGATGATATAATTTTACAGCTCTAAGTTTTGCAATAGAATCCTTATGTGAAAAACTATATGTTGTAGAGATTTGTTTTATAAAATTAGTTTATCTTAATATGTTTAATATTAAAATTTAAAAATGTATCAAAAAGCAAACAGGGCGGTCAATTCATGACGGAGGGAATATATACTACCTCCGTTCGACTTTGACCTTCTTGTTTGCTTTTTGATATGTTTTTTAATTTTAATATTAAACATATTAAGATAAACTAATTTTATCAAACAAATTTCTACAACATATAGTTTTTCACATAAGGATTCTATTGCAAAACTTAGAGTTGTAAAATTATATCATCTTATATGTTAAATATTGAAGTCAAACAATATGTCCAAATAGTAAATAAGAAGGTCAAACAGGGACAGAAGGAGTATAAAACTTAAGTGATCATAAATTCTAGATATAAGTTTAAAATATACAAAATTTGTATGATTGTTCATCTCAATTTAAGTTTTTTTAAAACATAGCCAGTCATGCATGGATATGTTTTGACAAGTTTAAAAATTGATATTAGTAACAAATATCTATATATATGTACATATGAGCGAGACTTATAATTTAACATATAAAATCTAAATGCACCATACAATAATAATTATAATATATCACAAAACAATAATAATCCAATTTCAGTTCTAAAATATATACATCGAAAAAAAATCGATTCATCATATAATATTTAAATACATCATATAACAATAATAATAATATGTCATAAACAATAATAATACATTACAAAATAATGATAATCCACCATCAGGTCCAACATTTATTTTTGACTCACCGCTTGTTAATTAATGAATCATAATACTAATTTTAATGAATTGTCATCATTTTAGTGTGTATCATAATAACACAATTAAAGAGAAAATTTTATATTTGTTTCGAACATATTGAAACCGGCCTCCCCGTCACTCTCTACAACCTTTTCTTACCATTTCGTAAGTATTGAATAACTTCTCAAGGTAATGCTAAGAATTTGACATATTTTCTTAAGCGCATAATTTTTTTCATACCCTAATCACCCGTATAGGCTATTCTCATAGGTTGAATGGGCTCTGATGGGCATCAAGAACACCCTGTCCTATGAATACCTTGGCCTTGAGCATGGAACAAAATTTTGTAACCCTAACGCAACCTGGGGTGGAATTGATCACTAGGGTAGATATTCCAGTGGATGACTTTTACCTAGTGAATATTTTGCTGAATTAGACGACTTCACTTATTTGATCTGATTTGTTGTGGGTTATAAACTGTATTTGATTTGATTTGTAGTGACAACATCGATCTCGCTCTAAAACCAACTAGAAGTTATTGAAGTGATTTACCTCTTTAGTGTGAATGTCTGTGTTTGGTAGGGATGACAATATTCAGTGGATGACCCTACATTTGATCCACCGGATCCGAATAAACTGATGAAAAGCAATATAAATGGGTCAAAAATAGATGACAGGTGAATCAAGTGATCAGTTGTTAAGTGCGAAATACATCTATTTGTAGGATTATAATTCTTCCGATTTTGATAACAATTCATGCCATATTTCACACTTATCATATGTTTTCCTTAGATTTATGTTTTGATGTGAACTGATATATTTTATGTGTCAAAAGTGGGTAAAATTCATGGAATTGCATTCTTCACTTCATTAGCTTTGCAACGCAACAAACGGGGAGTAAAACGGAGTCCAAACGAAGAATATAGAGCCTGTTTAAGATGAAGTGTTGAATTGTCTCTTGTCCGGGTGTCGGGTGAGTTGTCCGAGTCATTGACCCGGACACCTTATTCCTGTCCGGATTTCCCACCCTGTAACACCCCTACCGGCAATCCAGTCATTATCCCCTAATCCGTCACAATTATCAATACTCAAGCAGCGGAATTCCAATACAACCGGGGGTGATACAATGTCGTTAGTCACCCACGTGACTAATAAGGCCAAGTCCAATACAACAAATCAAATACAATATCGGTCTGATGGGTTATTATACCGAGTACTCTATACAAACGATACCTTCCATTACTTAATCAAATCTCAACCAAATACAAACTTCAATCTCATATTATACAATACAACCTCAATTATGTTCTATACCGAGTATCTACTTCAATTCCCAAACTTTTCAACCACATGTCGGTCTTACAATTCCACAATACAACAAATACAATTCTTAAACAACTGCCCATGCTTAATAACAACCCCGTCCTACTCTCGAACTGTGATCGGCTTCCATGTACCTGGAAAATAAAAACGGTGCCCCTAGAGGCTCAGTAAATTGCTGCATATGAAATTCACATACCCCGCGTGCTACCGGGGGTACGCCGATTACTTTGGTCGAGAACATGCGATTCATTTTAATTCAATCAACATGCTAGACAACATACAGTACATATGTACATTAACTCAAATACTCACATTCAACCAAGGAATACAATCACACTAACACAATAAGTTTGTTAGTTAGTATTACTTAATCTTAGGCCTTGAGGGTTTCTACCCCACTATGCCTTATTCAATTTCCTCATTGTCTTACCCTCTCTCTTGGGTTACTCTTACTCAAGTCTCTTACTCTCAAATTCAAGTTCTACAATACACAACTCAATTCTCTACCCAAACTCAATACCTCAAATCTCTCAAGTCTCAACTCAATACTCAATACTCAGTGCTCTAACCTCAATCAAATTCTCAAATCAAATACTCAAATCAAATACTCAAAGGTATATTTTAAGTCATTATCCATGACCTCCGGGTAGAGTCATACACAAGACTCACCACCGGGCTTACAAATACAAACGGGGCTATACACTTAGCTCCTCAAATTCTCAAATATCCGGTTCTCTACCGGACTACTCAAATTCCAAAACTCCTCTCTCGGAGTTATTTCACATTCTCATAGATTAGCCTAGAAGTATCTCTCTCGATATCCTCCATTAGCTTAGGGAATTCTCAATGTCTAGTATTCTCACGTTCGGACATTGTTCATTTTAGTCGGATCCTCTCATTGTGTGTCGACTATTGTTTTAAAGGGTTTGGTGATCCCTTACTATTCTTTACTTCCCTCAAGGTTCATGTCTTGAGCAATCATCAATCCTCTAAATGGAGGTTACTTATACACTTCCACTATTACTTGTTTGTGGATTAAATCAATTCGGTTCTCTAACCGTTATGGGGAGTTTACTAATCCCGTACACTCTCTCATCTAGTGAGTTCATAGGTTTACGTTATCGATTCTTGGTTCAATAGTTTTAGTGCGTTATGCGTTTTCATTAATTCGCGACCTGACTCTTTCCTCGAGTCTCTAATCAAACAAGACTCAACTATGAGTCGAACTATAGTATGCAATCGACATTCAAGCAATTCATCCACAAACACACATTTCATGAATTATACAAACTTCAATTTCAAAGTACAAACCAACAAGAAACAACACAATTCAAGCACAAGATAGTGCAAACAATCCGATTCGTGCATTTATCTTGTTTGGGTGATCACACAAATCAAACAAGCACACAAATCAGAGTAACACCGTTAGCATACGGGGCATGAGAAAAATATACCTTTCACCGTGGTTTACTTTACCGCGTCACTTTATGTTCCTCGGTTCGCACTTGATTTGCTGATAATATTTCAAGCGTTTCTATTAATAACAAGTACTATGGTATGTAACAATTAATACTCCCGTAGTTTAACCCCGTTACCCCGTTAATCTTAGGTTTTTAGGGCATATTTATCTTACCATCATTACCCTACTAATGGCTTACTACTAATGCCAATTTTTTTTAAGGCCGACCGACCCACTCTGGGGTAGGTCGCCTGGGTGGGTTGGGTGTAGAGAGCATCCGAGTTAACTAATTCAGCCCGACCGACCCAGACTGGGTCGGTCCCCTGGGTAGGTCAGCTGCAGAACCATTTCTCATGTGTTTATTCTACTACTCCAATTGAACTCCAAATTCACCTCATTCTCACCCAATTTTTCCTAATCATTTCCATATGTTTTCTACACAGTTTAAACCACCTAAAAACACTCCTTAAACCATTGGTCCAATCTTTCTCAAATTCTTGCTCAATTCAACAAATTTCCATTCTCCTCTCTTTATATTTGCACCTTGTGCATTTCTAACTCCGCCTTAAATGGTTTGCAATCTTCTACTACCTTACCAAATATTTAATGACCATCCCCACACCCTCCTAGACATTTGCATTAGCTACGCCCAAGTTCACTCTCATTTCATTCTAAGTCTTGCACCCTAACTCATTTCTAGTTATTCCAATGCACCACAACACCCATTTGCTACAGATTTTAAGCACACTAAAATCTCCCTTCTCCAACTACCATTCCATGGTGATTAATCTACTAAACTCAACCACATACACACCTAGATTCTCCAATTCACTAAGTCACCTTAAAACACTTATTTTCTACCGAAATTTTGCCATGGTTTCCCCATAAACCTAACATATCCAAACTCACCAATTTTCACTTAAATCAATCCTTTCAGCCACATCCACAAGGGATCCTACTGATAAGTGTGAAAATATTATTTTAAGGGCTATAATTCATCCTATTTTGTAACAATTTAATGTCATATTCTCACTTATCATATACTTTTTCTTAGATTTGTGTTTTGATGTGAACTGATACATTTTATGTGTCTAATGCAGGAAAAGTCTCATATATACCACACGGCTGCACATTATTCAGGAAGAGCATTAACATGAGTTTAATCATGAACGATTTTCAGCACATGACATTCATCATCATTCCCTGGTTACGTTAATGATTATATTTACCACCATCTTATAGTTTATGACTCACATATATGGGATTCAGCTACTTATGTCACATGCACTCACGTACAAAATTCAGGATTGATTCATGATTAATTAATCATGGCTTTCATTATTATTTTGGCTGCAACATCACGTGAGAGCACATTAAAGATAGAAAATATCATTCTCACGGAACTCACGTGATGTATTATTGAAGATAAAACGGTGGCTGCTATATAGACAAGATGAGGGTTCGTTCATGACTCACATTCACGCCGCCCGCACGCTCAACAGAGAGGGCTTCGGCCTCTCTCCCTCACCCACACCAAATATACCATTGTTACACTCATACTTCTGGCAGAGGATTAATGCAGAGACATATGATGACAGAAGGCGGAGCGGAGTTTTTCTAATAGAGTTTCTTCTTCCTTTTTCTCTAATCTTTATTCCTTTGTTGTTTTTGTTATTATTTTTATAGTCATGTCCGAGTAGTTAGACTAGCTCCCCGGGTTGGGGTAGCAAACCGAATCTTTATAGTTTTTTTGTAATCTTTTTCTGATTATAATTGCAGTAGTTTAATTCCTGTTCTTCACGTGCTTTAATTCTCTAGCTAATTATTAAAGCAATTCTTGTAGTTTTCTAATCAAATGCGGCGCTGATTAGTTAACAAGACATAGGAAGTTAAACCGGATTAACGACTAGAAGCATGGTTTGCCTATAGTTAATCTGTCTCCAATAGGAATTGTGTTTAATGTTGTTAACTTGATAACTTGGGCATGGTTTTGTGGCTAGTTATTTCAGTTAGTTAGGGTTCGTTGTACAAGGACCGGTCAACGAACTATTTATAATTCCTGAGTTTATTGCAGTATTAGGAAGAGTTTATTGATAGATTAATAAGTGAAGGTTTGCAGAACAATCGGGGGTGCTTTTTAGATTCAATCTTTATTTTTTTATTTAGTTTATTTTTATCTTTTTACTGTTTCACATTTTTATGTTAGTTTGTTTAGTCATTCTTTTTATTAAATTAAGTAAAACCTGAAAAAGTGGCATTTCCTGTTTTCTTAGTTTAGTTTTCTCGGTTAGTAAATAAATTGTCAATTAATTGAACGAGTCCCTGAGATCGACAACCCCACTCAATTCACTATTCCGCAAAACGATAGGTACACTGCCTAGGTAAGAGTATAGTAACATATATTTCTGCTAACAAGTTTTTGGCGCCGTTCGGGGACCTCTGGCACGGTAATTGACATTTTTATTTATTTGATTGAGATTTTGTTTTCTTTTTTTTGTTTATTTTATTTAATACCTGTTTTAGTCTCTATATTGTATTTCAATTCCGTTGACTTCTTTTCATCATCAAAATTGATTTACGTTATTTGCTTTGATTTATGTTACGTATTAGTTTTCGTTAAATTGCTTTAACTTTCTTTTTGAACGAGGTTTTTGATTTCCGTACGTTTTTTTTTATTAGGAATTAGATTTTACGTTTACAATTCTGTTTTACGTGATTGATGTTCCTATTTGATTACTTATTTCGATTTGCTAAGCAATAGTACGTAAAGTTTGTTTTATTTTTCTTCATTCTCATTTGTGTTTTACTTGATTTTAGATTAGTTAGGATTTTAATTTTGTTTATCTTCTAATTTAGATTTTGTAGTTGATTTTCAGATTATTTATTTCATCTTTCCGATTTTATTAAAGTTATCATATCCGATTTTGTAGTTATTTTCATTTTCTTTATTTGTTATTTATTTAAGTAGTTCTCTTTTTATTTATATTTTTGTCTCTCTTTGTTATTTTGCTTAGTTAATTTTGTTTTTGTATTTTTTTTAGTTCTATTTTACTTTTTATTTTTGTAGGCTAGTTACTGAAAATGGGGAGCAGTTATGATGAGGAGACGAGATTGATGGTGGAACAAGCTTTGCAGCGCAAGCGAGAAGCAGTACTTGCATTTCAAAGAATGATTGGATACCAGCCACCACAACAATCTGATTGAGAACTTTATTGGTGGGAAATTCCTTCGTCTGTAGAGCAGAATATCCTGCCTGAACCTAACTCCGAGCCAACGGAAGCACCATTAGTGGATGATTTCAAAGAGAATGAAGAAATTGATGCATCTACCGCAGTTGTCTATAAGCAGGATTGCATGATTGAGCCTCACCAATCGGAAGAGGATATATATATTCTCAAATCTGAGGAGAAAGCGCCACCATCAATTGATCTGCAATTTCAACCATGCCTCCAAGAGCCTCAACTAAAGGAGGAGACATTTATGTCCTCGAATTTGAGGAAGAAGTGTCATTCACACCTGGTCTTCTGATTGAGCAGCGTTACCAGCAATACCTCCTCAAACACCAAGTTTTGTGGAACATTTATTTTCCTATTTTATTTGCCAACGTAACGTTTTGTTTTGATCCAGGTGGTTTGCTTTTAATTACTGCTTATTTCGTCTTCCTGACGAAGCTGTTGTCTACTTTTATTTTTGATCTAGGATAACGAAGCAGTTGTCTAGCCAAAGACTATAAAGACGGGCAGCTTACTAGGCAACCCAGTGGTTAAATTTTTATTTTATTTTTATTTTGGTAGTTTTATTTACCGCATTAATTTATTTCTTAGGTTTATTTTGTTTTCCTTTTATTTAGAAGTGACAATGGTGGTCATGTTTTTAACGCAACACTTTTCAGTGTTTTGTGGTAGTTATGAGTGTGTGCATGTGAAATTTTTATGGTGTTTGATGTACCTCAAGGCTGGACACTTGCTGAACGCAAGTGTGAGGAACGCTACCCCCTTGTCCAAGATTAAGTGTGAGGAAGGGAACCTTCCTCAATCTATGATATTAGGGGAGTTTTAGTTTCTTTATTTTTAATGTTTGTGTTCAGCCTATAATGCTTTTAATTGCTTATTCATTTTATCCGTCCATGATTGTCCTAAATGAAATTCTTCATGAGTCTGGCATATTTTGAAAGGTTTTTTCTTGATTTTTATTTTTTAACAATGAAGACATTGCTCCTCTTAAGTGTGAGGAAGTAGAGACCTTTCCCTGAAAATATGCCAGTTGCGCTTAAACACCACACTTGTTTTTGATTGTCTTCTTGCTTTGAGAGGATCACTTCTCTGAGTGCTTATAAATATTGAATTCTTGGGTGAAAATTAATGCATAGATTTTGAAATCGAGCGGGGAAACCACCTCAAGAATCTTTCTGCTTTAGGTTGTTTGTATATATGATTTTATTAAACTTAATCTGTTTTCACTGAAATTTGATGGATTAGTTGATTGTGGAAACTGAATTAGTTTCGCTTGGGATTTTGGAAATGATGTGAAAGTTTGGAATGAAAGGATAAGGCAAGGTACTCCACTGATCAGAAATTTTTCCTAACAAAAGCAGGCCTCGTCTATCCGGTTATTAAGTCCTAGGGGTGCCTTACCACCTATCTACCTAAGATCTCGGGATCTGGGATAGTTGGTCCAACACCGTTACATGGATAGAGAGAAAAGTCTGGGTTACGGAATAACTCTGCAATTCATAATTATTCGTCTGTTTTGTATATACTTCTTGAAGAAGAATGTTTTTGCATGTGAAAAAAAGTTAATTGCAGTTTAATTTTTGTTTTTGATCATGAGTACGTGGTGTTGAAAGGTATCACGAATAAGGTGTTACTTCACACCCCTTGTCATCCAAAGGTTAGAGGAAAGCAATGGTGGAAGATCCCAAGTTAATCTATATTCAGATTTTGTAATCTAACTTCTCCATGCTTTTAAAATCATTTTTCACTGATTACAAAAACCTACAACCGGGAGCAGAACTATTCTTTTGATTGTCACTTTGCTTGCTTTCTTTGTTGCATCTGTTTGATCCTGAGGTTCCGTACTACGGCCTTAGAGATAGTTTAATTCTCTATTTGCTTGAGGACAAGCAAAAACTAAGTGTGAGGAAGTTTGATAAGTGTGAAATATATCTATTTTAAGGGCTATAATTCATCCTATTTTTGTAACAATTTAATGTCATATTTCTCACATATCATATACTTTTTCGTAGATTTGTTTTTGATGTGAACTGATACATTTTATGTGTCTAATGCAGGAAAAAGTCTCATATATACACACACGGCTGCACATTATTCAGGAAGATCATTAACATGAGTTAATCATGAACAATTTTCAGCATGACATTCATCATCATTCCCTTGGTTACGTTAATGATTATATTTACCACCATCTTATAGTTATGACTCACATATATGGGATTCAACTACTTATGTCACATGCACTCACGTACAAAATTCAGGATTGATTCATGATTAATTAATCATGGCTTTCTTTATTATTTTGGGCTGCAACATCACGTGAGAGCACATTAAAGATAGAAAATATCATTCTCACGGAACTCACGTGAGTATGTTATTGAAGATAAAACGGTGGCTGCTTATATATACAAGATGAGGGTTCGTTCATGACTCACATTCACGCCGCCCACCACGCTCCAACAGAGAGGGCTTCGGCCTCTCTCCCTCACCCACACAAATATACCATTGTTACACCCATACTTCTGGCAGAGGATTAATGCAGAGATATGATGACGGAAGGCGGAGCAGAGTTTTTCTAATAGAGTTTTCTTCTTCCTTTTCTCTAATCTGTTATTCCTTTGTTGTTTTTGTTATTTTTATAGTCATGTCCGAGTAGTTAGACTAGCTCCCCGGGTTGGGGTAGCAAACCGAATCTTTATAGTTATTTTGTAATCTTTTTCTCTGATTATAATTGCAGTAGTTTAATTCCTGTTCTTCATATGCTTTAATTCTCTAGCTAATTATTAAAGCAATTCTTGTAGTTTTCTAATCAAAATACGGCGCTGAGATTAGTTAACAAGACATAGGAAGTTAAACCGGATTAACGACTAGAAGCATGGTTTGCCTATAGGTTAATCTGTCTCCAATAGGAATTGTGTTTAATGCTGTTAACTTGATAACTTGGGCATGGTTTGCGGCTAGTTATTTCAGTTAGTTAGGGTTCGTTGTACAAGGACCGGTCAACGAACTATTTATAATTCCTGAGTTTATTGCAGAATTAGGGAAGAGTTTATTAATAGATTAATAAAGTGAAGGTTTGCAGAACAATCCGGGGCGCTTTTTAGATTCAATCTTTATTTTTTATTTAGTTTATTTTTATCTTTTTACTGTTTCATATTTTTATGTTAGTTTGTTTAATCATTCTTTTTTAAATTAAGTAAAACCTGAAAAAGTGGCATTTCCTGTTTTCTTAGTTTAGTTTTCTCGGTTAGTAAATAAATTGTCAATTAATTGAACGAGGTCCCTGAGATCGACAACCCCACTCAATTCACAATTCCGCAAAACGATAGGTACACTGTCTAGGTAGGAGTATAGTAACATATATTTCTGCTAACACCTACCAGCACATAAGCTCAATCCAAAATTCACCAAAACAACAATGTAGCTCCAAAATCTCAACAAGCCACAATATGAACACAAACTCATTTTACTTGGCCCCAAGGCCTTAATTCAAATAACAATTTACAATTATCTCTCCTAGCCATCAAACACATTCTCTCACATACTTTAGGTTCATTATTCAATTTAACCCATCCCAAATTCTAAAACAATCAAAATAAACATTAAGTGGATTTCTTACCTTAAGCTCATAATTTCCTCTTTTCTTTTCCAATCTCATCCTTCTCTCATTCTTGGTCAAAATCGGCCAGGTTGGACAATCACTTGCCAACCTTAAAAATCAATATTCAAATGAGGGATTACGCACTAAACATTACTCCTAGACTTATTAATTAAGCTAGGTTACAAGGAGGGGTGCTTAGAGCACAAAAATGAGAAATTACCTTGAACCCTAAGATGGGCTTTTGGTCATGAATCAAAGAGAAGCTCCCAACCACCATTGAAGGCTTGGAAAGAAGCTCAAACAAGGAAAGAACAAGGCATGAGAATGGGGGCAAAATCGGCCAAGACCAAAAATGGGGAAAAGATGAGATTTTCCTTAAAATTTTTACCTTAAATGGAAGAGGAGACTCCAAGCTTCAAGAATAGGTAGCTTTCTCTTCAAATGGGATATACCCATGGATATAAGTTCATCCTTTTGGGATTTTGAAAAGAGAGAAAGATAGAGCTTGGTGAGAGGAAGAAGAATATGTATTTTATTTTGCATTTGGAGCTTTAATGGAGCTTGTACAAGGAGAGGAAGATGGAGTAGCCATGGATGAGCTCCAAAACGTTCAGAACCAGAGAGGGGAGGAAGAAATCGGCAGGAAAGAGAGAAAGAGAGGAACGAGAAGAGGGAAATGAGGGAGGAGAGAGAACTTTTACTTTTGTATTTTTTCTTTCTTTTTCTTTCTAGTTACTTATTAAGAGAGGGGAGGCTGATTTAATCTCTAAAAACCAGCCCACACTATATATGTAAGATGGAGCGTTTTCATCTTTTACAGAAAACGCTCGTTAATTTACCCGGTTTTAGCACTATTCACTAACCGGGCCTGTTTTCCGGATTTTTCTCGTTTCTTTGATTTTAATGGTTCTCAAGCTTCCATTAATGTTTAATTATAGTTATTTGGTTGACTATAATTTTTACGGGTTCATTTGACCACTCAAAGTCACGTTTTCGGGTTTTCTCGAAAAATGTGCGCTAAAGCTTTATTAGCGTTTTTAATTCGTTTTATGGATCTGTTTTCTTCGGGAATTGTTCCCGTATTTTAATTAGGCATTATTAAGCCTTGGAAATCCATCTAAGACCCTTTTTAAGGTCATATTCCTCATATGGTCACGCGTTTTTTTGCTTTTTAAGCATTTTCTTTTTTCTTTTGGATTTATTTTCTTTACCAAAATTCTTTACGCACTAATAGGCCCTCAAATATCATATTGAAGTAATTTAATCACCCTAGTTAAGTTCGGGGTATTTCACACCCGAACACAGGTTCGGACAACTCAAAATGCTCTATTTTGAATGTCTCAAGTGTCCGGATCAGCTGTCTGGACTTTGGGGTTGGACAAAAGTCTGACAGCTCAGAAGATTTTTTACATAATCACATCTGGACTTACGACCGGACGCGGCAAATTCAGCAACTCCTCGCAACGTTTTTATCTGGATTTTAAAAATAAATATTTTTTTTAATCAAATCGATCGCTACTGCTGTTATAAATAGGAGAACGGACCGATCATCAACACATCATCCAGCTGCTTCCAATCCTAGTCGCTTCATCAATTTCCACTGCTCCAAATTAATCGATCAACGCCACATCAACCTCTCGAATTCACCAAGTCCTAGTTCACCACATCAACCACCAGAAATCATCATCAAATACCCAGCCACCATCATCAATTCATCCATCATCACCACGTCCATCTCGTGACCACCGAAAACCACCCACATCTACACACCAGATTTAGGAGGAGACATTTAATATGAAGTTTTCTCTTTCTTTTCTCTTATTTATTTTATGTCTTTTTGATTTATTAATTTTGTTTCCGAATCCATGAGTGAGTAGTTGTTTTAGTTCCCTGCAAGGTTGGGGAAGCTAACCAATTTCATAGAATTTTATCATGTAATTATTTCACTACTTTTTATTTATGCGATAGATTAATCTTCATGCGCTTTGATTTTCTAGCTATTTATCAAAGTTATATTTGTAGTTTTCTCATCAAAATGCGGTGCTGAGATTTGTTTCCAAATTAGAGCATTAGTCTGCTCCTAAATCTTCCAGTCAATTCGACTTCATTGTACATGACCCGGTCGGTAAATTATCTAAAGTTCCTGAGTTTATTGCAATGTTAGTGAAATTGTTATTTAATAGGATGTGAAGAAATAGATTAGTAGAACAAGCCGGGGAGCCCCTTTTATATATTAAAATAATCACTTTTAATTCTCACTTTATTTTAGTTTTTGTTCGTTAATTATTTTATTTCTTTATTAATTTAGTTACAATTAGATTAATTTAGTAAAACCTGAAAAAGTGTCGTTTCCTGGTTTTTTAGTTAAGTTTAGGTTTCTCAGTTAGTTAATAAATTATCAATTAATTGAACGAGATCCCTGAGATCAACAACCCCGCAAAACGATAGGTACATTGCCTAGATAGAGATAGTAACATATTTCTGCTACATCAGTTGAATTGGGATTTAGGTTATAATTATTCATCCATCACCCAACTCATCACCAATTTTTCACATTTTCACCGGAATAATCCACATTTATAGCTTGACCATAAAAATTTTCTAAAAGGCTATAAGTAGACTCGAGCTTTCTATATATTACACTCAATCCCATAGAATTTTCAAATGAATTATATTGATACCACAAAATACCTCTAATATTTCAACACTTATTATGCTCATCCTAATGCGCTAGAGAGAATACATGTACATATAATTGTTAAAATTATACTTTTCATATAATAAATTGACTCATATTAAAAATGTAGACTTTGAATCCTGTGTTTACTGACAATGTACTACAACACGTAAACATACTAATCTGTTAAACCGTACTATAAGTTTACAGTATTGTACTTTTAGTGTATACAACTTACCACTATAAATGTAGCCAGTAGGGGTGGTAATATCTGGTGGTACCCGCATCACGCGTATCTGACCCGACCCATCACCCGTTTACATTTTGACCCAAATAATTTTATAAAATTATAACTAGATCCCTTGAATTTTACTAAGAATTAACTCAACCCATAAGATTTTGAAACAAATAAAAGTTAAATCCCAAAATTACTATAAATGATACAATCAAACCCAATTTTTTAAAGATTGCCAAAGAAAAAAATAGCTGAGACTTGTTGATTGGGATATGTTAAAACTCACATCAAGGAATCGTTTAATGCTAATTGGTTCAATAATGTTCCTTCCTTAAACAAACTGACTACTTATCGGTTATAAACTACTTAGTTGCCCGCTCTTCTCTGATGTGGTCTCCGATCTCCATGATTCCCAGTTGCACCTATCAAATACCTCCGTGCGAGTCTCGCCTATCTGCAACCTTTAGTGGAATACTTGTTGATTCTTGATTTCCTAGATCCCTAACTTGGTTAATCGCCACACCACACAATCCTATTTTAATTAGCATGACTCATCTGTCAATTGAGCATATATATATATATATATATATAGGACATATAAAATTGTAATTAGTATTATTATCAGGTTGTTATTATCATGTTGTTTGTATCTAGTCAGATCTTATCTATTCCTTTTCTATCTCCTACTTTATAGTATAGTAATCTAGTTATCACTCACTTAGTGTTGTATATATCTCCCTCTATGTTATTTGGAATATCACTACAATTCATATCTTCTATATGGTATTAGTCAGAACACCATGATCTCTCGCTTCCGCTTTCTCTCTCCCATTCACCTCTCTGCACCATCCAACCTATTTACGCCAACCTCTCACCATGCCTGATATCATCACTACACTTACTAATCCTGCCGATGAGCAACCAACCATTTATCCTAGTCAACTTTTCCAACGCAATTCACCTCACCCAAATAACTACATCATATGGAAGACTCAATCCAAAGCGCTACTGACTGGTTATGTCACCAACACCACGTCTCCAGAAGTGGAGAGAGAGCAACAGGACCAACACACTCCCAAGTGGTTAGAAGACTGCGTTCAGCACTAACATGGAGGATATAGTGGAGCTATTTTATGCATTATTACAATTACTAGATAATTCAAGTAGTGGCATCAGTTTTAGATATATCAGTTAGTAGGTAATTTTAGTTTAATTATCTGCACTTAACTCTCCTATATATATGGGTTGTGAATCATTGGAAATGAGGAACGAACTTAATTCCCGGTCTTCCTTCCTAATCTCCCTCACTCTAAGGCTCTCTCATCTGTCAAAACAAATAAAGAAACTAGAAAACGGTTTCACTGGTGCTTTTACCTTCGAACTCACTCATGGACGGGACCACCACCTGTTTTTGCACGTTGGAAGACAACCAAAAGAAGACCAACGACCATGTTTCCCAGCTTTCGAAACAGGCGAGAAAATTTCAGCGCTGCAACAGTCCACCGCCGATCAATTCTCAGCATTCCAGGCGTCCCTATCCTCCCAACTCACTAAAATCCTTTATCGCCTGCAGGTCACTGAAAACCGCCATGCCCAACAAACACAAACAACTCGTCATCCATCCAGCCCCGCACACCTAAACTCGAGATCCCCTTCTTCAGCGGCGACAACGTCTTGGGATGGCTCTTTCAAATTGAGTGGTTCTTTCATACCATCAGACACCGATGGTGCAATGCTTGGACATCGCATCCCTTTATCTCACCGAACCGCCGCTCGTATGGTTCACCGTACAACATCAGACACACCTCTTCACCACCTATGAACACTTCAAACGCGTCGTTGAAGCGCGGTTTGGTCCGACCATCTTCGACAGTCCGTAGGGCTCCCTTTATAAGCTCTGTCAAACCACAGTTGGTCACTACATCGAAGAGTTCGAAGCGCTGCAATCCTGTGTCCCTCAGTTGATTCAAACCAGCGCCCTCCATTGCTTTCTCTCGGGGGCTCCGGGATGACATTCATCGGGAGGTCTGCCTCCTCACCCCCACTACGCTCAACCTCGCAATCGGGTTGGCCCGCTTCGTGGAAGAGAAGCTCGCGCATTCACCCCGGCCGGTTTCACGCACGCACGCCACCGAACCGCAACACGACATTCTCTTCACCCCCGCCTAATCCAATGGCCGGCATCCTGGCCCTGCCTTCCCCACCGCCAAAGCCGCCGATGACTACATCATTGTTGGGGTAAAAACCTAACGGTAAATTGTTGTTGGGGGTTTAACCTAACGGTAAGTGTACCGGTCAATTATAGCAAGTTTAAATCTCGGAGTATTCCCTGAGTATCGAACCAAAGGAGGCAGTGTCTAGTTTAATTTCTACTTACACACAAAACAAGAATAATATAAAAGTAATAGGAAATTGGGGGTTTTTGTATGTGATGGTAAATGTTGTAAAAGAGTTCAATAAACAACAAATAACAGGTAAATAATTGATTTGATTTTTGTTTGATAAAGGGAATTCCGGTTTACTACTTCTCTCTAGGTTTGCAATTTCTTCCCCTAAGTGATTTCTACAGAATTCTGAATAAAACCCTAGAATAAGGATAACTCGTATTCGGTCTCCCGCTCCACGAATTCTAATTAGCAAAGACCGAATCCTAACTCTCGTTATGAATCCACTATTTACTAATTGCTTTAAGTGTAGTCTAGATTAATGGTCAGCTAGTGTTTAGAGGAATTACCATCTCTACACTAACTGGTTCTTTCCCTGTAGTCAATTAATAGCCGCAGTTCTCACTTATAAGCTAACAAACTGATAAACTCAGTTAATTAATCAGATTAACAAGTTTAGGAATTCATAAGGGAAACGAACTTTATTCTATTGTACTGCAGAAAATCACAAAGGTTCAGAAATAATTATTCTAGAGATACATAGTAAACCGAAATTAAAAGTGACTACTCATCCATAGACAAAATAACAATGCTCAATATAAACAGCATAAGGATAGAGGGATTTAGCAGAAAAACTGATTTTAGAAGCCGTCGACGATTCTGTAAATTCCACTCTTGTTTATGTCACGTCCGGCTGTCTTGGGTCGGACGTAGATCCGGACGCGGTATTCAGGGCCTGTCCGGATCCGGACGTCAATCCGGACGCGTCTAAATGAAGCCCCGTGAGCAGGTTTCTGTCTGTGAGTGAGGGAGAAAAGTTACGGAGGAAAATTTGTGAATGGAGATGAAGGATTATCGTGGATGAGCAGGTAATATGGAGGGAGAGGAGGAGAGTGTAATGTTTAGACTAAGGGAGTCTGGTACGAATTGAAATGGCAGCAGGAGCAGGGTTTAAATTGACTTAGAACAAAACATAGGTTAGTGGTGTGGTGAGTTGGGAAATTAATTGAGCATGGGCGTGCCTTAATTTAGGGGAAACATGGGCTAAACCGCCGCTCGGCTGATAATTGCGCCGAAAGCCCGATTATCAGCGCATGCGTTTTTTTTATTTTTCGTTTCCGTGTGACGTCCGGATCTGTGTCCGGATCCGGACGTGACACAGAACTTTTAGATCTGAAACTCGGGTTATGTCCGGATCTGTGTCCGGATCCGGACAAGACATAGAACTTTTGGATCTGGAATTTCGGTCACGTCCGGATCCGGACATGTGACGTCCGAATTTGCGTCCGGCTATCTTGACCCGGACGTGACCAATCTTTGCCTCTTTTTCCGGATTTGTTCCCCGTTTGTTGCGTTGAATTCCTTATGATGTAAAATCTTCATTTCCCTGGGTTTTTCCTATATTTAGCATATAAAATGCATCAGTTCATATCAAAACATCAATCTTAGGAAAAACACATAATAAGTGGGAAACATTGCCTGAATTGTTATAGATTATAAGGTAATTAGACCCTCAAAAGCCTATATGTTTCACACTTATCAACTTCCTCACACTTAAGCTTTTGCTTGTCCTCAAGCAAATAAGGAATAAGAATCTCTAAAGCCGTCAAATAATCTCAAGATCAAACAAGTGTAGGGTGAAATCAAACAAAGTGATAAATGGAAGAATAATCTTGCTCTTTAGAGGTAGGTTTTCACACACAGTGAAAGAGGAACAATTTTGTAAAAGCATAGAGAAACTAGATTGCAGAAAACAAGTTAGCTTAGCTTGGGACTTTCCACCAATTTTCATTCCTCTAACCTTTGGATGACAAGGGGTGTGAAGTAATGCCTTATTTCGCAATACCTTTCAACACCACACACTCATGATCAGAAGCATAAATTTAACTGCAATTATCTCTTTTGAAAGCATTCGTTTTCAAGAATTATGTATCAAACAAACTAATATTTGAGATCTTGTAGAGTTATTCCGTAACCCAGACCTTTCTCTCTATCCTTGAGATGGTGTTGGGCCAACTATCCCAGATCCCGAGACCTTAGGTAGATCGGTGTTAAGGCACCCTTAAGACTTAATAACCGGATAGACGAGGCCTGCTATTGTTAGGAAAAAAAATTTGATTAGTGGAGTACCTTGCCTTATCCTTTTCATTCCAAACATTCACTTCATTTCCAAAATCCCAAGCTAAAATAATCTGGTTTCCACAACTAGCCAATCTACCATATTTCAGTGAAAAGAGAGTATTTTTAATTAAAACTATTTATACAAACCTCATCAAGCAAAAAGATTCCTACGGTTTTCACTTGGTTTAATTTTACTCGGTGTGCACAGGCATTAGAGCAGCATAAAGCAAGTGTGGCATTAAAGAACAACTAGCATGTTTTCAGGGAAAGGTCTTTCCTTCCTCACACTTAAGAGGAGCAATGTCCTCATTGGTCATAAAAGAAATGTAAGTAAAAGAACTTTCAAAACATGCTATACTCATAATAGATGCATGTGCAGTAATTAACCCTTAACGCAAGCAAAAGCGGAACATCAATAAGTTATAGTTGGAACTGAGACTCCCCTGGTGTCCTAGATTGAGGAAGATATTCTTCCTCACACTTGAAGTTTTGCAGGGGTCCAGATATTCCTCATGAGTCATAACAGTATGCGTTTTGTGCAGAGTAAAAGTTGCTAGTTTTCCACTGGCATGTACAACCACAGAATAAAGTGCATTAACTCGAACGACAGGGAATATTTGAATCGTATGAATAATATTTAGAGAAAGAATACTCCCCATAATTCAAGCTTAGCAGACGTTCGCAAGTAGTGTGGTTCCATTTCCTGTACTTATAGCCGTTTGTTTCGCAGTAGAGGTGACATGTTAATTAATCATTTAAGAACGCTGCACTGCTCAGAGAAACGGAAATTTAGCAATTCAGAATCAAAACACTACCAAATATAACTATTACCACTTCACGTGTCAGTCTCATGTTTTACTGTTAGTGTCAACAGACAAAAAGTAAAGCGATTCAAAAGAAAGAAAAGTACAGAAAAATAAATGAAATAAAAGAAAGCAATAAAGAGGGGATGGCTGTCACTGAGGCGGCTGTGGTGGCGGAGCTCCCGCGCCCATTTGGGCAAGTAGCATCTGCAGGAGCTGGCTAGTCTGGGCCTACTGAGCTGATGAGTCGGCCATGAACCGGGTTGCCTCGCTCTGCCGAGCAGATGCCTCTGCCATGAACTGAGCGGCCTCTCTCTGAAAGCGTCACTGCGCTCCATGCGCTGGGTGATCAGAGCCTGGGTGTCTCGGAGAGTAGTCTGCTCTGTCTGGAGGTGCTCCTGAGTCTGGCGGATGTCATCAATGTGTCCCTCTATGCGCACCTGGCGCTGTTGTACATCCCCGACCTGCTGCTCCATATCTCCAAAGCGTGCTCCATACCCCAAAAACGCTGCTCCATCCTCTGCTGCTGCTGGAGAATGGAGTCCATCATGGTCTGCATCTCTGGCGGGATGCTCATCACTGAGGGCATAGGAGGTGCCATGGTAGCAGTAGGCGCCGGAGTAGAGCTGGAACTCGCAGAGGTGCCTGTGGACCCGAGACTTGAGCTGCCCTTCACCCAGCTGCCATCATCAAGACAAATGAAGCTCCATCTCCTTAAGGTCTCCCCCTCCCTCATCTCAATACCGGTGAAGATCTCCTCGGGGAGGGTGGAGGTAAGAAGATGCTGAATAAAGATGGGAAAGATGGGGGTGATCTTCTTCTTCTTCTTCGTCTTCTGATAAGTCACCACCTTGTGCAGCTGTCTGAACATCACGAAGGGGAGTGAGAGCTGTTGAGAAGGTGGACGTGGGGCGGCTAGGAGATAATCGAGGAGAACACAGTCCTCATCAGAAGCATCATTTCCGGCATGAGGCCGGATCTGATGATGAGGATCTCTGCAAGGGTCCTCTGGGGAAGGGAGGGGAGGATAGCATATGGGAGCACGGTCTTATTTTCCTCTCCCCGTCGGCGAGTAGTACTCCCGACTGCTTGTAACCACCTAGACTTACTCTGCCTAAGCTCATCCTCCGTAAAATATAAATGTGTCTCCGCATTATCCGGGAGGAGTAAAAGAATACCAAAAGTCTCAGGGGTTACGTCCATTGGGAACTAGCGCACGTAGAAGGTGATGCTGTTTGTCGTGTCTGATGCCACAGCATTTGCGTAGAATTCCCGTACCAGTTCCGGAGAGAAGACACCCTCGCCCATGCGCAAGATGCTTCTGGCGCCCAAACCCTCAAATATGTCTGTAAGACCAGTGGCAGCTGATGCCTCGGCGGTGATGCGCCGCTCAATGACGAAAGATCCACCCTGCTCATACCAGGCCCGGCGGTAGCAGATATGAAGCCATCAGGTCGGAGTGGGGTGGAGGCTGGCTCTGACTGGTCGTCGGGGCGTGGGTTCCTCGAAGAAGACCCCGTGCGTGTAGCACCTCCTCCTCTAGTTCGAGCCATCTAAATGATAATCAATTGCAGTAAGAAATCTAAACGGCAAGAAAAGAGAAGCAAAAGACACACCAATACCCGAAACCGATCGAGAAGCATGTTCTATTTGAACATATTCTTGCACATAGTTAAGCTTAAAACATCCAAACATGGCAAATAATAACATTAAACAGTAGAACATTAACCTAGAAAACAATTGCAGAAAAATTGGAAAATTTGAACATGTCCAGATCCACGTCTGGGTCAACTTGCCCGGACGCAGATCCGGACGCACCTGTAAACCCTAAAAAAAATTCGCCGCGATAGATAATGTCGACTGCACAAATTCAAAGCAGAAATCGCTAAAATTTCACAGAATGTTTCACGTTTTCGCCTCCCAACAACCGTTAACATCATAAATCACAAAACTACAGCCTAATCTAACCCTAATCGACAGTAAAATCGCAAGAATGCAGAACCTGTTGAGATTTTTGGGTTTTCGAATTCGAATGTGGAAAATGGAAACGCGGGCGTCGGCGTTTACGGTTGCGTCGGGATGGGTCTTGGTGTCGCCGGCGTCGGGAGTGGTGCGGTGGTGGTGGTGTATTTAGTGGAGGCGGAAATGGAGGAAGAAAATAAGGTTGAGTTTGTACTGGGTTCGAGTGCGTCGGGAGGAAGAAGAAAGAAGAAAGAAAGGAGAAAAGAAAGAAAAGAAAATCTCGGCGCACGAGTTTTAGTTGTGTCCGGTTTTAGCGTCCGGATCCGGACGGGTTAGGGTTTGCATGTGTCCGACTGGGTTTAGCCGGAAGCGTTGAAACTCTCTCTCTCTCTCTCTCTCTCTCTCTCTCTTTTTATTTTAAATTAAATTAAAACCATTAATCTAAAACACCTCATTTATTTAAAAATAAAAAGGAAACATTACCACAAATAATCAAACAAAAATAAAACAAACACAAGAAATGCAGAAATGAAATAGCAAGAGTGTAAGAGGGCTCCCTGATCCGTGGTGATCAATGCCGTGATATTCCCCCATACTTGAGTTCAGTTTAGCATTAGAGTGAAGTAACTGAAAGATCCAACCTGCAAAACCAGGAGATCTCAAGTGGATCCAGGCAGAGTTATTTACTGAAATAGGGGAGTCGGGGCTCTTGCAGTAAAATAGTAAAAATTCTCAAAAGATTAAAAGAGATTTATATCAAGTAATAGGAAAGTGTAAAAAGAAAGTGTAGAAGAGATTTTATACTGGTGGGTTGCCTCCCACCAAGCTGCCCATCTTTTCGGTCTTTGGCTAGACCGTTCAATTGTGTACTCAGCATGGCGGGTTGTAAATAGTGATCACCGAGTGAACTTCAGCACTGTTACTACTCAAATAATGTTTTAGCTGGGATCCGTTGACTTTGAATGTCTCACCTTCTGTGTTGATTAGATCAATGGCTCCATAAGGTGAGACACTTGTCACTGTGAATGGGCCGGACCAACGAGATTTTAACTTTCCTGGGAATAGTTTTAGGCGGGAGTTGAATAGAAGAACCTTATCTCCCACGTGAAACTCACGCTTGACCAACAGCTTATCATGCCACCTCTTCGTCTTCTCCTTATAAATCTTGGCGTTTTCATAAGCTGCCTCTCTGAACTCCTCCAGATCACACAGCTGTAGCTTACGCTTCTCACCAGCCTTTTGGAGATCAAAATGCAATGCCTTAATTGCCTAAAAAGACTTGTGCTCCTGCCCATTATTCCGCCCCGCCACTTGTCGGTTCATGTCGGCAACGGGGAAACGATGAACATCGTCGGCTCCTGCCCATAAGTCCCAGTTATGGTCGGCAACCACACTTTCCACATCGACTTCCACCTCCTTCGAGTTCATGGCACTGACCTCATATTGGGGTGCGACTGGCTGGCAACCTTTGACCCTATCATCTTTGATTATCCGACCATGTATATCCAGTTTCAGGTTGACTCAAAGTGGGTCACATTGCAATGCATGGCCACCCACGACGTCACACCTATCTCCTACTCCCAGCTATGTGTCAAACGTTGCAAGCACTCCATCACTCATTACTACGGGATATCAGTCACTGCCGTCTCCCTCTCAAATCCAGCTACCAACCCCTTTAGTACCACGGACGTTGCCCTCTAGGAGTTGCTGCGTGAGTACGCGGATGTCTTCACTCCACCTAAAGGGCTCCTACCCCACCAGTAACATGACCATTGCATCCCGTTATAGCCTCACACTGAATCAGTCAACGTTCGGCCCTACCGCCACAAAGATGAAATCAAGCGCCTGGTTTAGGACATGTTGGCGGACGACATCATCCGGCCTAGCACCAGCTCTTTTTCCTCTCCCGCTCTCCTGATCTAGAAGAAAGATGGCACCTGGCACTTTTACGTCGATTACCAAGCCTTAAATGCGGTCACAATCAAGGACCGTCTCCCCATCCCTACGGTTGATGAGCTGCTCGATGAACTTCACGGTGCTACCGTTTTCTCTAAACTGGACCTCCGCACCGGATACCATCAGCTCTGTTTGACGCCTTGCGACATCTATAAGTCCGCCTTTTGCACACACGAGGGTCATTAAGAGTTCCTCGTCATGCCTTTCGGCCTGACCAAAGCACCCCCTCCTTCCAGGCCGCCATGAACACCATTTTCAAACTGGTATTCAGTCATTTCGTTCTTGTTTTTTTTATGATATCTTGGTCTACAATGCAGATGCGGCGACCCACCTCGATCACGTGTGAAAGACCCTCACTATTCTCCGTGCCAACTCATTCTTCGCTAAGGAGTCCAAGTGCATCTTTGGTGTTCCCTCTCTCGCATACTTGGGACACATCATTTCCACTACATGAGTCGCTATGGATCCCGATAAGGTACAGGTCATCCTCTCCCAGCAGACTCCAACCACCATCAAACAACTCTGTGGGTTTCTTGGATTGGCCAGATACTATCATCGCTTCATCACGGGTTTTTCCAAGATCACCGCCCCACTAACAGACCTTTTCAAAAAAGACTCCTTCCATTGGTCCCTTCCCGCCACCACCACATTTGCCCACCTCAAGCAAGCCTTGGCCACCGTCCCAGTCCTAGCTCTACCCAACTCCACCCAGCCCTTCACCGGCCAGACTAATGCTTCCGGATTTGGCATTGGTGTGATACTGATGGAAGCAGGCAATCCTATTGCCTTCTTCAGCAAGCGACTCGGCCCTTGCATGCAAACGGCCTCCGCCTACTACCGTGAGATGTTTGCCATCACTGAAGCGGTTTCTAAATGGAGGTCGTACCTGTTGGGTCTAGATACACAGTCGTGACCGACCATCAGAGTCTACAAGCATTGTTGACATAAACAATCCAGACCCCTGAACAGCAGCGTTGGCTCGCCAAACTCATTGGGTTCAACTTTAAGATCGTGTATCGCCCAAGTCACGACAATTCCCCCATGAACACTCTGTCCCGCCTTCAGGATGTATTCTTGGCTAGTTTCCGAACGGTCTCAAAACCCGTGGTCGCTCTCCTGATGACCTTACATTCATGCATTGCTAACCACTGCCAAGCCCTTTGCCAACGAACGAAGACACCAAGGCTGCCCTCCCATACTTCACTCCCAAGGACGGCCTCCTTTACTTCAAGGACAGACTTTTAATCCCCGAGGACTCCATGCTGCGTCACCTCCTCTTGCAAGAATTCCACAGCTCTCCCCTCGGAGGCCACGCCGACATCGTGAGCACAATAGCCATACTCATCGCCGCCTTCAATTGGCCGGGTATCCGCTGGGATGTCAAGGATTTTGTCATGCCTTGCAAAACTTGCCAAGAGGTCAAACCCGAGAACCGAGCCCCGAAGGACATGCTACCCCCCTCCCGATCCCAGGTAAAATTTGGGATGTCGTCTCTATGGACTTCATCACACATCTCCCCCCCACACTGGGTAAATCCACCATCATGGTCGTGGTTGACTGTTTCTCCAAATATGATCACTTCTGCACCCTCGGATCCCACTACACCGCACCCAGGTCGCCGAACTCTTCGCCCGGGAAATCTACCACCTCCACGAAATGCCATCCAGCATTGTCTCAGACCGCGATCCAATTTTCACTAGATCCTTTTGGCAAGAACTCTTTTGCCTACACGACACCACTCTTTCCATGTCCAGCGCATATCACCCCCAGAGTGACGGTCAGACCGAGATTGTCAACCGTCTGCTCAAGGATTACCTTCGTTGCTATGTGGCCAACACTTCAAACTTGTGGTACTCATACCTCCATTGGGCTGAGTGGTGTTACAACACCAGCCACTACTCTGCCATTGGGATGACCCAGTTTGAGGCTATTTACGGCCGCCCCCCACCCAACGTTGATGGACTACCTTCCCAGGACTACCACCATTGGCGCTGTGGACATGACCCTCACTGATCATACCCAGCTCTTTCAACGGCAAACTTCCAACATCCGACGTGCCCAACTCTACATGCGCCAGATAGCAGATAAGAATTGCACCGACACTTCCTTTAGTGTTGGTGACTTGGTCTATGTCAAACTCCAACCCTACCGCAAGTTCTCAGTTGCCCACCCCTACTCATAAATTGGCTAAGCGCTACTACGACCCTTTTCCAATCACTGCCCACATCGGCCCCATGGCGTACCATCTCCAGCTTCTTAAGACCGCCAAAATCCATGACGTCTTCCACGTCTTGCTGAAACTAGCCTGCGGTTTCCAACCAGGCATGACACTCTCCCTTCCAGCCGAGTTCTTCGCCAACTGTCCCGTTCTTACCCCCCACGCCGTCCTAGCCACCCGCCAACAGCTCGTTGTCGCTTTATTCCCCAAGTGGCTAAGGACTATCCTCACTTCTGCCTTGAGGACAAGTCAACACCTGAAGTGGGGGCAATGTCACCAACACCACGTCTCCAGAAGTGGGAAGAAGAAGCAATAGGACCAAACACACTCCCAAGTTGTTAGAAGACCACGTTCAGCACTTACATGGAGGATTTAGTGGAGCTATTTTTTGCATAATTACAATTACTAGATAATTCAAGTAGTAGGCATCAGTTTCAGATAATATTAGTTAGTGGGTAATTTTAGTTTAATTATTTAGTAACTGCGCTTAGCTCATATATATATATATATATATATGGGTTTTAAATCATTGGAAATGGGGAATGAACTTAATTCTCGGCATTCCTTCCTAATCTCCCTCACTATAAGGCTCTCCCATATATCAAAACAATTAAAGAAACTAGAAAACGGCTTCAGGTTACGACCTTCTGAAGTTTGTCAACGACAAACACCTTAGGCCGGCCGCCACCACTCTCGCCGCTGCAGTTATCGCTCACTTAGTACTATACATATCTCCCTCTCTGTTAATTGAAATATCACTACAATTCGTATCTTCTTTAATATATAGTCCCAAGCAAATATAGACTTGAGGGAAGAAACACGTCCATTAGGAAATTCATTAAAACTGATGTAACGGAGTCCACTAATAGCAAGTAAGCCCAATGAGCTTTCGTACTGGCGCTGATTGACTATAGGTGAAATGACCCTCTTACTTACTAACTGCTTAATCACGCTTATAGTTTTATATGATTTTTCATGACTCTCACTTGCACTTTTTTTAATAGTGTGTTCTGGGTAAACCTAACTCACACCTCCAGCTAAGAGTTAGAAATAACACAGTGTCATGTTAGCTTAATTTCCTTCATTTTTGTAGCTTAATGTTTCAATATTGTTTTGATCTTGATGATTATGTACACAATTTGATAGCTAGGGATAGAACCACTGTTGAAACCAACAGAATAGGAAAGAGAAGAAAAGACGAAGAACCAGTATATATGTTTTTCTTATCAAGGGGCTACAAAGGTAGCAAGGTATGACCATAAATGGTCTAACTAGCTTAGGAGAGTTCCTATCCAAGATAAAATATAGAAGCCACACGGCAAAACATAGGTACCATCAGAAAAAGAAATTAACAACAGATTTTTCCCTTAGTAAAACAACCCTATTCGCAGCTATCCTTTCTACTTGTTGTGGTCAGCGATTCACTTGGACTTTGGGATAATGTCTATATCCACCCAACATAAATTGTCTTGATCAATCATTGCTTAGTTTCAGTAACTTCATCAGTTGTGCACATTAAAATGAGTGTCACTCATTAGAGCTTCTTAGCCCTGAGGCAATAAATGAATTGTTGATTGCTGGTAGCGAATTACCTTCGACCGGGGTGGGGCACCCTAGGTTTGGGCTACAAGATAAGCTAATCCCTGCGACGATGGAGTCCTCCTCATCTTGGACTGGAGAAACATCTTCCAATAGGTTTGGGACTTCCTATTGAAGTGAGTGAAGATTGAGTAGGGTCAGACGATGAGGAGGTGTCGTTAGGCAAGGGAAATGGACCGACCACATATGAGGAATAAAATGGGTTACTACAGTGTACATCATCTTTATGTCCAGTCACCTTCTGATTTTTGGATTCAAGGCCCAAGTGGGTATTTGGGAAATGTATTACGAAGGTGCTCTCTGTCTGGACTTGGTTGGGAACTGAAGAGAGATCAGTCCCGAGGTCCAAAGTAATAAATGTTAATTGTGCATTTTCTTTCCCGAAGGGGATGGGCTGCACAGCATAAAAAAATTCTCAAAGGATGTGCAGGCTGACGTTTCTCAGGATTGCTTCAGGTAGACGGAAAGCATCACCTTTTGCCATAATAACTGCCCCACAATAATATTTGTCATTTCCCACATAGACGACAGAATTAGAGAATATGTTCCCAACAAAAGCACAATTAGCTATAGGTGGGCGCCAATTTTTTATTCTTCCACCGAGGTGTCACATGCTTGTATCCTGGGATGCAAATTTTTGATTTCACACGGCGATTTCTCTTCAGTTGCTACAGGGTGACTCAACGCCGTTCCAATTTCATGTTGCTCTGTCGGTGTCAATTCATTGGGGTGCTCTTTCTCCTTCTGTATCGGCGTAATTTTTTCTCCAATCTCCTCAGACCACACCTCTATTACACCCCTGTCGATCACATGTTGTTAAAGATGACTTTAATTTCTTCATTGATAATTTTACAGATCTAGGTTCTAATGGTAGCACAAACTTCGAAATTAACTAGGACTTGGTTCATGTCGGGTTCGACATCCATTATCTCCCAAAAACCTTGTAAAACCTCTTGTACTGATTTCCCAGACCACGCATGGGGTGGGATATCCTTGATAACCACGTTGACTACTCTCCTAGGCCTTGGTCTCGCTTCTTGCCAAATCTCGACATTCCACTCATCCGTATTCCATTTCCCCTTTTCAATAAAGGATTAACGGCCATCTTTATTCCTGAATACAGTGATGTATTCACAGGCCGATACACACATAATATGCACCACTCCAACATTACTAGCGAAAGCTTCACAAACCTGTTCGATCGTCTTTCTCGCGAGCGTGGTCACCGACACACTACTGTCTAATAGAGTGATGATGACTTCCGATGGTGACAACTGGACTGGGGGGCCTTGAGCTACATCATCTACCTTGAGAGAATCCCTTTTCAACTCCTCCTGCACAACGTTTGGTGGTGCGGCTGCTGAAAATTGTGATGCCTAGAACTGATGTTGTGTTGATTGGGGTTACGGCTCGGTTCTCCTGGAGTAGAGGTGAGTTTCTGGTTGCCTTTGCTTCCTTAGAGGCCAGGCAAATTGGGTTCTAATTCTTTCCTCATCTAGGAGTCGACCATCAGTACACAGGATGGCACCCTTTGCCTACTCAATACTCTCGTATCCCACGAATGTGTATCTAGTATTAATTGGTATCCTACACTTAATAGGGCGGTGCACCTCCACAATTCTTTTGAACTGCTGGAAAAACCTCCATAAGGAGCCTAGTGTTGTGCCTTCATGTAGATTGTTAATGAATACAATGCTCTACTCCATACTTAAGCCAGATGAGTGACTTGTTCAACGGCTTGGTTAAAGGGCCTGGTTTGTAGATCTGTGAGTGGTTGAGAGAGGGGATTGATGTAGAGTGGAGGTATGGTGGTGGTAGGATCAGTTTGGTGGTGGAGGGTAAATTCAGGCTGGTGGTTGGCTGGTGGTAATTAGTGTTAGGCATGACTGGGGATTGAAGAGGGGCAGCAGGGGGGACTACGCTGGAGAGAGGGGATAGCGAAAGAAAACGAAACATGGTGTTAATGTTGATACTCTCTCTATAAGTCATGAGTTTTCGATATCCACGTCCAGTTTCAGGATTCATGTTGCTGATAGAGACAACCCTGATTCTTTCCTAACCTTAGAACTTGGGCTCTGTTAGGACTAAGACTCTCCTCTTGAAATCTTCATGTATTATGTATTATATAACTGAGATGTAGTCAACTTCAATTCTCTAAACCAACTATTCTTTTTCACCAAGAGTATAGTACATATAGCAGTGCTGTTTGAGGAGGTTTGTCTCGCTTGGAGGTGCATCAGTTATGCAAGCTGAAGTTTTTTTTGTTTTCTTCGTAAATGGAAATTTGTTAGGGAAATAATAGTGTAATTTACTAAGGCTCTTTGGATTGTGTTATATAGAGGAGGGCATTCTTTTCCCAAGTTATGGTCCCACTAGGTTTTACTTAAGGTGGATTTTAATGAGACTCTAATAGTTATTAATCTATAGTGAAAAGCGCAACATATAAAAAAGAATACAATTTTGTTAAAAACAATATAGTGCATATACTATTATTTACCCATCCATTTAATAGATTTCAGTGATAGACGTATGTTAGACAGACATACAAATAGTATATTCACATATATATATATATACTTTTTTATGCCAGAGTGAAATTCATTCACGAGTAATGATAGAGGGTTTGAGATTAACAAAACAAACAAAAATACACTAATCGGCCACTTGAAGAATATAGGGAAAATTCACAACATGTCACGATTTGAGTTTGTAATTCATGATATACCTCTTTTTGGATAGTTATCCCAAATATGCCACGATTTGAGTTTGAAATTCATAAAATGCCACTGTCCGGTAATGGACGTTAAACTAACCATTAACCCTCTCTATAAAAAGACCAAAAATGCCCCTGGTGAAAAGTTTGATTATTTTCTTTACAAAAAATTAATGGCGCTGGTTTGACTATGCAACTACTATTTTTTAAGAACAACTTTTAAAGTACACAAAATACCCTTGTTTGGTTTTATAGTTTACAATATGCCACTATTTAAGTTTTGTAGTTTACAATATGTCACTGTGTTTTAATGTTCATAAAATGCCCATGTTTTTCCTATAACGGCTAGTTTTGAGTTCAAACTGCTAGTTTGAGTTCACAACTCTTTTTTGCCTTGATAAAGACCTTATCATATAAACAGAGTACAAACACCATACTAAAACCATGACCATGTTTACAACTATAATCAATGAAAAGTTTTAAACAATTCATTGCAAATGCCCCATCAAACCTTACCCTCTCCTGCAAAGACACTTCGGTTGGAAGGGTGTACTACGACTACTAGGCTTGTGATTTCTTCAAGTGGTGGGCACCGGTGATACATGATCGATACTCTCCTCATCCCAGGGTAAGACATCTCAGGGTAAGGCCTACCATTTGAAGAAATCACACTGGTGGAACGGAAGCATTTAATTACGGTCCAAACCCGTGTATAATTACGGTTCTGGACCGTAGTTTACGCGGGCATCATTAAAGACGGCGACGTCTTTAATTACGGTTTAAAACCGTAATTAAAGGCCCTTTTCCGTCCCGCGTGTCAATGGACTTTACATTACGGTTATTAGTAAAACCGTAATGTAAAGTGTAGACTTTACATTACGGTTATTGATAAAACCGTCATGTAAAGTGTATTTTTTTTATTATTTTTTTATTACAAAGCTACACAATTGCAACAGAGCCAGAATTATAACAGATGCAACAGAGGGCATCAGAACAACAGATGTGCAGAAACTGCACAATTCAAACACCTGAATCAAATAGCAACAACACAAATTCATTCTCTGCGCACAATTGCAACAGAGATAACATCTAATATACACCAGATCGAAAATCTGTTACAGCAACAAAAAATATTCAATACAGCAGAATCTGTTACAACAGCTAGCAATTCATTAACTGCGATCATTTCAGTTTCATGCCACTACAATATATACAAAAAGCTAGCTAGTCTACCACTGCATTCTCATAAATAAGGCTGCCATGCTCTCTCTGACATGATACAAGTCTTTTGCACTGTAAGTCGAGGATAGGGCAAAATGCTCTTTAATCTGGAACAAGAAAAGGAATGGAACCCATAATGAGATTAAGATAAAGACACAAAAAATCTGCCGAAAATAATTAAATACAAGATAGCGTTCGTATTACCTTGTCTCTAGAGTTCTGAAATGTTGGGAAGTACCCGCGGAATTCATACATATACCGCATCACGTAGTACCCGCAACTCCTAGAATCCTTTTGGGTAGGGCACTAAATCACCAAAATTCACAAATGTAAAACAATTGTATAAAGATAAGCAACACGAATGAAATACATGAATTGCCAAACCTTGATGTAATCGACGGTCATTTCAGCAAACTCTGCCTGAGTGGTTTTACTGTAACAACTGTGACATATATTAACAAAAGCGTTAAGCAAAATGAACGAGTACATTAATTTTGGTTCAAAAAACTTACAAACAATTAGATAGTAATAAAATCTTACGTTTTGATTAAGTCTTCAGTGTTGAATTCTGTCCACTATCCTAGTGGATCTAGAACGAGCAGAGTAGCGGTGGCAGTGCAGAAGATAAACAAAGCCCAGTGGTGGCTACAATTTCAAATACAACATGAAATGAGAAATGAAGGTAAAAAAGTTAGCTAATTAGTAGGTAATTTTATATCAGAACTCACGTTTGGTGATACGGCATTAGAATAAATTTTTTTTTCTGTTGATCAGCAACATTGAAGCAATGACTCATGTATTCCATAAACCTCCCCGGGTCCCTAGTGACTGAGTCGAACGATAAACGCTCCGGGCACACCACAGTAATGGAGGTGATGTTCTTCTCATGACATCTCTCAAGTAGACCTCTATTATATCACATGTACTATCAAAAGTTAGCCAATGCAACTTCATAGATAATTATTCTATATGTATTTACAATATGAGGAAAGAACACTTACGTTAGATAAGCTTGAATAATGTTAATGTTCAGGTAATCTCCACACATCATCTCTCTGATGTCCCCTAAGTTGATCTCCGTGGTCATATCTTCATCGTAGTGAAACAACGACTTTGGAAGCGTCATCATGAAGTTGATAGTGTGAGGTGACTTCGAAATGATCTTGTCATAGAGAATCATCTGACGAGGCCCCAAGACTTTAATAAGTTTTTCTGGCAGTGACAACTTACTTCTAGGCGCCTCAGAAGTCCTGGTGCGAGCCCGGACGGGCGCTAGATTCTTACTTTTCGCACCCCGAGTCACTGGATTCTTACCCTTCACACACAAACAATAAAGCATAAATGTAAAGATAATTACTAATTGATTATTATAGTAACATTAAACATTTATCTAGAACATACCCTTGTACTTCTAACAGGATCCGCCGGCGCGCTGACCTCTTCTTCTCTGGGCCGGGATACGCGACGAGGAAGCTCAGGGATCTATAATGGATTATATTAGACACTTAATGCTAAATAATGGATTCTTACCCTTCACACACAAACAATAAAGCATAAATGTAAAGATAATTACTAATTGATTATTATAGTAACATTAAACATTTATCTAGAACATACCCTTGTACTTCTAACAGGATCCGCCGGCGCGCTGACCTCTTCTTCTCTGGGCCGGGATACGCGGCGAGGAAGCTCAGGGATCTATAATGGATTATATTAGACACTTAATGCTAAATAATGGATTTTATTAGATACTAAATGGTTGTCAAACAGTCTTACCTCATCGGTGACAACATATAACATGCTGGCCAGGGCAATATGTCTCCCTTCGCTTCAATCAGCGTGCATTTGTGTCAAACGCCATTGGAAGGTATGCATGCTCAAATCCATCAATTATCAGGTCCAAGGTCACACGCGCGTAGAATGGGGGTAGACGTACGAAACTGATGAGCGTGAGTGGACCTGATGGCAACACCGTCCCGTAGGCCACATCTACAGGGTGCCCTTCTAATGGTATTTGGAGACGGCATTTTTTTGCTCCTTTAATAAACATAGATAATACGTGAAATAAATAAGTGAGTCCAATCTAATACTATTTAAATGACTTTATTTAAGGAGAAAAATAGTTAAACAAAGCTAACCTGGATGTTGGCAAACGGGTACGGGTCAGCGGCCGGAGCACAACTGGACGAGGAAGACGGTCGAGGAGGATCATGCTGCTGCTGAGTAGTCGCATGTGCAATCGAATTCAACGCTTCCTGCAGCCTCTCCTAAAGCCCGCGCTCAGCCATTCTCCTCATTAGCTTGGCGCTCAGCAGCGAACTTACGATCTACCATCGCCTCGACTTCAGCAGCACTCATCTGACCCTTCCTAGCAGATGGCGGGAATACGTGCTTCTGACGTACTTCTCCCCCAAATCCTCTAACACGCCCGGGTGATCCTTCTTCCCAAGCGCTTGATTGAGAGCGTCGTCTTGAGAAGGAGGAGCGTGTATGTCTACTTCTCCTCTTGTGCCGCTTCATACTGTCCAATTGTCAAAGAAGTTAGCACTAAATTTAAGATCAACAAACACTTGACTATATAAGTAAATTATTTAACAGCTACTTAATTTCAAACACTTACAATTTGGTTAGCCAGTTGTTCCGTCTCAGCATGACGAAATATCCTCTGACCTTCGCTGGTCGTTGTCTGGCGTCCCAGTATGAACATCTGCACCCTCCTCGCCTCAGAGACATCCTCGATCGGGCATTCACTGCTATCCTCGTTCCTCTGTGTCAGCAAACCAGCTTCTTTCCATCCCTCGAGGCTGCCCATATATCCCCTTCGTCCCATGGTGTGGGGGTGGAGATTAGCTTCACGGTTTTGCCGTGCTTGTTCTTGTCTTTGCTGTTAAGACAGTACAACAGAAAATTAATTAGAAAATCAGGGATAAATCATTATGAGCATTAATTCAGAAAAGAGTACACACAACATACCCTGAACTCGGGGGTGGAGTGCTGCTCAACGAACTCCTTCCACTCCTCTTCAGTGATCATGCCGTTGTACACGATATACGGCAGAGGCTCGCGTGGGGGCACCCTGTTGATCCAGTTATCCACCAAGTAGTGGCGGAATGATTTAGCTTTGCTGCCCACCGCAGAATGAACGGTCTTCTTCATTTCATCTAGGATCTTGTATCGTTCTTGCACCTTCTTCCAGATGGTCTCCTTAACTTCTTTCGGGACTTGTGGCCATTTGTGGTTGATGCAGCAATGTGATTGGAGAGTCCCTAGCATACTAGCGAACTCTGATCTGCTGCCCCCACCATACCTCCCATACTTGTCCCATAAGACTGATCTCATGGTTTCTGCAGCTTCAGCCCGCGGGTTGGACCTCTACCTCTAGGTCTCTAAGTAGCACTCGTACAAGGTGCACTCATGGAAGGGCCAACAGCGGTAGTGAGAGCTGTAGAAAGGCCAGTAGCAGCTATGGCAGATGTAGATGGGCCAGCAGCAGTAGCGGCACTGGTAGAAGGAACAGAAGTACCCCTTGCTGCTCATCTTCGAACTCGCGGCAAAATAACTCGAACTCTTCATCAGCCATGCTTGCAAGGATTGAAAGAAAATTTGAATTAAATTAAGCATTTCATAATGGTCATATACAAGCAAGAAGTAAAAGATTGTTAATTTCATATAAATTTTAATAGTAATAACTTACATACACCATTATCTCTCAATCCACATTCCCTCGTTATGGTCTGATCGTATATACTCACGATGACCTCTGACCTCAGCCTCTTCCAATGAAATAGGAACAGTTGGAGGTTCATCTTCTGCGTCATACTCATCCTCATCAACCACACCATCCACACCAACTATTCCTCTTCTCCCTTTAAGCACCACAGACCATCTAGGATTACAGGGATCAGTTACATAAAATATCTGCTTAACCTTGTCCCAACAACGAATGGCTCAACCGTGGGAGTAGCTCTAGACAGATCAACCATTTTCATACCATGCTCCTCCTCACGGTAGCCATGATTGTTGTTAACCCAGTTACAGCGGAACACACACATTTCGTAGCTGTTGTAGTCCAATACCCAGATGTCTTGTATAACACCGAAATATGATTGTTTTACTGAGACTGGACTGTGACCCACACCGATGTCATATAAGTTTTGATAAGCTTCAAGCTCTACGCCACTGTTTTGATTCGTTGATTTGTGATCCTAACGTTCTGTGAAAAAGGTGAATCCGTTGACATCGTACCCCTCATAAGAAATTACATCCAGATTTGGTCCAAATGCAATTACTTTAATCAGTTCAGGCACATTCGTGGACTGATCGGATAACACTCTGTCTTTGAACCATCTGACAAATGTCCTATTCTGCTCATTTTGTAGTCTAGCGTCACTCATGTCTGGATATTGTGATCTTAAAACGCACAAGTGTTCATCAAAGTATGGTTCGACAACTTCAAGATGACTTAGCACAACTAAATGAGCTTTGTTAAGAGTGTCTATGTCAATTCTTTTCAGTTTCCGTCCAACCGTGCCAACACCCTTCAATCTGCCCTCGTGTCTAGAACGTGGAAGTCCAATGGTTCGACACCTTCTAGGTAATTGGTGCAGAAGTCTACAACTTCCTCTGTGATAGTGCCCTCTATAATACTACCCTCTGGGTGACGACGATTCTTCATTTTCTTCTTCAGGACACCCATGTACCTTTCGAACGGATACATGTAGCGAAGGTACAAAGGACCACACATCAGAATCTCTCTTACAAGATGCACGAGGAGATGTATCATTATGTCGAAGAACGATGGAGGAAAATACATCTCCAGCTGACACATTGTCACAATGAGATCCTTTTGTAGTTTAGTCAGAGTGTCCACATCAAGAACCTTAGACGAAATGGATTTGAGGAAGACACTGATGTTTGTGATTGTGTGTCTGACAGCATCCGGCAAGATCCCACGTAATGCAATTGGCAAAAATTCTTGAAGTAGGACATGATAATCGTGAGATTTCATTCCTACTAATTTGAAATCTGTCATGGACACTAGGCTTCTTATGTTTGAGGAGTACCTGAAGGCACCTTGATGTTGTAAAGGGTACTGCATAGACTATGTTTCTCTTCTTTAGACAGAGTGTGACAGGCAGGAGGCAAGAATGTGCGTTTTCCACGTTCTTGCGGGCCAAGGTGCGTATGCCCAACTCAATTAAATCTTTTCTTCCTTTCAAATGATCCTTTGTCTTTCCTTTTATGTTCAAAAGGGTGCTAGTGATACTTTCACCCACGTTTCTTCGACATGCATCCCATCGATACAATGTCTAACCTCCAGATGTTGCCAGTACTGGAGTTCCCAAAAATTGATTTCTTTTTCCAGACACTTTTTTCACCACTTTTGGTTGGCGGCCCAAAGTTGTTGACAATATTATCCAACTTTTTGTAAATCTCTGTACCTGTCAAAGGCTGGCGCGCCACGCTGTGATCAGTTTTCCCATCGAACTCTTTCGCCATCTTTCGATACTTATGTCCTTTTGGAAGCATTTTTCGGTGGCCCATGTACACATTTTTGCCACTATGTTTCAAGCGAATGCTACAAGTGTTTTCACCACAAATCGGACACGCCAACGCCCCCTTGATTGAATAGCCTGAAAGATTACCATAGGCGGGGAAATCATTGATTGTGCAGTACAACATAGCACACAAATTGAAGTCCTCTTTGCTGAATGAGTCGTAAACCGTAGCCCCTTCATTCCACAAGAGTTGTAGATCCTCTATCAAAGGTTGTAGGAATACATCAATTTTGTTGCCCGGTTGCTTTGGACCCGATATTAACAAAGACAACAAGATGTGTCTTGGTTTCATGCATAACCACGGCGGTAGATTGTAAATAACCAAAAGCACAGGCCAGGTACTGTGTATGCTACTCAAAGTACCGTAAGGGTTCATCCCATCCGTGCACAAGCCTAGCCTTAGGTTTCTCGGTTCGTTACCAAACTCAGGAAATTTTATGTCTATGTTTCTCCACTGTGGTGCATCAGCGGGATGTCTCAATCTGCCATCCTTTTTCCTGTGAACTGAATGCCACGAAGATTCTCTGCGTCTTTCTCAATGGAGAACAAACGTCTGAACCTTGGAATGATGGGCAGGTACCACAGTACCTTAGCTGGTGAACCTTTTTCCATCGCTGATGTGAGTTTGTTGTTTCTTCAAATACCGTGACGCTCCACATGCTGAACAGCTTTCAGCAAATTCATCGATTTCCAAAACAGCATGCAACCATTTGGACAAGCATGAATTTTCTGGTACTCCATACCCATTGGGCACATCAGTTTTTTGGCTGAGTACGTAGTCGTTGGTAAAACGTTGTCCACCGGAAGAAATATTTCAATAGTTCCAGGAGGGCAGTGAAACTTACGTCGCTCCAGCCATGTTTCGCTTTCAAGTTGAATAGCTTGAGGACGACACTCAACTTGCTTAACTTTGTAGGGTCACACCCGGGGTACAATGGTGTTTTGGATGAATCCAACAAATTTTCATACTTGTCTGGCGTGTTAGAGTGATGTCGTTCCACATCTTCGAGCATAGTCTCAATGTCATCGTCCCAGAAATCTGGCTCAACGTCATCTGTAACGTCTTCTGGATCACCCGCAACTGTATCATCTCGAGTTCTGTTTCTGTGTTTGCCTGACATTATCCCCTTCGTCAGGCTTAATAACATCGAACGCACTCTGACCATGCCATCGGATTATGTCTTGGAAATCTTTTGTAAAACCGCGGCGGATCAGATGTTCCTTAATTGTTTCAACGCCGCGATATCTCAGATTGTTTTGGCAGTCGATACACGGACAAAATATGTATCCCTTGTCTGTAGGTTTCAGATTGTTCGCCAACACCGTGCATAACTTATCAACTCCTTCTAAAAACTTGTCGTCCAAATTTCCGCTGTAAATCCACGAACGTTCCATCTCCTTCTAGCTATTTATATGAAGGCAGCCATTTCATACCGTCACCCGTGGCAGAGTCTTTACACTTTTGTATCTTATCAACCTAAATCCATCCATGAGTATTAAATCCCACCGGTGAACGTGTTTTTAATATGTAATTTATTGAAAATTTCGGCAGCATCTCCCTACAGTTCTTCAAACGCACGATATTATGATATTAATAGGGATGGCAATTTTAAACGGATATCCGATGATCCGATCCACCCGATTAAATAAACGGATAAAAATCCGAACGTAAATGGATGATAACCGGGTGATGGATAATCGGGTGACGGATCCGGGTCGGATTCGGGTGAAAAAATTTCATCCGTCACCCGATCCGATTATCCGTTTAAAGGTTTACCTACTAACTATTAAGGTACCGAACAGAGCCCTAGTAAATTAAAGAAAATACTTTTTGGACTAGTGCTATTTTCTTGGTGATGGTGTATGATTTCACATTGAACGACAAGTCCTGGACCTCATGCTTCCTGGTGTGTGGCCGCATTAGTTAACATTTAATGGATGTAATTTTGGTTTGTGTGTGCAAGTGTGCCCGTATTAGTTAACTCTTAACAATGGATGTAATTTTGGTTTGTGTCTGCAAGTGTGACCACATTAGTTAACACTTAATTGGTTTATGTCTGGCTGTCTGCAAGTGTGACCGGCTGACCGCACGTCTGGTGTGTTTGTGTCCTAAAACATTTTTGGTTTTGCTGTAATTTTCTTTGGGTAGAGATCTTATTTAGCTCTAGCTGAGCAAAGACAGTGCATTATTTTCTTGTTGTATTGACAGGTTATTAACTTATTATTAACATTATGTGCCAAAGAATTACCAAAAATATAAGGAACTTTTATTATACGGGGACTTTTTATATATGTTATGTTTCAAAGAATTACTAAAAATATTGGAAAATTTAATCTAGAAATTACATCCGATTATCACCCGATCCATCCATTTCACCCGCGGATGATGGACGGATGGATGACAGATGAAAAATAACCGGATGGCGGATGGACGGATGATGGGTGATATATCCGGGTGACGGATGCGGGTGATGCTTCACCCGATCCGAACCCGATCCGTTGACATCCCTAGATATTAATCAATAATAATGCATTCGAAGAACAAAAAGATACTTTGAATAATCAATAAAGTTTATATTAAAACATCACAATTTACACCCTAGGTGTGAGATTTAACAATCATGGACAGTCCCGACAGGGACTGCCGAAGATATACCTCTATTAGGTATATATTGGGCGGATAACTATGTTTGGTAGTTTGTCAAATACTATATGTATATATGTAAATCTTACCTCTGGTAGACGATTAGCCGATGCTAAGACGGTTGAGGTCGGAAGCCAAAATAAAGTCGTAGTACTGATGTATAAAGGAAAAACGACAACATTAGAAGTCATCAAAAAATCAAGGTTAAATGCTAGCTAAACTGCGGAAAAAAATCGACAGCATCTCCCCTATATTTCTAACGTCTACAAATCAGTTTTATCAAAGTCAAATTCGCACGCACCATCAAAATTACTTATACACTAATTTTATATTTATTTAGAAGAAAGGTAAGCTGTATTAACCGTAAAGAACTATTTACAAGTACAAGAAATCAACTACAACAAGCTGCAGCAAACAAGAATCACAACTTCGAATCTGCTAAGACATATATCTAGCAAACGGCCAAAGACTCTCAACTAATTTTATATTTTAAACTACTACTATGTATTAATTGTAATACTAAATGCTAAGAATCAATAAATACAGCAGTTTACAGTTTGGTTTGCAAAATTACCGTTACTAACCACCGAAGTGGGCAAGTAGTGCAGAAATCAGCCCAGGAACTAGGTTGCAATTAACTGTGAATCTGGGCACAAATATATGAACAAAGTTAGAACATTTGTCATTACACTCTCAGAATTCGATAGAAACGAGGTTAGAACTTTGCAATCGAAATGCATGTATATGAATAAAGTTAGAAAAAAACGACAATCGATCGATCGCATACCCAGTACGCGATAGAGACGTCGACGGTGAGACCAGTGGTAGATGGGTGGTGACCGGCGGTGATGGGAGTGACAAAGGTGGGGGAGCGACGGCGGCGATGGCCGTTAGTAAGGTGACGGGAGAGAGGAGGCTATTTCAGTAAGGAAAATAGCGTGAGAGAGAAGAAGAGTTACTGTAAATGTGCAGAGTAAACGGGCAAATGTTCTAGTTAAGAGGACTTTAGATTACGGTTATTAGTAAAACCGTAATATAAAGTCACATTTAAATGCGGTTCCTAAAGAACCGTAATCTAAAATCTAACGAAATTAAAAAGGCGCGAAATTTTTTTGGCCAATGCTGGGTTTCGAACTCAAGACCGATGGTGTTGACTCATGTACCCACAACCATTATGCCATGAGTCTTATTCGATCAAACATATGTATCACATTAGTATAAAGTTCTTTTTAATCTAAAAAAGCTGGTAAGACACACGTCGTTCACTATAATTTACGCGTGGCGTCAAAAAAATCAAATAATGCGGGAAATATTTGGCGTTAGGTCAAGACGACGTCGTTGACAAGGCAGGGACTTTAGATGACGGTTATTAGTAAAACCGTAATATAAAGTCCGTTGACCGTAAAACGCATGTCAACACGGGACTTTAGATTACAGTTTTACTAATAACCGTCATCTAAAGCCCGTTCTAAAAAAGGCGCGCCTACCTCCGATCGATTATTGCTTACGGTTAATTAAAACGTCATTAATTAATTCCGGCCTTCCTATTAATCACGGTTTTGTTAAAGACGTGATTAATCCACCGTCATTAAATGCTTCCGTTCCACCAGTGTCACAAGCCCAGCCGTTGTAGTACGCCCTTCCAACCGAAGTGCCTTTGAGGGATAGGGTAAGGTTTGATGGGGCTCCACATTTACAATGAGTTGTTTGAAACTTTTCATTGACTGTAGTTGTAAACATGGTCTTGACTTTAGTATGGTGTTTATGCTCTGTTTATATGATAAGAAGGTCTTTATAAAAGCAAAAAAAGAGTTGTTGGACTCAAACTAGCCATTACTGGAAAAACAGGGGTACTTTGTGAACATCAAAACTCAAATAGTGGTATATTGTAAACTACAAAACTTAAATAGTGGCATATTATAAACTATAAAACCAAACAAGGGTATTTTGTGTACTTTTAAAGTTGTTTTAAAAAAATAGTCGTTGCACAACCAAACCAGCGCCATTATTTTTTTAAAAAAAAATTCAAACTTTTCGCTAGTGGCATTTGGTCATTTTTAGAGAGGGTTAACGGCGAATTTAACGTCCGTTACCGGACAATGATATTTTGTAAATTTCAAACTCAAATCGTGGCACAGTACAGACAACTTTCTAAAAAAGGGTATATCGTGAATTACAAACTCAAATCGCTGCATATTGTGAATTTTCCCAAGAAATTATATAGAGTTGGAGGGAAAGCATAAGAATTTGCAGAGAAAAGAGCAAAAGTTTAACAATGATAGAGTTATATCCTATCCTTTGATAAGATTAGTAAGTGGTTCCATAAATTTTTTATTTGATAATCTAGGATTTCGTCATTTTATTAGAGTTATGAAACTACATATCAGTTTAGGTGTTTACATGGACCTAATTAAAACCATCGTAAAACACCTTGGGGAAAGAAAAAAAGTACCCCGCCCCCCCAATACAAGAAAAACAAATTAATGAGTCTTCCTATCTGCCCCTAATTATCAAAAAAAAAATGAGCCTTCCTATCCCAAACTTTGTTTCCTGCTCCCCTTGCATTACGCCTGGTGAATAAGCAGACCACCAGCGCCAGATTTCCCTGCTCAATCCTCTGATCGTCTTCATGCTTTTCCAGATGTCTTGTCCTTCTGAGAAGTGACACTTCCATCCAGCGCGGCAGCCAGCTAAACCATACTCAAAACTGACTGCGGTTGTTCCTCGGCAGCAAAACAATAGTAGAATCAGAATCAGGCTTGCATATTCATATCACATATGACATGTTTATGAGCCATATATGTGCCAGTACTAGGTTACTAACTGTTGATGTCCGTTTCCTCCTTCCGGCCGGCATGGGATGAAGAGAGGTGGAAAGCTAGTTTGAAGGAGCATTGATAAGGGGCCATTTGTCTTACCAGGACCAGGACGTACGTGCCTTTAAGCTTGACCAACAACTGATGAATAGATCTCTTGAATTATTCGTCCACCAGTTCTTGCAGATAGTATTACCTGAAAAAACATGAGCAGAAAGATCGAAACTCTAGAGCAAAATTATAAAATGGATGAATAGGTACGTAGCAGATAAACCATGAACTAATTAACCAGTAAGCAGAATAGTAAGCAAAACATGAAATTAATTTTCAAGCTGGCATCAATGTTTACTCTGGCCCTGATGACATCCCATAGGTCATTTATATATAATCTAGCTAGTTTCATCCTTGATTCTTATAAGAAGATGCATGAGAAGAATAAGGGGAGCTCCCTTCAGTCCAAGACATGACAGAGAAGATGAACAGCGGCTCCTGCTTCATTGAATCAAAAACCATCCCCAATTTTAATGTGTATGATTTGATGAGCTATTGAACCAATGAGTCAGCAGCCGAGTTTCAGCCCCCATAATCTGCCTTGGCTGGACTGAAGAAGAGCTCCCATTTATGTAAATATCATCATCAAGATATGTACATAAACAAACATACAGAATGCGTGTAGGTTAACTGCAAATTCACTGGGTAATTCTTCCTAACAACTATACATATATCAGGAATCAAGGAAGTATTAAACTCAACATTTCCCTCGCTCTCTTGCTATTAAGCTGATGCAAGCAGCTCGAGCTGAACGCTTAAGATCGATCGAGTGTTTGCTTGATGAAAAATGGCATCATCAATGTGAGTATATATATAGCTCATAGATAAGACTGAGCCAATCAGGGTTTCTTGTAGGAACTTGCGGAGCAGGAGACAAACTAAGAGAACAAGGAAACATTTAATAATATGCATTATTCCCTAAAGGAAAAGGACGAATATATGTGTTGCTTTTTTATACGTATTGCATATAGTATTCATTTGCTAAAATTAGGGCAGTTCGATCTGTAGTATTACACCTTTTATTACTTAATATGTCCAAGTACGATGCGTAAATTAATATATGTTAAGCAGGTCCTGTGGTAATTATTGTCATCATTGTCCAACTAGCGGCTTATTAACACTTTATTGGAGAATTATTTTCTCTAAAAGGCACAAAGTATATATTTATATGCACATGGGGGTTTTCAAATGAAAAGGAACATATATAAACGGAGAAAATGTAGAAACGTCATAATTCGATGGATGGAAATTACCTATATAGTTAAGCTACGTAACAGTCTTTCCCTTTTTTAAAAATATAGATAGAGTTGGGGGGAGGGGGTTGTTGTTGGGGAGACCAACCCGTCGGGTAGGTACAAAAACAAGATATATAGCGTTGATCACCTTTTTCCACATGGTGTTGTTTTCATTGCATACATGAACCACTATTTCGGTTTGTGCTCAGCTTTTGAATGTAGCCGTGAGAACACAAACAGAGGATAAATTGGAACAAACGCTCAAATTGATGTTAGCTGTAAAATAGCTGTTTAAATAAAGTAGAGCAGAAATTATGGAATCGACACAAAAATTGATGGCAAAAGCTTCAAAAGCTAACAACGTCCACAAACAGACCTGAATATAGAGCCACATTTTTATCCTCTATGCATCGAGCCCAAGACCACCATGTATTTATCTTTGGCATAAACGTGGCATATTTGATGGCATAAATGCAGCATAAAGGGGTTGTCCTCGCATGCGTCCTGCGTTTACCTCCAATAACATACTGCTACATATAAACACAACCAGACCAAACAACTACAAAAACAAACATACTAAAATAGAGCCTAAATAGTAAGTCGGTATAGCCTCATGACAGCCTTGACGAGAACTAACCTCCCGGTATTTTATAAGAATTTCACTTATGACCTTGTTATACCAAAATTTTGACCCTCGGGAAGGGCTCTAGTGCAAATGTGAAGGCAAGGGCAAAATGGTCAAAATGTATTCCAAAAATGTTCTTGGGACTTTCTATTTCATATGACTTGTCATCACCCAGAATACCTTCAAAACACCATGGTTCATTAAAAAGGAATTTCACAATTTTCTAGATAATTTTTATTCTGGAAATATAGCTTTAATTTATATATAGTTAATTTTCTTAATAATTAACACATGAAATAGCCTAAAATAGAAAGAAAACGTCTTCAAACATTCAAATAAAATTGTCACATGGTTAAACATCCTACACACAGTCATAATCTGATAAATTACATTTAGAACCTTAACCCAAAATTTTAAAGAGAAATTCAAACCACAATTTTGGCTACACCACATGTAGCTATAGAAGCTAATCATACATGTACATTCGGTCATTTAAAACTGTACAATTGATCATTCAAAACTGTACTGGTGTATATGTACTGTATACATAGAATTGTGATATTTTTGAATTTTGTACTAATATACATACTAACTTTATAAAATGTACAATAAACTATAAAACATGTACTTTACCTATACAAACTGTACCATAAAATTGTAGCCAAAGATAGCTACACATGGTTGTAGCTAAGACTCATTGAATTCAAAACATTCATGTAATTTTCTCTCTCCTCTGGAAAATACCCTAAATCAAGCCAAAATGTCATGAATTTTTCCACATGATAGATGAGGACATTTAGAGAATAACCCCGTTGGAATTTCAAAATTTTAAATTTTCATAATTAGTTATGATTATGAGAAATGCCGATTGTAAACTTTTTATCAAATCAGTTATTTATCAAAATGACATGATTTCAACTCTCAAAATTCATAAAAATCTTCCTTTTTTATTATTAAGTTTTTTATAATTTTTATTGGTCTGCAGCATATTTAGTTTATTTAGAATCTCTTTAGAAATTAAAAGGTTTTTGATAAACAAAAATCTTTATCTTTTGAGTCAGCCTAGGGGTGTCCAAATCGGGTTTCAGGTTGGGTTGAGCTCAACCCAAACCCAACTCGAAAATAGTTTGGTCAACCCAAACCCGACCCGAACCCGAAGCGGGTTGTATTTCTTCAACCCGAACCCAGAGCGGGTTGACCCAAACCCAACCCGTTTTTTCTAAAATTTATTATTTTTTTAATTTTGGATTATTTAATAAAAAATATAAAATTTAATATTAATTAATTATTATGTACAATATAAATCATGTGTTATCGATTAAATGTTTATTTTAGTCATAAATTTATCATTAAACACTAATTAAGCCATTAAATATAACATATTTTCTATTTAATTAATTTTTTCAGGTTACGTGTTAGCGGGTTCAACCCGAACCCGAAGCGGGTTTCAATGACCCAACCCGAACTGAAAATCTTTTTGGGTCAAAAACCTTAACCCGAACCCGGCTTTTTATGGGTAGATTTCGGGTCAGGTTTCAGGTTTGGGTCCAGAATGACATCCCTAGGTCATGCTTTTCCTATAAAACGAACCTCCCCCAAACGACCTAAATATCACCTAGAAGCCTCCCAAGGTTAGAAGGAAGCTCTCACAACCTGCCCTAACGTTTTTCCAATACCCTCATACCGAAACTCCTACCAAAAGTGTCAAAAATCTGAACTTTACCTTTCCACCAAACATCCGGTCATCAAAACCTCACCAAATAAACTCCAAGTCGTGAGAGACATCACCAGAGAAACATATCCAGAAGCTGAAGCTGAAGTCCCACTAAATCGACTCCCGACAAAGCAATCGAAGAATCCAGTCGTGAAGGAAAATTCCTCCGTAGCAATTAAAACATGTTGGAAATCTAATCTTTTAAAACCTCAGATCTTTACTTGTTCTCTGTGTGAATTCTAAACATGGGGTGTTGGTGTGTTTAACTGAGTTTTATAACTTTCTTTGTGTTTAACTTGTTCACCAAGTTTCATCATTAATTCGAAGTCAATTGAACTTTCAATCACTAACGTGCTTAGAATCTTTCAGGCTATCTACCCATACATTTTGAGCCCAAAACACCACTGGAAACACTACAAGTGCCACCGGCCGCACCCACGGATGCTACATTCGGGGTCTCGGACGCCTATCCGAAGCCACGAACGGCCTACAGATGGTGGCGGGAGTCAAAATCTTCAAAATTAGGTAAATTCTGGACTCACGGGCACTCTATCCATGGCCTCGAACACCAAGAAATGTCATCTTTTAAAATTTCAAACTTCTGTTTAAATAGATAGATTAGGGCCCGTGTCACGGACATTAGGTCTGTAGTCACAGATGACAAAGAAATTTGACCTAATTTGGCACCAGCAACCCTAACTTAGGTAGATATGATTTTCACTTTCAATTTCAGTTAAAAATGTCAAAAAACACAAAAATACAGAAATTTGCACACTTAGGGTAATTATACTTTATAATAAGCCTTTAATGACATAAGTAGAGGGAAAATAGCTTCAAGGGTAGCGAAGTAATTTAACCCCAAAAAATCTATATTAGCAAGCCCCTTAACCCAAACTCTTACCTTTTCAAGTTTACTTAGGTTAAAACTTAGGTGTGACTCCTAGTTGGTTTCAATGGCTAACCCTAATTTTAACGATTATCGTTTTAGAACATAGTTGTTAAGCTTAGGTTATAAGTAGATCTTGAACCTGACCAGATCCTAATCAACCTAATAAGCATAGAATAAGGTTAAAAAACCCAGGGATCACACACTAGGCTCCATGTTTTAGACCTTTTCGGGTTTGCTCAAAGACGGCAGCCAAGGTGACGGTAGATGTTCTCCAATGCATCCAAACCATCTGGACACTCGTTGGGTTTATGACTCATCTATATTAAAGCATAATGCAGTAGACTTTTCATGGTTAATCAGTATACCCGACACTTAGCAATGACAGTGATTTTCCTTTGATAACTACAACATCTTCATCCACAACTTTATAAAAGATTAAGGTGTCATCGGCAAATTGCATGTGTGATACTTTAACGCTTGGATTACCAATGTCTATGCCACACCTCACATTTTCTCTTTTACTTTATTAAGCATCCATCTGGGTGCCTCCACTATCATCACAAATAACATGGGTGATAATGGGTCCCCTTGCCTTAAACCCTTCATGTACGGTATCTTTCGCATATGCACCGTTCACTAGTACATAAATCTTCATTGAGGATATGCACTCTCTAATCCATTGCCTCCACCTTGATCTGAATCCCAGCAATTTACCCATAATGTCAACAAATTCCCAGGCCTATGAGTTATATGCCTTGTGAAAATCAATCAATAACATCACTTCCATTCGCTGCTTCTTAAGCCAATGTATGGCTTCATTAGCAATCAGTAGACCATCAAAGATCTTTCTACCCTTTACAAATGTAGTTTCCATTTCACCAATTAATTTTGCTTTTTTGGAATAAGAAAACCCATGTCATGTTTATACCGTTTAGCAATACCCTCATGATAAAGCATTGCTTCACCGTTCCAATGAATTCATCACTCACAATAGGCCATATTCTCTTTATGAATCTCATATTAAACCCATCAAACCCCGGGGCCTTGGATCTATCACAGCGATTGACTACCATGCATACTGTAACACCCCATCTCGATTCAATCGTGGTTATCTCAAACTTATCGCCATATATACAACATTGCAGCGGAATCAAATACATTCCAAGACCTTGCCACGGTCTGACTAACAGAATATACCGAACATTAGTAATTACAAGCCTTAACCAAATACATATCATTCTTACAATCCCCTCACATCCTATACAACTTACTAACTCAAAATACCATACGAGTGTACATGCACAACTCGTAGGCCACACTTAACCCGTAACACATCTACCCCATCTTACTCTCATGACGGTCGCCTTCTGACGTTCACCTGCGTAGTAAAAACAGCCCCCAAAGGGGGTCAGCAAAATTGCTGGTACAATCCTCTCATGGGCCCCAAGCTAACGTGGCTACGACGACTAATTGTCGATGGTATGGAGGTTGATTAGATGCACAACATAATAGAAAGTGCAATAAACAACAAGCCAAATATGAACAATCAAAGTTCAAACACAACGAACGTCTTAAATGCATTCCCTTAATTAGTGAGTCAATTATTTAACCCCTTAAGTTTCGTTTCCTTTTAATCTCAGTCCAACCTTATCTTACCTCAATCTTAATCCTTATCTTAGTCTCAGAAAACAAACCATTCTTTAATTAGAAATGGTTGTTGCTTATCTCAGTCTTAGAATACAAACCATTCTTTAAATAGAAATGGTTGTATCTTATCTCAGTTCTTATCCCAATTAAGTCAACCATTCTTTAATAAGAATGGTAGTTCCTTAATTCACTGTTTATCTTGTTGGGTCAAGTAACCCTAACCAATGAGTTATCAGCTCCATTGGTTTACATAAATAATATTTGTGAGAATTAGTTGGGCATTTAGGTAGATCTCACCACACCATCTCAGTATGCCTCCCTCCTAAAACAAGAAGTCCGAGGAGGTCGAGTCTATATGTCGACTCTAGGTGACGAGTCCAAAGACAAGTCATATTTGGAAGTTGGTATTCGATAAGGATACCGACCTCCCCCAATACACATGTGTCGGTACCATTCCGGATTCCTCACTCCCCCCAAGTTCTAGTTAGTAGAAGTCTTAAAGTCAGTGCTTGTTAGTTAACCTCTTTCGGTTACTAAGAAAATAATGTCCGGGAATGTTCCTTAATCTCACACAATTGTTTACTAAACATTAGTTAGTAAGTTCCCACGGTAAGTTGTGTTAGTTTTCAAACATCACACAACAATACAATAAACATAATATTCCGGTTGCATGCTTTATCTTGTTTAGTGGGCACACAAAACAAATAGCACACAAGCCGAGGGACACCTCGTTAGCAAGCAGGTCACAAGAAGAACTGTACCGTTCACCGTCGGCGATTGTTTGGTTTATCTCCCTTTGAGTCCCAATTCACAAGTCCTAAAACATTCATCCAGTTTTAGGTTATTATTTAGCTCAACTTAACACAATTACTTAACTTCCCTAGGCAATAATATTTACCCATTGTTATTCACTAAATCCTCATAGTCTTAACTTAAGCTCTTAAGCACATCATTTTCTCATTATCTATTACTTTTGTTCACCCACTTAGTAGTCATTACACCCTCCAAACTTGCCCTTAATAACTTTATAACATCGATATCTAACCATCCACATCGTTTCCTAACATTTTCCAAGCTTAATTAACATTTTTAGGGTGGTCCGGGACCTTGTCCTTATCCTAAGTCCCGGACCTATATTTGGTTCAAACTCTCGGCTGTTTTTATGTTGTGGTCCGGGACTTTGTATGGAACCTAAGTCCCGGACCAATACAAGCTAAAACTCTCGGGGGTAAATTAAGGGGTGGTCCGGGACTTCATACAAGACTTAAGTCCCGGACCAGGGTGCTGGATGAACTCTCGGCTCTAACTTAGGCATGGTCCGGGACTTTACCCTGGACCTAGGTCCCGGACCAGCTGCAGGTTTTAACCATTTGCATTTCTCTAAGTGTGATTACACTTGTTCTCTTCATCCATGCTTTACCCAAGGTCCATATAAGATCTTAGAAATATTCTAACCCCAAAATAACATCTTAAACTTGCCTAATTCCTCATCTAAACTTGTTACCCAATTTCTCACATAATCTCTTAACACTTGTTATATTTTCCTTAGGTTTTTCAAAGTGGTATATCATACCTACAACTCAAACTAACCAAAATATCATCTCACAAGCAACACCACCACTCCTAAGCATTATTTCTCCACAGCACCTCCCTTACATAAACTCCTTCTATTTTCCCCAAGCTTATACTTGGATTCTCACAAGACATTTTTCATCCTTTGTTTACTCAATTAACTCACCATTCTCATAAGCATACCCTCTTATACATTCTTAGTCTTTTTCCTTGACAATCTACAACATTCTCTTGTAATTCTCACCTCCATCACCCAAGTCCACTCATTACCATCCAACTAGAACCTTATTAATCCACCACTAGCATCTTCACCACTTACACAAGCTTCCCAAAATTCTCATTGCCATATTCTCTAGTTCATACCTAAACCATCTCAAAACATTATACATCATTTCCTCCAAATTTTGCACAAGTCTTACCATTCCTCATACCATGACTTTGGTGTGTTCAATACACCCACCAAATCCTCTAATTCTTCCTAGACAACTTTAGGTCATTCTCATTCTCAAGACCTCCTTAATTAACACATTCCTACTCAAATTCCTTTTTAATGTATCCTAGTAAACCCTAGGTCATATTAACTCACAACCAACACCTAAACACTTGTTTTCTACTCAAATTTCGCCATAGCTCCTCTAGTATATTATATGCCCATAAGCATTGTTTTTCTCATTCAATCTTCTCACACACATCAAATCCTTTCTCATCATATTTTCTCACCCAAATCAACTCATTCATAATGAACTCAATGTAGTGCAATAATCTTAAATTGCATAGCACTAAGGCTCTTAAATGACATGACTCTTAGGCCCTTAAATGACTTAAACTTAAACACTGAATTTCCCACATATAAAAGCTTTCAATCTGCAAATACACACAACAATGCTCCCATAGAAATATAAGTGTTCTCTTAATTCACCTTAAGCTTATCTTACTAACTCATTTCCATTGGCTCCTTAATCACAAGTTCATAAGCTTATTTAAATTCTTTTTCCTAGGTTATATAACCCATTACATAATGTAAGCCTTAAGCTACATTAGTACTTATCTAAATCTCATCCCTTAAAACCTTGAACCACCCTTAGGTAAACAATTTACCTTATTTTCTCACGCTTATCTTAACTTCCTCCTTAGAGCTTTTCCTTGAATGAATCTCGGCCACCCATTTAGTTTCCTTTTTCCAATGTTCTAATCAATATAAAATGACTCTCATGAGTGCTAAATAATACACTAACCTTAAGGAATAATTCCTAGGTTAAAAATGTGTTTTAAGACATAAAAGTGGATGATTACCTTTGAAGTCTCAAAGTAGACTTGGGCAATGAATGAAAGAGGACCTCCACTAGTCCTTGGTGATCAAAACAAGCTAGAACAAGGAATAAAAACAAGGCCCCATGAGTGGTAATTTTCGGCCATGTAAGAAAGTGGTGGAAAGATGATTTTTCTTACATTTTCCTTACCTAGAATGAATGGAGAAGACAATGAACACCTCAAGCTAGTTTTTCCCCAATGGAGTTTTCCCTTGGCACCAAAATGAAGCTTTTGGAGTTTTGGAAAGATAGAAATCTAGAGCTTGAGCTAACTAAGAATAATATGTGTTTAGTTTTTGATTTGGAGCAAAAATGGAGATTTAGTTGTCAAAGCAAGGTGAGGCAACAATGGAGGATGTTCTTACGTGAATGGAGAAGAGAGGAGGCAGGAGAAACCGATGGAAAGAAGATAAATGAAGAGAGAGAAGAAGAGAGGTAGCTTATAAGAAGATATTTTGTTTTAAAAAGCAAATAGTAACCTTTCTTATTTCTCTCTTCTTTTCTTAAGTTGGATGACTCATGTGGTGACTCACCACTCTCAAAAATCGGCCCCCTTGTTAAATAAGGGCATTTTTAGACTTTGTTGGCCAATTAACTAAACCAAGTTGACTAAAGACTAAACTAGGCATTATTTGGCACTATTCACAAATTAGAGCACAAATTTGTGAAATTTTTGGTTTTCCATTGATTTAGGCCTCCTAATGTGATACTAATTAGTACACATGTTGATTAAGGTGTAATAATGGGCATTTAGCCACTCAAAACTCACTTCTAGGACAATTTCTCAAAAAGGTGCTTTAAGAAGTCTTAAAGCACATTTTGTGTTTAAGCTTGTTTTTGAGATTGGTTTTCTTTGGTAATTGATTTAACATGTCCATTAGCATGTTAATAAAGTCTTATAATGGTATTTTGGTGTTAATCAAAGTCATTCCAAGCGTAGAGCACATTTTTGCCTAAATTGCCCTTAAGGCGTTTTCCTGTGTTTTCCCTAGTTTAAATTGTCTACCCATCTTTCTAAGGCATGTTTTAGCCTTATTAAATCATAACTTTATGTTTACTTAGCATACTTAGGTTTGGGGTATTTCACATACATAATCTCCTCAACACCAGGTATTATCTCTAACCCTACAACTTCCTCCCTTGTGAACTTATTATACCAGTTATAGCTGGTATATCCCTGAATGTGTGTCTGTATGTAAACTGCATCTTGAATTGGTTTATAATCCCTCTTTTAATCTCATATGGTTTCCTTAATATGTTCTCATTACTTTCAGTGGCACATATCTAATTGCATTTTTGATGGAATGATGCCACGCTATGGAATACCTGTGTTCTAATCCCCTTCTCTTACATGTCTCTCTCTTGTCATTTGTGGTAATCTGGGAGAAGAAGACGAATGTGAAAGATGGCATGGTCTTCTTTCATGAGTTAAGTTAAGTGGTGGTGGATAATTCAAAAGCTGAATGACATTAATTTTCAGATAGAGTAGTTCATTGGACAAAAAACATTAGTTTATTGTAGTGCTAGTAAAAATGTGTTGTATATTAACTAGTTTGTGTAATGGCTATTATATGCAAATTAATATAACAATCAATATGGTATGAGGTGAACTGGGGATTATAATCTCGAGAGATAGATGTATAAGTGGAAGTTGTGGCTACTAGGAGGGGTGAAAAGCGGTGGTTGTTTATCAATGCTAGGTATGCTAAGTGAGGTACTCGGTATTGAAACACAACCCCTTGAGTTGCTTAGGAGGTACGGTAGTAGAAGAATGATATTGTAATTAGTTACCGATGTAAATTTTATATGAAAAACTCCGACGCCATGTTATTGATAAATAAACAAAACAAGAGAAGAGAAGAATAAAAATTGTAAGATCCAGAGTGTTCTTAAGTCCTCCATAAATTAGGTCATTTGGCTTAATATTCCAATAACAAACTTGACACTAGATTATATGTCTTAAATGATATTGATAAAATCGTTCAATACCATGATTAAAAGCATTTGGTCTTAAAAGACACGAGGATATTTTCTATTTGTATGAACGAGTGATTGGTTAGAGATCATTGAGGAGGAAACAAAGTATATTGATTATATTGTGGTGAAAAAAATCTTTTTTTTTTCAGTTTTGTGCGTTTTTTAAAATTTTCAATTATTTTGTGAACCACATTTTATTACGGTTAGGTTATAGAAAATTTTATTTTAGTTATTGAACTAAATGTTGGTTAGTGATTAATTATAGATCATTTAGGAGGAAAAAAAGTACATTGATTATATTGTGGAAATCTATTTTTTTGGGTTTTTAAATTATCTCACTAATTGATGTTGGTTATATGATAAGTTCTAATCTTGGGGCATTTGTCTCGCTAACTAATATTGGTTATGTGAGCACGCTTTAGAGACGAGTGGTCACCTGTTCTTTCTTTGCAGGGTCTTTGCATGATATGGTGGACCATCTATGACTGGATGGGGCCTCCCACCATCAGGTCTAGCATCCACAACTGTATTAATTGGCTTTTCCACTGCTGCAAGAGGAAACGGATGATGGACTTTGTGACATGAGCAACCATTGTCAATGTTGTCTACTCCATGTAGACTAAGTCATGCAACCATGTTGGCAAATCAGGTTAGAGACACCCCTCATATTGTAGAGGATATCAAGCTTGCGACAAAAGTTGTCATGTAGAAGAAGATGCGAGCTTCCTCCGAGACTTTGATGGGCTCGAGCAGGTCCTGAGCTCCTAGCTTCTAGGGTTTTTGTACATTCCCCCCTTTTGTACACGTGTCATGTAGGCTCATTGCCACCTTCTTGTATTTTGTGGGTAGAGGCCCCTCCATTATCCTCGCGCTCATATGTATCTCTGGGTATCTAATATGTAGGGCTCCCTACTTAACAACTTATGTACAATCTACTCTCATTTATCAATACATCTATACCTTCTTTAAAAAAACTACATTGAGGTCAAGCTAGTAAAATAAAAACTATCAAATCGCGCAAGAAAATTTGAAAAAGAAGAAAAAGTAGTCACTATTCCCTTGACATATTTGCCTAACCAACACTATTAGTCAACAAAATATCAATGTTTAACGGATTTTTTCAATAATAGATGTCGAGTATGTAAATATACTGAAGATATCCATATGCAATTTCCAAAGTAGGCAAATTATGAGTTACATTGAGCCTTCGTTCGTGTTGACATATTGGTTGCATAACTGAAGATATACTTACAACGTATTAAGGTGGTCATTGTATGGATTTTATGTGTGTTTTGCATTCTTTTACGATACATATGGTTATAAAACAATCAAAATTAAAACCACAAGTGTGTCAAAATCAAAGGGAGCTTAAGTGTATGATGTAAGATCTATATTTGGAATTGACTAATTTAAAACAAACTAATATGACGTTATTCAGTAAGGTAAAACTAGCTAGCCGTATAGAAGTGGACGAATTTTTTTTCTTTCAAAACTACAATCCCATATATTGATGAAAGATCATACACACTTAAGCCGCGAGGCTTAAGTACATAAGTCACGGGAAGACAACCGATCCCCTATGGGAGGTTGTTTAAACTGCGAGCTGGGAAATCACATCATGATCAAGGATGCGTACATAAACGAGATAGACCACAACAATATCACTAGAAATCTAGTGACCAATAAGCTTAAGCTAATTGCAACATTAGTCCAATTCCAATAGCAAATTATCGCAATCAAGAAATCTCCAAACCAAAAGAAGTGTCTTGGTGTAAAGTCAAGCTAAGCCAAAGCATAGAGGGTTTAAGTTTTTGAGTTACAATAACCAGGACAAGACAAAAGAACCTAATGAACATAAGACGACAAAGACTCCTATACGACGAGAGGATGTTGCACAAGTCGAGTCTAAGCCTATGCAACCGAGAAAGATCTGAATCATACACCCTGGTGACTTTGAGACAAGCTCAGAGACGCTTGATCACTTGAATTTTGATTTCTAAAATGTTCCTTTGCCATATACTAAGATTCAATAGCCAAAGAGATAATAGGTCGTTTTTCTTCTCTAATTGCTTCATAGAACCATAAGCCATGAATGTCCTCCCGGAAAGTCATGGCATAAACCTGGTCAAGTGCTTGTTTGGCGGGGTAGGAGGAGGTTCAAGGCGACTACATAGGTCTGCCATGTCAGAGCCAAATTCACCATGAGAACATACATATATCATGGCTCTGCAACTTGTTCCTTGATCTTAAGCGAGCCACATACCATAAGAAAGCTCATCATAGCTAGAAACACATTTGAAAGGACAAATTCCCGAGTCATGCAGGAATTGACCACAGGTCATACAAATGTCTGGCATAACATCATATGTTATGGTGACGACGAAGTCCATACCATCTTGGTTGATCGACAGAAAATGCAAGACTGGTAGTTGGATGTTAAGGAGGACCTTGAGGCGAAGATAGCTGAGGCCAGCGACAGTAGTATCCTCCATGAGACCAGTGAATCGCCCGATCTAGTAGTGACCCTCTTCGTGAAGGAAATGTTATAGTAGGATCTACGAACTTCAAAAACACGGACCTAAAAAGGCACCCATTTAAAGAAATGGTCTTCAATGGCTAAACTAGGATCCAATTGTTGAAGCGTGAACAGGCGATCATTAATGAGCCAAGGCCCTCTAACCAGCAGGCATACATAACCACTTGAGTACCGAATTCATAATGTAGAGACAGACCCCTTTACCGCACTTGAAGTTTTCAAACCGGGACCAAAGGTGGCGAAGCGTGACACCTACACAACTATGCGTACCTGGAAGGTGAGAAAAGAGTTTCCCAACAAACAGTGATCAGTCACGAAAGGAATGTCATGGTTCTCGAAGGTGTGCATGATGAACTTTAGTCTTTGGCTTTTAAGTTTGTAAAGGATTGTGAACCCGACATTGAAGAGAAACAAGAGTTGATGGGAAACATACTACGATCGGGAGAAGAAAAACAGACTAAGAGAAGAGGAAAGAGCCCTAATCTGACTAAAGAAAAATACCTCACGTGAAGGATATGTGAAGCATCTAGAGAGAGGAGCAGAGACGAGAGACTTTTTCAATTTACAAGAAGGGAATAGGGAGGGGGCGGAGTAGTGTCCATGAAAACAAGAGACAAATCTATACTATCATTACTCTAATCATTATCGAGACAAGCCCAAGGAAAAGCTCATTCTCAAGATAGAGAGAGCAAAACGTATGGTAGAAGAGGAAAGATTGCATCAATACCAAAGAGGGAGGCTAAGAATCGGCAGCTGGAGAGACTTCTCCGTGAGGGAAGAGAGCTTACGCCATACAATGGAGGCTGGTGACGGGTAGAATGAGAACAGATCACTACAAAAAAAAAAAGTTAGATTAGTGGGAATAAAAATGGGAGAATTTGTTTTTCTCACTAAGTATAAAGAATATTGAGCTCATAAATTTTCCATTTAAATAATTTGAAGAAAGAAGAAGAATCTTTGCATTTTTAAATTGGTTTTTGTGGTAAAAATGTTTTTCCATTTTTATTTCCTCATTGTCAATTATTATGGGAAAATGTATTATTTTCTCACAAACAACGAGAATAATATTCTAGAAGATAGTTATTATTGGGTAAAGATATTCTCAATTTTTTTCACATTATATTTTTCATTTATAGCAAATCCTACTCCTCCGTCCCACTCCCATTTGTCCCCCTTTACTATTTGGTTTTGTGTTTGACTTCAATATTTAACATGTAAAATAATATATTTTTATAAATTTTTTTTTTATAATGGAATCATTATATGAAAACTAAATTGTAAATTATTTTTCAAAATTATTTTAATCTTAATATTTAATATTGAAGTGGAAAAACGTGCCAAAAAGCAAATGGGACAATTATGACGAGACGGAGGTAGTAACATATACTTATTATTGGGGAAAAATATTTCCACAAAAAATAAGTATGGAGAAAAATTTTCCCAGAATTTGTGACTATACAGAGTTACTATTGGGAAGCAATTTCACAACAAATTTCTCAGAAGATTATATAGGGAGAATAACGGTGGACAAAAACTTCTCACCAATTTATCACCATTAATCACCTTTTTATTTGAAGGAAAAAATCTAAAAGAACATAGTTACTTTTGGGAATAAAAATCTCTGTAAATTTTCTCACCATTATTGTGTTATTTTATATTCTAATTATAAGAAGAAAAAGAATAATTGAACTTTATAATTAGTAGTGGGAGACAAACACTCCTTAAATTTACTCACCATTATTGTTTTATTTATGTTCTAATTATAAGAAGACAAAAAAATCTTCCAACTATATGGTGACTAGTGGAGAAAAATACTCCCCAAATTTTCTCACCATGATGGATCGTTCTATTTATGAGAAAAAAAATATTCCAACTATATAGTTCTTATTGGGAAAAAAATTCCTCCAAAATTTATCACCTAAATATTCCAAATAGTTATTATCGGAAATAAGATCTCGCACAAATTTTATGATAATTAGCTTTTTTATTTGTAGGAGGAAAAAACTTCCCACCAAACTAATGGAAAAAAGATATGCCACAAATTTTATCATCATTATATTATTTTTTTATATAAAAAAACTTACAATGTAACTTGTGCCAAAAATCTTTCACTTCTTAAGATTAGAAAAAAAATCCCACATATTTTTCTACTTTTCATTTAAATCTCACTCCTGCCAAATTTAAAATTGTCGTGTCCCGCTGCCAAATTAAAAACCCGGTGGTTACTGTTGCTATTACTTGGATTATTTATAGCGTTCAAACCTTCAATATAATCAAATCCACAAGTTTATTTATTTTTCGTCATCTGTTATGTTCACCAAAGAATTGATATATAAGGTATGTTGTTGATTCTATCATTATTATTGTATAATGTCGCTTGGAACTGATCATTTGAGGTAGATCAGCTTCGTTCTTCTGGGATATAGTCCTTAAAAAATATTATCTTGATTATTCATTTGTTTAAAAAACAATGGAAGCCACAATGGTAGGTATTCCATCAACTGAATTTTCCCGGTACCGAGATCTTGCTTCTCATTCAGTTTTGATTAATGGAACTATGCCTGAATCAAGAAGAGCTTCGAGTGTTCAACCTTCAGTTCAAACAGGGGATCAACAACATCCATATTGGGGATGGGATGCAATCAAGATGAACATGAAAAGATGGAAATCATGTTGATGATATATAATGATGTTGTTGATAGTGATGATGATTATGGTGTTAATAAAGGTGATGATGGTGTTAATGAAGGTGATGATGTTTTTGATGATGATCTCACGCAACCTTCAGATGACAGTATCCCATATGCCTGTCTTATCGATGATTACATGTAGAAATAAATACCCATAATTATACACGTTCTTCCCAAATATAATAAATTATTGGATTTATATTGCCCACACTAACGGCGGTTAATTAGTTTTAGGCAAGGTTGTAAAAAGCGGTACAGGAGTCCAATACAGATCATTGAAAGTAAGTATCAACACAGATAAAACGGAAACCGGATGAAATATTAATATTTAAATAATAAAAAACGTATAATAAATATTTATAAGTATGAAATATATTCTACTTTATACACAATATTAGTATTTTGTTATTGATACCTTCAAATTGTGTATTTATATATTATAAATTTATCGCATTCTTAAACACTAAGAATTTTGTAGAAGTTATTTTAGTGATATAAGATAAGTTACATAAGTGAATTTTAAGAAAAGGTCACACTGTTACATAAATGAATTTTCGGGAAAACTTGTTGCGTATATAATTTTACGTGAGTCATTCGTAATACACGGAAAATAGTGTCTGCTGAAATATGCATGGGACATTTCAGGTTGTACCCCTTTTCTCGGGGGAGGATTAGGTGATGGACACTGGACGCATATTCTCCGTCCCGACAGAACTCTGTTTTTTTTTTTTGTTAAAAGGAAGTTATACAACAGTGGGGTAGACTTATTTCCATTTGTCTCGGATGTCAAGTATGACAAAACTACAACCTATTTTTGTTTTTTATTTTTTAAATACCATAATGTTATCTTGTCCTCTACATAATACTTATATATATAGTTATTTATAAAAAAATTCACTACTTTTATAAAAAAGTTTATATGACTATTTTCATATACACATATTATTAATTATTTAATGTGATAATATTTACCGATTAATATATATCAATTCAAATACATTACATAGTTTAATCAGGTTGAATAAATTAAAAAAAGTTGAATTAATGAAAAACAATAAGTTAAATATTCAAATATTTTTTAAGAAAAAAGTTGAATATAATAGTTTTTTAATATATATAAATGGAATATATATCAATTCAAAATTACATGCCTTAATCAATTGAATAATTTATTTTTTAATAAAAAATTGGTAATATAAAAAATATTAATCTAATGTTTATATTTTTATAAATCTATAAGTGAGGTATAATACTTTTAAAAAATACAAATATTAGGCTATGAGTTATCATCCATTATATATAATAATGGAAACGTTATATAAAAACGTGGAAACATTTATATAAAAAGGTGGAAACGTTTATATAAAAACGTGTAAAAGTTTATATAAAAACGTGGAAACCTTCATGCATAGCGGAATAAATATAATTTTTAATTGTGGCATGGAAACGTTGGAATCGTGGTGTGGAAGTGTTATATATAATCATGGAACTGTTCAGGTTTCTATAAAAATGTGGAAAATAAAACAGAGTGGAAACGTTTTATACTATCAAGTGGACATGTTTGTCTGAAACCGTGGAAACCCTTATACCATCGTGGGAACATTATATAACTGTGGCGTGGAAACATTCGTATATAATTATGAAAAAAGTTTATATGTAATCATGTCGTGGAAAGGTTTATATGGAAACGTTAATATAAAATCATCGAAACGTTTATATAAAATTGTGGAAACGTTAATATAAAATCGTCGAAACGTTTATATAAAATTGTGGAAACGTTTTTATGAATTTGTGGAAACGTATTTATGACCAGGAGACGTTTATATATAATTGTGGAAATATATATAAAACAAAGTGGAAATGTTTTATACTATCAGGTTGACACGTTTGTCTGAAATCGTGGAAACCTTAATACCATCGTGAAAACATTATATAATTGTGACGTGGAAACATTCATATATAATTATGAAAAATGTTTATATGTAATCATGTTGTGGAAAGGTTATATGGAAGCGTTAATATAAAATCATCGAAACGTTTATATAAAATTGTGGAAACGTTTTTATGACCTGGAGACGTTTATATATAATTGTGGAAACGTTTGTATATAATCGTGGCATGGAAACATTTATATATAGTTGTGACATGGTAACAATTATATATAATCGTGGTAACATTTGAGCATGTACATCGTCACATTAAAACATATATATTCTCACATTAAAATATGTACATCATTACATTAAAGTATAGAACGGCTTCTAAATAGATTACCCTAACCCCACACACCCTAAAACCCACCATGGGAAAGCTAAAAAATTGTCAAGTCAGTTGCTGCAATGTAAAGTATAGAACAACTTCCAAATAGATTACCTATCCCCCAAAACACCTCAAAACCCACCCTAGTAAAGCTAAAAAATGTCGAAGATATTTTTAGGGTTTGTAGTAGCGTGTTTAGGGTCCCTAAACCCGTTACCACAAACCCTAAAAACCTGTTGAGTTAATTGCTACAATATAAATTACATAACAAATTCCAAATAGATTACCCTACCCCCCAAAACCCACCCTAGGAAAGCAAAAACGTCGAAGGCATTTTTAGGGTTTGCAGTGGGCGGGTTAAGGGTCTAACGATCCTAAAAACTTGTTGAGTTAGTTGCTACAATATAAAATATAGAACAAATTCCAAATAGATTACCCTACCCCTCCCCTAAAATACCCCAAAACCCACCCTAGGAAATCTAAAACGTCGAAGACATTTTTAGGGTTTGCAGTAGGCGGGTTTAGGGTACCACAAACCCTAATAACCTGTCGAGTTAGTTTCCACAATATAAAGTACAGAACAAATACCAAATAGATTACCCTACCCCCAAAACACCTCAACACACACCCTATGAAAGTTAATGCTCCGTGTCTACACTCTCCGCTCTTCATCCGTACAAAAATAAAATCTTAATTTGTCAGACTTATTAATCCTACGGTCTACATTTCTTTCGTACAAACGGAAATAACCCGTCCGTCACAATACTCCTTCCGGTTATAACTTTCGAATACGTAAAATCGAATTCAACAATTCTGCTTATCATTTCAATCAGTTATAACTTTCAGGTTTATCAATCATTAAAGCTCTGTAAACTTAAATGCTAAAAAAATATTCTTATACACCATGATTCAATAAAAATGGTAAAAACAGATATATAATAGTTAGTGTCATATATCACACTTTTTTTATTTAGAAGAAATTACACATATTTGGTTTTATATTTTAAAATTAAATCAACTCTCTATAATCTGTTCATTTGACCTTCCATCTCTAAAGTTCTAGGATTATTCTATAATTAATGGTTGTTTGTAATTAAACTATTTTAGTAGATTAAGTTCATTTTTTAAGGATTTATTGTAGTTTATTATTAAAAATTCTATGCTTATCTTCACTCTACCTTTTCTTACAACTTCACTCATCTATAGTTTTGTTGCAAGATTTAGAACTTATATTATCGTATAAGTACATATTGGTTATTTTCTAATTAGGTCACTAGCTTACTAAATTATATGTAGTGCCTTGTTTATAATTATAATTATTGTTTTTAACTGATTTCATAAACCGATAGATAAAAAATACTTTCACAAAAATAAAAGTAAAATGTTCCTTTCAAAAAAATAAGAAAGAAAATATATGGTTACACTACAACTTAATTAAATAAAATAAATCTCATTTATTAGTTATTTTTAATAGAAAATAATAGCATATCACTGTTTTGAAACGTCCATCCTAAACAATGAAACAAATCAGTAATTTAAATTGAAAAAAAATATAGTGACTCGGTTTGTCTCCCGTAAGTAAAAATGTGACTTATTTTCTTTTTATTAAAAACAAATGAAAATAGAAGTTCATCCACGTACTTCACTCACGCGTACACTACATATGATGTGGAAGAATCATATCACAATTGATCCAACGGTCAATGGTTAATCCGTCAGCGACGGAAAAAAGTTTTCCATCACAATACTCTCACCGCCTTTTGTCATGGTCTGTGTTCCAACCGAGTATTGGGGTTGAGTCGATTGATGGAGTGGTCGGGTCGTTTAAAGAATTGAACGGCACTGATTAGGAGTATTAAAAAAAACCGAGAATGTATGACTGAAATTGGAACTGGTACAACTGATAAAATTAATTGAATCAGTTTTCTAGTTTTGGTTAATTGATTATTTAAATAAGTTGATCTCAGTTATCACTTTTACCGTTTAATTACTTATAAATTAAAAAAAATCAGATTTTCTAAAAGTGTTTATACACTTTCTTTTTTTTCCTTTTGATTTATAATTCTAACATTTTGTGTTAGATAAAAAAATTTTTGAATTAGAAGATATGGAAATCGATGAAGGCCAGATTTGTTATCATATAGTTATATTACAATTAATATTTCGTATCATTACTTTAATATTTTCTATGAACCTTGTAGGTATGAAGGAGCTCACAGCGGAGCAACCTATAATAACAATTGATGAGTCTCTCGACTTTTCAAGTGATTGGTGAAACTTGGTTTGTCTTTATTAACAATACCTAGCTGCTGTAAGTTAATGGTAAAGTTTAGTTGATGTTATGTAATGAAAGAATTTAGATGTGATGTAGGAGGAAACTAAGATGACTCACTGTAATAGTAAAACTTATGATGTAACGGAAAATGTTATGATTTTAATTATAAGTTATAATATAAAAAAGCACATTTTTTCTTTATCTGATTTACAGTTAAACGGAAAAACCGCACCGAAACTGGCAGTTAACCGAACCTGGTTAACTGTTTCTAAATGAAACGGTTACGGTTATTAGTATTGACTGACCGTCAATGTGTTTAATCGGTTAACCGAATAGCTGGTTAACCAGTTATGAACATCCCTGCTGATTATACCGGTTGAGAGTAAAATTTGTATTAGCTTTTTATATTTATAAATTTTAAAATATAAGTTCAAATGAAAAAAATTTGCACTATTATTATTTAATTCAAGTTTTTCAAAACATGGTCAATTTTATATATATGCACATATCAACGACACTTATGATTCACTAAGTAAAGTTTAAAATACATTATACAACAATAATTATAATAATAATACATCACAAAACAATAACGATCCATTATCTATTTCAAATGTGGTGCGTCGAGAAAATATATGATTTAACATATACGGTTTAAAATACATCATACAAATAATAATAACAATAATAATAATAAATATTATTAATAATAATACACCACAAAACAATAATGATCTATTATCAATTCTGGAGTTTGTCATCTGATTCAACTTTTGTTAGTTAATAGATCATATTATCAATTTAAATGAACCGTATAAGCATTTTAGTCGTGGAAACATAATAAAATTAAAAAGTTAAAAGTTATCTATATATATTCATGATTGGTCTTGTTTTAATAAGTTTGAATTTAGATGAACAACAGTATAATTATTTTTTTTCATTTTGAACTTATACTTCAAAAATTGCACATTTTGAAGTTAATATTAAAAAAACAATACAGTCAGCAGCTGATTATCATCTTGTTTCATTCTTATGGTGGACAGCTTCATCTAAATTGCCTTTGGGATAGTGGCCGTTCTCCCTTGTGATTCCATATAGTTGACCGATGTATCCTATTACTACCTCTGTCCACCTTTATGTTTGTTTTTTGACACATTTTTCTACTTCAATATTAAACATATAAAATAAAATCATTTCATAAAATAACTTTCTAGAACCTTTAATCATACAACGATGAGGTATTATAGCCTTATTTTCAAAACTGAAACTGATAGGCGATATAAGTTACAAAAATTAGAGTAAAAAAATAAAAATTGATATGATAGTTATGTATAGTTATCTAGGTAAAAGAATGCATCATAACCTTTTAGCCACTTTGTCCTCGTTCAATTTACCTACTAATTAGTCTGTCAAAAGCCTATTTTATGGAGGGCCATCACTTTAAGAAAACCTTAGCCAGCTAGCTAGGTTTATTTTTTCCCTTTCTTCATTCTTCATGGCAAAGAGGGATGGAGGTGCTATTGTATGATGATTAGCGGACACAAATCCAAACAACATAAAGACGGGAATTTGCTTTTCTTTTCCCGGGGTGTTTCTCATTGACTCGATCCTCCATTAATCCAGGCGGGCTTTGTCGCCATTGATAAGACGTATGGAATTGATAGGCACAATTAGTCAATCGGTCATTATATTGTTTAATACTCCTTCCGTCCTAAATTGACCGTACCGGTTTGTTTTATGGCATGTTTTTCCACTTCAATATTAAGCATATAAGATAAAATAATTTTATAAAACTAAATTTTGTAACATATAGTTTATCATATGCAAAACTTAAATATTCAAAATTAATTTATCTTATATGTTAAAAATTGAAGTCAAACGACATGTCCAAATAGTAAACAGGACGGTCAATTCAGGATGGAGGGAGTATATTAATATATAAGATAAAATATTTTTAAAAATTTTAGTTTTATAAATAATTTTTTTACATGATAAATTATATAATATAAATTTTAATTTTATAAAATTATTTAATTTTATATATTTATCGTAATAAAAAAATATGTTATAAAATAAATAAGATGGTCAATTTAGACATATGAAGTATTTTTTTGAGTAAATTACTTGAAATCCCCTTAGGAAAGTATAATACAGTTAATCTCTTTGTGTTTATCATAATTATTGGTAATCATTCTGAGGTTACAACATATTTGACTATGAGCCCCTGAACTATAACTTTGTTATCGAAACGTTAACTAAATGTTGGCCCATCAGCTTAATCATATCATTAATACCATTCTGGACAACAAAACTGCTTAATCAACATCATTTAACTCTCCCTCATCCCAATTCAAATGCATTTTCAAGATAGGTTGGCGTTTTTTTGGACAATAAAAATACTGATTAAACAGTGTTTTTTTTCTAACATGTCATTAATAATGTTATTAAACCGATAGGTCAGCACGTGGTTAACATTTTAATAATGAAGTTATAATTTATGGCTTCATACTATAAACTCAATATGGTTACCAATAATTATAATAAATATAAACAAATTAACTTTATTATACTCGAGCCTTACTCTATTTTTTTTATTTGGCTGAACAAATGAGAGAGACAGAGCATGTGAATCATTTCGGCCAGATTTCTGTCCAGTGCCAATGAAAGACAATTTGGATGATCACGATTCTTGCTTGATATATAAATACTTACATGTAGATCAAAAAAATACGTAGATGAATGATTGACAATGAAGTAGCTCGTTTGCTTTTTGGATGACAGCCGCCTCGCATCCAGGAATTAAACATTCTGTCCTCATCCAAAGCCGAATCTGTTTCCTTATATTTTTCTCCCTCCGACCATTTAATTTGATATTATCTTCTTTTCAATAGTCTCTTTGTTCTATTTTGAGTGCACGATATAAATTACTATTACCAGTAACTACTGATAAAATATGTGTACATATAGACTACCAGTAATTCGCTGATTTGGTGAATTCAGTATATATTTATGACATTTTTATAATTTATTTTATTTGTTACAAATTATAAAATACTTCAAATAATTTATAAAAGATAATACTACTTATTTAACCAAATTAAAAAAAACCATATTAATAATACTAGTTTACAATAATATATATTATTTATAATATTACATAGATAAATAAAATTTAAAAAACCATAAATATACATACTTGTTAATATATGAATTAAAATATAAAACAGTATATAGAAATATGAATGTATATAATTTATTAACATAAAAGTTATAAAAATATATATATAAAGTTACAATTTCACTAAATAAATTTACACAATATTTTAAAAAAAATTAAAACGCTTGTTCTCTTTTTTACCCTTTTATATTTGTAAAAATTATAAAATTAATAAAAAACAATATATTATTTAGAAGTTACAATTTTTACTTAAATAATAAAAATTAAAATTTTATTAGTTATATAAATATTTCTATTTTCTTTAGTTTCTCAAGTTTTTTATTATAAATTTAATATTTATAGTAATATATTATTTATGAATTTTTCAATTTATTTTTACTAACAAAATAAAGTTATATAGTGTAATATAATAAATTATAATTATAATACAGAAATGGTAAACACACTATATATAACAAAACAAATATACTGCATATATGCCGCATTGCAAAACAACAGTTTTGACAATAGCTACAAATATATCAGTACAAACCTACCAACAAACATGCTACAAATATACTAGCATAAACCTGCTACTAAATATGTTATAAATATGCTGTCAAAATAGTCATACCCAACAAAGCCTATAACGTCTGAAGCTTTCCATCCATATGCAAGGTTACTAGCTCGAATTCTACTTAATTAATCGCGAGCAAAGAATAGATATTTGCTGGGTTTTTAATTTCAAGTATAGACTATTTTTTAATGCTGCCTTGTTTGTTTTTTTCCAAGAAAACAAAGGTGTTTTCAGTGAGTTGTATTAGTGCTCATCCACGAAAACCGCAAGATTCTCTTACGCTTTGGCTTTTTTTTTCTAAGTGGTCTGCGTCGGCCTCATCATGTCATAAATGTTTTTTTTTTAATAATTGGTGGTACAAGGCTTAAAGATCCGTAAAAACGGGAAATAACCGTGACACCGAACACATCAAAAAGAGCCCACACCTTAAGAGATTTACCCTTATATTCGAAAAAGACTCGAAATCTTAGCTTATTGCTCATACCTTTCCCTTGTCTTTGCTAACAATTTTGCTCACACGAGAAAATTTGCTAAAGTCAACAAAACCTTTCTTACTCCTAATACTCCTTATGGAACTTGCTCTAGAGTTGGATTGCGAACAATTGTTAAAACCAACCTCTGTGCCCCCTAGACTCTTGACATCTCTGTCGATAAGCATCCCTGTGCTCGCGTATAATATCCTCGACTTGCCTGTGATTTGTCAAGCAGAGTTTGTTAAGTACGTCATATTACGATCGAATAGTGTTTATGTATTAAGGGGGTGTTTGTTTTAGGTAATTAATAAAGGGAATTATTCTGATTCCTTTTCATGTTGTGTGTTGGAAGGGAAAAGGGAATAAGTTACCTCATAACCCTTCCTCTTGATTCCCTAACCTCTATTAGAGAATGAGATCCCCTTTCCCCAATACACTTTGATCAGCAACATATGACCATTGATCGACGTTGACCATTGACGGGCGGTCGTTGACGGATTATTTATTTTATTTCCCCCAGTTCAAACAAATAACTAGGAAAATCAAAATAAATTCTTTTTATTCATTTCCATTCTCTTTCCTGATTCTATTCCGTTTTCCCTCCTGAAACAAACGCCCCCTAATAATCCTTATTTGTAGCTTGTCAGAAGCGACAAATTGAGGATAATTTAAGACACATGTATGCTTCACGCTTGCACCAATGTATACTGTAGGAATGTTGGGTTGTTGGCGCAGGACCTTAGAATGCGAGCTTAAGGAATTCGCTGTTATAATGTGAATGAGTAGCTAAAACGCATTCACCTGGCAACTCTAGCTACTTATCAAAAAACTTGGCAACTCAAGCTCAGAATGTTAACCCAAGTTTGTGAGAACCCAACAATCAATGAAAATGATGAACGACTACTAACAAATTGTTACAACACCAAGGTTTGAACATGTTTATGTAAATAAGATTGTTGTGACAGCTGGCTGAAGTTGTTAGTTTGTTATGATAGGCTACCATGTTAGTATTGGGTAAGTCGAGAGTTGTTAGTAATTTATATTTAAGGTCAGATTGTTAACGCTTAAGAAAAATAATAAGAGAAAGTCAAATAAAAGATTGGTGGGAGATACACCTCGAATCATATCACATATATCAAAGCTTTTCTTTGGGTTCTGCGAAGGGCCGTGAAGGGTTGTGACGTGTAGTGGGACAAAACGATAATGGATTCGATAGAGAAGAAGCATGAGATTCTCAAGAATTGGTTGGATGATCTTGATGGGAAGTAATAGTCTCTCCATCGACGAGAGTTTTTCCCTCATTAGCAACCGAGCCCTTTCCCTTTTCTCTTCAGCGAGAACACCCCTCTCTGGTTCTCTCCAGCAAGAACGCCCCATCCCCTCTATGGTTTCCTCTTATAGATCCAACCCTTTCTATTGCAGCACTCAACTCCATCTCGACCTGATTACTTTGTCTATAGGCTATTCCCCTCCGCTCTTTATTGACCCTCTTCCCCCGAGATGTACATGTCTCCCTGCTCTGGTGCTGTTGGGTGCAGTGGTAGGGATATTCCACTTCCCAATGCTCTAACTTCTACAGGAATGACTTGGAAATGTGACCCCAAAGAGTGTATCTTGCATACGAGAGTAGGGTTAGTCCTCCGCTCCCGCCTTAGACCTGACCTTTACCCAATTCTCCTCCTACCTCATCTCTTCTCTCCCACATAACTTAGTAATTCTCTTTCATCCCTCACAACTTAGTAATTCTCCAGCTTTACTCTCCTTCTCCTTCTTATCCTTGCCCATCTCAATACACGATCACAAGATAACCGACTCCAATATGCAGGCACCCGTTGATGAAGTTGTGGCCAAATGTGAGGATCTCTCCCTCACACTTAGGTACTACTGCCCTTGACAACCTCATTGAAGAAGATTTAACGATCCAATTTGATCGTGCTTGCTGTCCAAAATCTTCTCCTCCAAGGGCGTCGATGTTCAGGCCATGGAAAACACCCTTAGCTGAGTCTGGCAAACGGAATGCAAACTAAAGATCCGTAGTGCGGGCGAAAACCTCTTCCTGGTCGAGTTCGATCACTAGACCTGGTGCAAATCGTCCTCAATGGGGCCCTTGGTCTTTTAGTGGATCTCACCTCATTTTCCAACTCATCGATGAACTCATGGCCCCAGCGGATCATGAGTTCCGTTGGATTTCCATGTGGGTTAGAATCCATGATGTCCCTGTGCTCATCCATAACCAAAGCTTTTCCAAATGTATAGGTAATCGCCTGGGTAGTTTCCTTGAATATAGTGAAGATTATGGATGTGTTAGAGGACACTAGTTGTGTTTCAAGGTTCTGTTAGACGTGACTTTGCCAGTTCTTTGATGTGTTAAAGTCTTTGTTGAAGGACGTGACTCTTCCCGTGTGTAACCTATGAAAGGATGCCAGTTATATGTTTCAGATGCGGTCTTTTCTTCCATGCCGTGAAGGACTTCCCCGATTAGTCAGACCCACCGGCGGAACACTGCTGGAAAAAAAGAATAAATAATGCTCTTTTAAAAACGGTTATATTTGTAAATCGTTTTTTTAGCATATTAAAGAACGATTATAAAGTAAGGGTTGTATTTATGGTTTAGGCCAGGCATTTTAAAAAACGCTTCACTTAAGAAGCGTTCTTTATTGTTTCGTGCCCAAAGACAAAAAAAATGCTTGGGTAATAAGCGTTCTTTATATGAAACATATAAAGAACGCTTTATAAAGAAAGCGTTTTTTATCTCTGGGACGCTTCGCATAAAAAATGCTTTCTTTATAAAGCGTTCTTTATGTTGCCTGAATAAACACGTCACTTTCCCGAAAAAATTTAATCTCTCCCGCGCTCAACGTAAACCCTCTAGCTAGCTACCTCTCTCTCTCTCGACTGAGCTCATGAATACGTACCCCAGTACCGTCGGCAAGCTACTGCCATCGCCGCCCTTCCGTCGCCGCCACTCCCGTCGCCCTTCCGTGCCGTCGCCCGTCCGTGCCGCCGGCTTTCCGGCCGTCTCTCTCGCCCCTGATGATACGTGTTGGCTCCCGATATTTGCGCGCATGAGCTTCTTCTCTGATCATCATCCAAATAGTTGCATGCCTGTCGCCCTCTGTTTCGGTAATTTCATCATCAAAATCTGCGAAACAAACATATATATATATATGTCTGCTCTTTCTCTTATTAATTTTGCAACCCGCGATCGAACAGGAATTAACGTACATATGCCCGTCGCCACTACTACGTTATATTATTGATGCATCTGCAGTAATTTTACAACCCAACTAGCGTAATCGATCCATGCTCTATCGCCTCTTTTCCTGATTCTGCTGAGGTAATTTTGCTAACCAAATTAACTGATCGATCAGAACATATAAAACATGTTGTGGTTGGGATTAATCACGTGATCATAAAATATTAGGATTAATTAAGTGTCTGGGGAATATTAATTAATTTTGCAAACCAATTAAACTGTCGTCTGAGCTGATTTTTTTGGTATATACTTGCTGGTTGTGTCCAAATGGACCTGAGATTAATGTGTTTATTAGGCGAAAAATAATGTGTTTGGGCATACAAATATATATAGCCGTACCATAAATTTTGCAAAACCATGCAAACTGTCGATCATGAACATACATGCTTGTTTGAGATTAATGTGTTTATTAGGATTAAGTGTGTAGGATTAATTTTGCAAACCAAACTGTCGCCTCTTGTACATGCTCTATTGTGGTGAAACCCTGTATTTTTAGGGGGGATACTGTCGGATTTCGCAGAAAATTTTGTCAAACTATTGAATTATTGGATTCGTAATGTAATTATTGTTGTGTACAAACTATCTCGTGCAGGCATTGTTAGTACGTACTTTTCATTGTCACACGCCTGATACGGGCTGGTTGATTGAAGTCTAGGTTCTTCACATCAAGACTAAGCACTACTCATCAGATTAGGTTAGTTTATAATTTTTCTCTAATAACTTCTTAATTGTTATATAGTGTTTCTCTGAATAGCTATTAAATATACTCGAACATAGTCACCCGTCTGAGATATACCTACTAGAGGTATATCTTGGATAGTCCCCGTCGGGACTGTCCAATCACGTTTGATCTCACCTTCTAGGTAGTGAACAAGTTTATAAAAAATAGTTCATTTAAAAATTCGGTAGCCTTTCCCTTTTGTTCTTCGAGTGTATACATTCATATATACACTAGAAGAACAGAAGGGAAATGCTGCCAAAATTTTCAATGAATTGTTTTTATAAACTTGTTCGCATGTGAGATTGAACGTGATTGGATGGGTTTAGGTTGTAAAATTTTAAAAGTAACTGGACTAATATCTGCCAACATATGAACGATATCGATCAGCTGTAAAGTAATACATCGATCTCACAGAAAGAGATGGAGCGTTCAAAGATGTACAATGACAGACTTGACAACGATTACCTACAAGGGGTCGATAGGTTCTGTAACATCCTAGTCAACAATCTTCAACCGAGGAATAAGGGGTATATTTTGTGTCCATGCATCGACTGTAAAAACGACTTCAAGTATAGAGATATTGAGAAAATTAAGGACCATTTGATTCGTCGTGGGTTTACAAAATTACGAAGACATAGCATTATGGCATGGTCAGCATGCAGTGGATGTGTTTGACTATGCAGAAGCTTCAGTAGAACAACCAGAATTGGACGGCATTGAAAACTTTGGGGATGATGACAACTGCACGATTAATGACGAGATCACAGAAGATGCGAACCTTGACACACTATTGGAAGATGTAGAACAATACTTTACCAACAAACCGAGTACACATGAAACTTTATGCAGTCATGTAAAGAACCACTGTACGCTGGATGTGATGCACTGGCACTGAACAAATTAAGTGCGACGCTGAAACTATTTAATGTCAAATCGAAACACGGATGGAGCGATGTAAGTTTCACGGAACTATTGCAAATTATTAAGGAGATACTACCAGCGGACAATGTCATGCCTACAACTACTTATGAGGCGAAGAAGTTAATGTGTCCAATGGGTATGGAGTACAAGAAAATACATGCTTGTCCATCGGGGTGTATTTTGTTCTGGAAGGAGTATGAGCTACATGATTGTTGTCCTAAATGTGGTGAATCACGTTATGTAAAGAAAGATCATCAAGACGACAACAAGCCAAAGGTTCGTTCCCCAGCGAAGGTGTTATGGTATTTGCCAATAATCCCAAGGTTTAGGCGGTTATTTGCAGTTCCGAAGGATGCTGAAAACCTTAGGTGGCATACAACACATAGGGTGGACGATGGTAAATTAAGACATCCTGCTGATTCACCGCAATGGAGAAACATTGACAGAATATTTCCTGAGTTTGGTAAAGAATCAAGAAATTTAAGACTTGGCTTATGCACGGATGGAATGAACCCGCACGGCACTTTGAGTAGTGTACACAGTACTTGGCCTATTCTGTTGACCGTATACAACCTCCCACCATGGTTGTGCATGAAGCCTAGGCATATTATTCTATCAATGTTGATATCCGGTCCAAAACAGTCGGGGAATAATATTGATGTGTTTCTGCAGCCGCTTATTGATGACTTGAAACTCTTATGGAATAAGGGAACAACATTATATGATTCTTATGCAAAGGAAAACTTCACACTGCGTGCTATGCTATTTTGTACAATAAACGACTTTCCAGCATACAGAAACCTATATGGATATACAATCAAAGGAGCATTAGCGTGTCCTGTTTGCGGTGATAACACTTGCAATATCCGATTGAAATATAGTGGAAAAAATGTGTACATGGGTCATCGAAAATTCCTTCCAAGACATCATAAGTACTGAAAGATGACAGATGAATTTGACGGGACAACTGATCATGCTGTAGCTCGGCAACCTTTAGCAGGTGTCGATGTTTATAACCAGGTGAAAGATATTGTGAACAACTTTGGTCCTCCAACTAAAGCTACAGAGAAGAGTGTTTGGAAGAAAAGGTCGATATTTTTTGATCTTGAGTATTGGCAACATTTGCAAGTAAGGCATTGTATTGATGCCATGCACGTCGAGAAAAATGTGGGTGAAAATCTTGGTGGAACGTTGCTAAACATTAAAGGGAAAACAAAAGATCATTTAAAGGGGAGAAAAGATTTAGTAGAGTTGGGTATACGAATAGAGCTCCAACCCCAACAAAGAGGAACACGTATCTTCCTGCCTCCCGCATGTCACACTCTATCCAAAGAGGAGAAAAAGAGTTTCTGCAGTGCCCTTTCTGACATCAAAGTACCATCAGGGTACTCTTCCAACGTAAGAAGTTGGGTGTCCATGTCTGAACTCAAGTTAGTAGGGATGAAATCTCACGACTACCATGTTTTGATGCAACATTTGCTTCCCATTACAATTCGTGGGATTCTCCCACATGATGTCAGGAAAACCATTACAAATTTGTCCATGTTTTTCAATGGAGTTTCTGCCAAAGTTCTAGATGTGTAGACACTGGACAAGTTGCAGGCTGAACTAATTGTCACTATGTGCCAGTTGGAGATGTATTTTCCACCTTCATTTTTTGATATTATGGTGCATCTGCTTGTTCATTTAGTAAGGGAGATCAAGGAGTGTGGCCCATTATATCTCAGGTATATGTATCCATTCGAAAGATACATGGGTGTGCTTAAAAAAAATGAAAAACCGCAGACGTCCAGAGGGAAGCATTGTTGAAGGATATGTAACTGAGGAAGTGATTGACTTTGCACCCATACTTAGAAGGCGTGGACCACATAGGACTTCCGAGATCAAGACATGAGGGCAAGTTACAGGGTGTAGGTACAATCGGGAAAAAAATGGTAAGGCCTGATTTTGCTGCATTGTGTAAAGCACATCTAACCGTGTTGAGCCATGTTGAAGATGTTGAACCATACTTCGTGTCACACTTAAGCGCTCTCAGAGCACAACATCCGTCGATGAGTCAAGTGAGATTAAAGAAGGAGCAGAATGCTACATTCGTTACATGGTTTAAAGAAAAAGTTATGCATGAAGATTCAGGCAATGTAACTGAAATGGTTAAGTTATTAGCGCTCGGTCCGAATCTTGATGTTTTATCGTACGAGGGTTTCGATGTGAATGGGTTCTCTTTTTATACTGAACGCCAAGATCGTAAGTCAACAAATCAAAACAGTGGTGTTCATCTAACTGCTTCACAGGAAATATATCAAGATGCAGGTAGTAAGGGAGTGACAATGAGGAAAGAGTATTATGGTGTGATTCAGGAGATTTGGATCCTTAACTACACCGGTTACGAAACTTGTGTCTTTAAATGCAAATGGGTAGACAACAGCGCAGTTACCGTCAGGTGGAACACGGTATGAAGTTGGTTGACCTAAACGCATTGACATACACAGAAGAACCGTTTATAGTTGCTTCTAAAGCTAGACAAGTGTTCTACTGCCGTGATCAATGTAATCCCAGATGGCCAGTTGTATTGCAAAGTAAGCGACGGATAGTTGGTGTTGATGGTGTTATGAACGAGGAAGATTATGACTGTGAAATGGACAATGTTCCCCTCCAAATGCCAATGGAAGTTGATAATGTGACCAACTTTCAGTGCACAAGATCAGATCATGGAGAAGGGTTGTGGGTGGAAAAATGAACAAAAAGTAAGTCTAGCATAAAAGTGAATGCTTAACACATGCGTGTACAATTTATGTTTGTTTATGACTCTATTTATGACTCTATTTATGACACTGACTATATCTATATATATATATATATATTATGTAATGATATTGTGCAGATTATGGATGCCGACGATCATGAGATGCTCATACAGTGTGATGAGGAGATGGAGATGGAGATAGATTCAGAGATGCAGTTAGCGGAGCGTACTGATAAGTGTTCAAATGAGCATGTTTTATAGGTGTATTTCATATATAATATTAGCACTTTTATTGCTCAATTCTCCACTTCGGTTAGTTTTCCTCTAGTTTATGTTTTATTGTTATCTCACAAATTTATTGTTTAAACATAAGGAAAACCAAGCTGGGAGTAAAGTAGACGAAGAGACGAACGCATAGACGCAAACGGCTCAGAAAACGGAGTCCAAACGAAGAATCTAGAGCTGGTTAAAATTCGTAGAAGAAAATACACTTGCAACCGCCTGGACGAGATGCGGACGTGATGCGGACAGCTAGGCGGACAGGAATGTGACCGGGCGGACGTGAGTGAGTGACCGCGCGAGGATAGCAGAGGCGTCCGCTTGAGCCTTAGGCGGACGGCTGTGCAGACGACACAAGTGACCGGGCGGACAAGGCAAGGACGTGTGAGACGTCCGCGTGGGATTAAGGCGGACGCAGAGGCGGACGCGACTAAAATCGAACGCAAAACAGTTTTTCTTCTTCGCTCGTCGACTTCGCCCGTCGACCTGTCTGCAACTTATCCATCTACTCTTCACGCGTTCTGTCCCCTGAGCAATCAATGCTCTTCCACCTCTGTCTGCAGTCGTTCTTCTTCTTCCTCTCCTCTATAAAAAGCCACTGCTACTTCAATCAAATACATACGTTCTACCCCAAGCTCAACACTCAAAATCTCTCATTCCATTTACAGAAATCCTACGTACTCGCTCCACTCTTCTTCCTCTTCATTTCTCCATACACCATTCACGCCTCCGTATTATTATTACTTCCAACCTCTGTCTGACTTATTACCAGTTAATATGTCAGGCTAAGGAGGATTTGCTACGGGTGAAGGTTTAGCTTTAGTCTGTTTAATTATGTAATCAATATTTCTACCGGTTAAAATAAATACAGTTTGTTACGTTTAAAGTTTATCACTCACCATTTTAATAAATTACATGAATTTATTAAAATGCTTTCCAAGTCTATTTTGATCAGACCGGTGATAAATAGACAGGTTAATTAAGCCGTAAATCTGGAGAAAGCTTATTATGATTTAATAGGTTAGTATTTTCAGATGCAATTATAATTCCTCGAATTTAACGTCCGTTTACATAAGTATTGCTCGAACCTTGATTAGACCGAGCATTTTCTGGTAAACGAGTTCTTATGAGTCTATGACTTAGTCCTTAAGATAATAACAGGAATTTTGCCAAACTAATATATTAAACCGGTAGAGATAGCATAATTAATCAGATTATATAAATCTGAACCCGGAGTTCCATTTAATTCATCTGCACTCAGTTATCTTTTCTGCTATTTAAATTCTCTAAAACAAGTCAATTAACTTCCCCCCTTTTTGTGACAAGCTTAGGAACTATTTTATCTCGCTATAAGTCCCACGGTTTGACCCCGGCCGCTTCTGTTTTACTATACTATTGCGACCGGGTTTTATTTGCAGCCCGACGGATATTTTGAGTTTTAATTTCTTTTCTTTTATTAATTACACCAGTTCTAACAACTCACGATATAACCATTCTGCAAAATGGCGCCGTTGCCGGGGACTTGATTTATTCTAGTCCCTAAGCCCCGGTTAATTCACCTGTTATATTATAATAATCTGTTAATATTATTTTGTTGTTAATCTAATTTTGGACATCTAACTTTGGACTTCGGACTTCTGACTTCTGACATCTAATTACTAACTCTTTATATTATTGTCATTTAATTTCCATTGTCCTTAACATTTAATTTCCATTGTCCTTAACATTTAATTTCCATTGTCCTTAACATTTAATTTCCATTGTACTTCAATTTCCAGTATACTAACTACTAACTTTAATTTCCTGTCATTTCTTTCCATTGTCATTTCAATTTTCTGTCATTTCTTTCATTGTCTCTAACTACTAACTTAAAATTTCTGTCAACTAATTCCTAACATTTTTATTTATTCTAACACATAACGAGTTTCTTTTCTCTGTTTTGAGTGGTGAATGCCTTTTACCAGGTCAAACAGCCTCCCAGAAAATATTAATAATCACACGGTTGGTTACATTCCAGAGATCGAGAGAACCTTTCTGCGCACTCTAAGGCAGAGACGTACTCAACAAAACATTACCACCACAGTGATAAAATCTGACCCGGAAACTGACATGGCATCTACACCAGCGACAGTTCGAAATATCAACAGGCCGTCTAACCAAGGACAACAGCCTGCTATCATCCTTCCTCACCTTAGCCCATCCGAATACGATGAGTGGCAGAAGCTGAAGCCATATCATCAAATCAGATGTGTGAAAGAGTTGGGCATGTTTGATGGCACCAGTCCGGACGAAGCCCTGTTACATGTTACAAAATTCTTGCAACATGCCAATAGTCTTACTGCGACCGACGCAGTACTCCAGTATGCAAGATTGTCATTATTCCCTCACAGCCTGACGGGAAACGCGAGCAAGTGGTATCATAGCCTGACACCAAGTACCATCGGTACCTGGGATGACATGGCCACCAAGTTCTACGATAAATTCCTACCCCCGAGCCGAACATTGGAGATGATTGCTGAAATCTATAATTTCAAGCAACCTGGGTCGGAAAATATTTGTGAAACTTGGGATCGTTTCAAAGGTATACTACTTACTTGTCCTCACCATGGTCTGACGAAAGAACAAGTATCACAATTGTTCTACAAAGGCTTGATCGGTCCGTGCAGAACAATGGTATTATCCTCCTTAGGGGCCGATATTCTGAAAAAGCCAGGAGCACAATTCCTGAATAGCATGGAGTCTCTCTGTGAAGAAATCAGAGACTGGGCCTCCGGTGGATCAAGGAGCGGTACTCCAGGTTTATATCATGTTGGGGAAAGTGATAACAAATTTGACCAGCTGATGAAAAGCCATGAGCAACTCATGGAAAGCAATGCTCAGCAGGCAACAAAAGTAAGTACTCTGCAGAAAGTGGTTGAGCAGATGGCTATGAACTCCTACCCCCAGCAAGCTAAGTCGATGATTTCCCGATCATCTACTACCCCCTGGCTATGCTCCTCTATCCCAATCATCTCCTGTTATTCTTGTACGCAATGTGGCGGGCCTCATGACTACGAACAATGCCCCCAGCTACAAGAATTAAAAGCAGCAGAGGAGGCAAACTACATCACCAACAGTTCAGGATACAGACAACCTTGGCAACGTAACATGCAATCTAACCTTCGCTACTCAAACACAGAAAATATCCAAAACCCACATACCCTTCAACCATCTCAAAATTACAGACCTCAGTCCAATTTCCAAGGAGGCCAAAGGCAATATCAACAACAGCCTTATGGCAATGAAGCTTCATCGAGTCGACCGACTCAACCTCCTTCGAATCCTGAGTCTGATATGTCTCAAATGCAAGAGATGTTTAAGGCGATGATGGGTAAATCCCGAGATACGCAAGAAGAGGTCGCAGCTCTGCATAAAGACCAAAAAGCCTTGCAATCTCAGATTCAACAGTTACTCACTCAACAAAGGCCACCTGGTCAATTCCCTTCACAGACTAACCCCAATCCAAAGGAACAAGCAAATTCATCCTTATAGACGACAGCACATTTCAATCAACAAACTTGTGTGCAGTTTCCTTAAGGAGTGGAAGGGAACTTGCCACCAGAAAAGGAAAAGAAAAAGAAAATCTAGAAGAGGCCTATATCAATGATGAAGAAACTACCAATCCAGCTTCATCTCCCTCAAAAATCCAAGTTCCTACTCCTGCTACTCTCTCCATCTCGAGTAACCTTCGACATTTCATCTTCATCTCCTAAAAACAGTGAACTCCCATTTCCCAACAGGATGAAAAAGAAACACCTAGATGAGCAGTTCTCCAAATTCTTGAGCATTTTCAAGAAACTGACTCTCGACATACCTATACTTGATGCTTTGCAAGAGATGCCTAATTACGCCAAATTTCTAAAGGATCTCTTGACAAAGAAAAAGAAGAAACCTGGGAAAGAAACAGTGCACCTCACAGAATGCTCTGCAGCCCTTCTTCGAGCACTCCCTCCCAAACAAACAGATCCGGGAAATCCCGTGATCCCGTGCTTTATAGGTGGAGTGGATTGTGGAAGTGGTTTATGCGACCTGGGAGCCAGCATTAATATCATGCCCTACGCCACCTTCTTGAAAGTAAAAGGAGGAGAAATGCAACCGGTTCCCTTCAAACTCCAACTAGCAGACAGATCAGAGATCAAGCCCATGGGAATAGTCCGAGATCTGGTAGTTGGAGTATCTCGCTTTATCTTTCCAGCTGACTTCGTCATTCTAGAAATGGATGACGATGTTGAGGTTCCTTTAATTCTAGGTCGACCGTTTCTGAGTACTGCCAAAGCCATCATTGACGTCCATGATGGGAAAATCACTCTGCGGTACAAGGACGAAACGATCGAATTCGACATGCAGAAAATGATGAAGAAAAGCTCTAACTTTTCTCCTCATGCTAAGACAGTTGGATTAACAGATGATGAGGAGGAGGCGATTTTTCTACAGATGAGGACATGTATTCCCTATCTTCCATCCTGAAAGCTGAAACTGAACCGCTAGAGCAAGTATTATTTACTTCTCTAGAAGAAAAGGTGGAGGATCCGGAAGTCAACGCCATGCTGGCGCATGTAGAAAAAGGAAAAACTGGTTATCAAACCTACCGGCCACCAATCGAAGAACTCGACAGGAAACCTCAAAAATCAATTCCATCAATAGAACAACCACCAGAGCTCGAGCTTAAAGAGCTACCTTCTAAACTCAAGTATGCCTTCTTAGCTGAAGATGACCATTTACCTGTCATTATTTCCTCTTCTCTGAATTCCGGGGAGGAAACAAGGCTACTCGAGGTATTGAAGAAACACAGAACGGCGATCGGGTGGACTATTGCTGATATCAAAGGAATTGATCCCTCCTATTGCACGCACCACATCTATATGGAGGAAAACTACAAGCCTATCAGGCAACCCCAACGTCGGCTAAACCCTAACCTAAAAGAGGTGGTTCGAAAGGAAGTTCTGAAACTCCTTGACGCGAACATCATTTATCCAATTTCTGACAGTCCATGGGTGAGCCCTGTTCAAGTTGTCCCGAAGAAGGGGGGCATCGAAGCTGTTATAAATGATAAGGGAGAGGCTATCCCTCAAAGAAAAATCACAGGATGGCGCATGTGTATTGACTACAGGCGCTTAAACTTGGCGACCAGGAAGGATCACTTTCCTCTCCCCTTCATCGATCAGATGTTGGAACGACTAGCAGGGCAAGAGTACTACTGCTTTTTAGATGGGTTCTCAGGGTATTTCCAAATACCAATCGCACCAGAGGACCAGGACAAGACCACCTTCACTTGTCCATACGGTACCTTTGCTTACAGACGAATGCCTTTCGGCCTATGCAACGCCCCTGCTACCTTCCAGAGATGCATGCAAGCAATATTTGCCGATTTCATCGAACAGAGCATAGAGGTCTTTATGGATGACTTCTCGGTCTATGGCTCTAGTTTCGATAAATGCTTGGCACAACTTGATTTGATCCTAGGACGGTGTGAGGATACAAATCTTGTTTTAAACTGGGAGAAATGTCATTTTATGGTCAAGGACGGATTGTCCTTGGACATAAAATATCAGCTAAAGGAATAGAGGTGGATAAAGCCAAGGTAGAGGTTATCGAGAAGTTACCGGCACCAACTACTGTTAAAGACATACGAGCATTTCTAGGGCATGCAGGATTTTATCGGCGGTTTATACAAGACTTCTCAAAAATCAGCAAACCATTGACCGACCTGCTACAGAAAGATGCCCCGTTTCATTTTGATGAAAGGTGTTCAGCTGCTTTCCAAACTATAACACAAAAATTGGTATCAGCACCTGTTGTCATACCACCTGATTGGTCTCTTCCGTTTGAGATCATGTGTGATGCAAGTGACTACGCCGTGGGGGCAGCTCTATGCCAGAAAAAAGAGAAAATTTTGAGAGTGATTGCTTATGCCAGCAGGACACTAAACGACGCCCAGAAAAACTATACGACCACCGAAAAAGAACTTCTGGCTATAGTCTTCTCCCTTGATAAGTTCAGGTCGTACTTATGGGGAAGCAAAGTCATCGTGCACACAGACCACTCCGCTCTCAAATACTTATTTGCAAAACAAGAAGCCAAGCCTCGCTTATTGCGCTGGATTCTTCTACTACAGGAGTTTGACATCGAAGTCAAAGATAAGAGCGGAAAATTGAATGTCGTCGCTGACCATCTCTCCAGATTGGTAACTCCTACGGATAGTGTGCCTATCAACGAATTCTTCCCCGACGAGACTGTCTTTTCAATCACCAAGGTACAGGAGCCATGGTATGCGGACCTGGCCAATTATTTAGTCTCTGGAACAGTACCCTATGATCTATCTTACTCCCAGAAGAAGAAATTTCTTTCTGATTCAAGGCATTATTTCTGGGAGGATCCGTATTTGTTCCGAGTTAGTGCTGATGGGTTGATTCGACGATGTCTCCCGGAAGATGAGGTTTCAAGCGTCATACATTTTTGTCACTCACGGGAAGCCGGAGGTCACCATGGACCCACAAGGACCGCTGCTAAGATCCTGGCCTCAGGATTTTATTGGCCTACCCTTCACAAAGATGTTTACCAATTCTGCAAGCAATGTGATAATTGTCAAAGAATGGGTAACACATCTAGGAGACATGAAATGCCACAACAGGGAATACTAGAAGTGGAGCTCTTTGATTGTTGGGGCATTGATTTTATGGGACCGTTCCCTTCCTCACAGGGCCACCAATATGTTTTAGTGGCGTGGATTACGTGTCGAAATGGGTAGAAGCCATACCCTGTCATCATGCTGATGCAAAGACAGTAACCAGATTCCTTAAGAAGCACATCTTTACCCGTTTTGGCGTGCCTAGAATTATTATCAGTGACGGAGGATCTCACTTCTGCAACCGTTCATTTGAAGCGCTTATGGGTAAGTACGGGGTACGTCACAAGGTAGCTTTACCTTATCACCCCCAGACAAACGGCCAAGCAGAAGTTTCGAACCGTGAGTTAAAATGGATTCTCCAGAAGACGGTTAACTCATCACGAAAGGATTGGGCACTTAAACTGATGATGCGCTTTGGGCTTACCGCACTGCATTCAAGACTCCCATCGGGATGTCTCCTTTTAAGCTTGTTATGGGAAATCATGCCACCTGCCTGTAGAGCTGGAACATAAGGCATATTGGGCAATCAAGGCCTTAAACTTCGATTTAGAAGGCAGAGAAAAGGAAATTCCAACTTCGAATCGAAGAGCTGAGAGATCAGGCTTACCAGAATGCTAAGATTTATAAGGAGCGCACCAAGAAGTTCCATGACCGGATGATCCTCAAGAGGGACTTCGAAATTGGTGATTGGGTTCTCCTATATAACTCTAGATTAAGGATCTTCCCTGGGAAACTCAAGTCTCATTGGGCCGGCCCTTTCCAGATTGTTAGTGTGACTCCATACGGTGCCTTTGAACTCCAGAACAAACAAGGCGAAACTTTCAAGGTCAACGGGGCACGTCTTAAAAGGTATAATTCTCATTCTGATATTTCAACTGACCTATCTACAATTTATCTTGTCCAAGAACAGCAGGACAACTCGCCCTCAAACTCTTCTCCAAACTAAAGCTTGGTCAAATACGTCTAGCTAGAGACGTTAAACCCGGGCAGCTTGGTGGGAGGCAACCCACTATCTATCTTTTGTCTTTCCTTTAATTTAATGTTGTTTTCTTTTTTGTATTATATTTCCCTTTTATTTGTTATAATAAAATGCAGGTTTCACTTGAGTTCTTCTCGCTGTGTAGAATATTCTTTACAGGTTCAAATCATGACATTCCACAGCTGCACTCAAGTGTGGGGGAGCTCTACACGCTCTACGAAATCTGGGGAGTACACTCTTTCCTTTATTAATTGCATGCCCTATTAATTTAATTCTATCTACGCAATGAGGGCATTGCTTGAGCTTAAGTGTGGGGGAAGAGCCTTTTCAGGGCATTTTGTGCTTAAAATGTTTAAATCTCTCTGCTTATCTTGCATTTGTTCAAAAAATTAAAATTATGTACCCTGCTAATGTAGGTTGTTCTCTTTAAAAACAAATACTATTATGAATTGTGGGATAAATGGTACAAATTTTAAAATTTTGATTACTTTTGAGGAGCATTTTATATGCGGTGTGACCAAATAATCTGCAAATGGTTGGATTTTATTGCTCAGGGTTTCTTTCTGTCTTCTCTCTTAGGGATTGCTAAGGGGTGCTTCTCTGTTAAAAAAAAAGAAAGAAAAATAAATAAAAAAAAACAAGGGACTTGCGAGACACCATTGGTAACCAACAAAAGAGTTGAGTGTTCTTAAATACAAAGGCGTGATGCCTACATTTTCTCATCCCTTATGCAAAAGTGAAACAAATGTATGAATCTATTTTTCCTTTTGTTTTCTCCTCAATGTCCATTCTTGAGAGAAGTTGGCCATGGTAAAAGTTCTCAGAGTCACCTAAAAGAAACATTGAGGTACCTTGGATCATACCCCGAAACTCTATATTTTATTTTTACCCTGAGCACACCGATGCCACCAGCAGTTGATTTTTCACACTCCTCAATAAGTTAAAAAGATCATGTTTATCCTACCCTTCATGATAATATTTGTTAGTATTGAGCATTCCCTACTTACTTGGGTACTGGTTTTGCTTGAGGACAAGCAAAAGATAAGTGTGGGGGTGTGATAAGTGTCCAAATGAGCATGTTTTATAGGTGTATTTCATATATAATATTAGCACTTTTCTTGCTCAATTCTCCACTTCGGTTAGTTTTCCTCTAGTTTATGTTTTATTGTTATCTCACAAATTTATTGTTTAAACATAAGGAAAACCAAGCTGGGAGTAAAGTAGACGAAAGACGAACGCATAGACGCAAACGGCTCAGAAAACGGAGTCCAAACGAAGAATCTAGAGCTGGTCAAAATTCGTAGAAGAAAATACACTTGCAACCGCCTGGACGAGATGCGGACGTGATGCGGACAGCTAGGCGGACAGGAATGTGACCGGGCGGACGTGAAGCGGACGGCCGGGCGGACGTGAGTGAGAGACCGTGCGAGGATAGCAGAGGCGTCCGCTTGAGCCTTAGGCGGACGGTTGTGCGGACAACACAAGTGACCGGGCGGACAAGGCAAGGACGTGTGAGACGTCCGCGTGGGATTAAGGCGGACGCAGAGGCGGACGCGACTAAAATCGAACGCAAAACAGTTTTTCTTCTTCGCTCGTCGACTTCGCTCGTCGACTTCGCCCGTCGACCTGTCTGCAACTTATCCATCTACTCTTCACGCGTTCTGTCCCCTGAGCAATCAATGCTCTTCCACCTCTGTCTGCAGTCGTTCTTCTTCTTCCTCTCCTCTATAAAAAGCCACTGCTACTTCAATCAAATACATACGTTCTACCCCAAACTCAACACTCAAAATCTCTCATTCCATTTACAGAAATCCTACGTACTCGCTCCACTCTTCTTCCTCTTCATTTCTCCATACACCATTCACGCCTCCGTATTATTATTACTTCCAACCTCTGTCTGACTTATTACCAGTTAATATGTCAGGCTAAGGAGGATTTGCTCCGGGTGAAGGTTTAGCTTTAGTCTGTTTAATTATGTAATCAATATTTCTACCGGTTAAAATAAATACAGTTTGTTACGTTTAAAGTTTATCACTCACCATTTTAATAAATTACATGAATTTATTAAAATGCTTTCCAAGTCTATTTTGATCAGACCGGTGATAAATAGACAGGTTAATTAAGCCGTAAATCTGGAGAAAGCTTATTATGATTTAATAGGTTAGTATTTTCAGATGCAATTATAATTCCTCGAATTTAACGTCCGTTTACATAAGTATTGCTCGAACCTTGATTAGACCGAGCATTTTCTGGTAAACGAGTTCTTATGAGTCTATGACTTAGTCCTTAAGATAATAACAGGAATTTTGCCAAACTAATATATTAAACCGGTAGAGATAGCATAATTAATCAGATTATATAAATCTGAACCCGGAGTTCTTTAATTCATCTGCACTCAGTTATCTTTTCTGCTATTTAAATTCTCTAAAACAAGTCAATTAACTTCCCCCCTTTTTGTGACAAGCTTAGGAACTATTTTATCTCGCTATAAGTCCCACGGTTTGACCCCGGCCGCTTCTGTTTTACTATACTACTGCGACCGGGTTTTATTTGCAGCCCGACGGATATTTTGAGTTTTAATTTCTTTTCTTTTATTAATTACACCAGTTCTAACAACTCACGATAACACGTCTGCACGTACACAGATCGTCGATGCCGCTGATGCTCCTACGACCTCTCAGGACCCTCCTACGACCTCTCATCTCCCTCCACGAAAGACACGAGGACCGTCACGTGGTCTAAATGAGAAGGAGAGTGGCATGATTGATTTGGTGTGGGATAGGTATATGTTACACCTATATGTTATTTTGTTTTATTTTTTCACATATATACTGATATTTATACATTTATATGTAGTACTATATATATTTCGTACGTATGACTAATATATATACTGTATATATTACAGGTATCTTAAACCCACTAGCGAAAAAAAGCAGAAGTTTGCCAGCGCCATGGGTCGATTGGTTAAGACCCATTGTTGTATCAACAAAAACTGAAGGAACCAAGATCCAGAAATAAAGGAGATCATGTGGACGAGCTTGAAGAAGAAGTACCAGATCCCAGATGAAGCATATCATAAAGTGTTGTCACTGCTTGCTTTGCGTATGCGAGCGTTCAAAAATAGGCTGGTGGCTGGTTGGATCAATACGAACAACCCGAAGCAGGTGCCTCCCTATGAGCTGTACGCTGGCATGATCATCGAGGAGGATTGGAAGGAGTTCTATGAAGCACATATCACCCCTGAGTTCAGGGTACATTATTGTTTTCATAGATTAACTTTTAAGTTTATGTTGTTAATATAACAGGATAAAGTTTATAAAATGAATTGTATTAATTCTTTCGACAGGCAGTTCAGGAAAAAGCCCGACAGAATCGCTTGAAAGATTAGAACCCACACTACATGGGCCGAGCTGGGTACGTGGGGCGTATACCAGGCTGGATTGAAAAGGGGTTATTGAAGCGTGTGCGTGAGGACGGCACAATTGAGCCGATTCAAAGTCCGGATGAGGCGAATCGGGCACAAACATACATGCTTGGCCGCCAATTAGAGAAGGACGGCGAAATGTATTATCCCCGGAAGGAGACTGTAGACTTAGCTGCAAAAATTGTGAGTGCCCTGAGTAATATTTAATAGTTTATAAATTTTTCTTACAATTTATGTATGTTTTATTTATTTGATCTAATTCATAATTTACATGTTTTTTGCGTGTACAAGACTGCAGAGGGTGTTGATTCTTTTCTTGGCCAGCCTCATACTCAGGAGGATCCGTTGAACAAAGCGCTTGGCAAGAAGGATTACCCTGGGAGAGTTTGAGGATTTGGATCCGCAGTGCGTCAGAGAGATGTTTTTCCTCACTCCCAACGGATCGGGAGAGAGGAAGAAATCAAGGAGATCGAAAGGAAGTTGTCACAACAATTCCAATCTGATTTGCAGCAACAGATGCAACAAATGGAAGCAAGATTGATGGAACAGCTGAGTCAGGGGCATCAATCTTCTAGCTCATCAGTGTATGCCGCCCCTGCACCCGTTTCCACCCCTGCACCTGCTTCCATCCCAGCACCTGCTACCACCCCTGCCCCTGCTTCTACCCCTGCACCTACTTCCACCCCTGTACCATCTCAGGTTTCGGTTACTTACACCGTACCTGCACCTTCTGATCCATTCCCATATGCCAAGCTTCAGGTATGCATGTGTGAATTTTAGTGCTTTGTCGTTATTTATTTTTTCAATTAATCAAAAGCATGCATGTTGTAATGTATGAATCTAATTGTTTGTGTTCGTTTATTAGGGAACCAAAAAGTGTCGTCTTTTGCAGATCAATGAACATGGCACCTTTGTGGTTACAGTAGGCACAATTCTACAGACTGATTCGGCGTCACTGTGTCATTTTAAGCGAGTTCCGGCCTGGTACGTCCGTGTGACGGTCGACAGTGTCTGTCAAGGCTGTGATCAAATTCCACTACCGATAGAGTGGAATGATTGGAGCACTGTCATTGAAGCACGTGGATCACAAGTACCATGGCCTTGCAATCTGGTGGATTTATCTGATAGTGCGGTAAGCAAAACAACTTATATAAATTTGTTTACTAATTACCATTTCATATAAATGCAGTTTTGGGAGAATAGTTTTCTAACGTATATATGCTAACTTGTCATTTCTTAGACACCTGTTCCTATTGCTGGCAAAGGTAAGGCAGTCAGTGCGTCGAAAGGAAAGGGACCATCGGGTCAGCAGGATGATCACTACATCAGTCCACTTCGACGCGATTTCATTCTTATCCAAAATTTGGTGAAAACACTAGGAAAGCGTCAGCAGATCTTATATGACTTGATACTCAGGAAGGGTGATGATTTCATTGAGTTCATCCTTAGGGTTCCTCCGTCTTTGTTCCACAACGGAGAACCCCAGGAGTTGCTGATCAGTATTAGCGATGTCAAGGAGCTACTGCTTGGTGATATGCTGAACATCTCGGTGATTCAATCCTACTACTTGTAAGTATCACATTTTTTCACTTTCAAAGTTAATAGTAAGTTTTATGTATATATAATTTTAATTTAATGCATTTGTCATCAAAGGCCCTTACTATCGAGGCTGGTGGGAAAGAAACTGGACAATATGATCACCTTCCTATGTCCACAAATCATGTCTTCTGAGGAAGCTATGAGAGACGATGTTGCGTGTCAGATCCATATGCACAATGGCATAATTGCGGCGGTAAAGAGGAATAGCAAATTTGTGCTCATACATATCATATCAGATGTAAGCGTGCTTGACCACCTTATGCTTTTGTCTTGTTTTATGTTAACTCATATAATTTCGAAGGTGAAGTTGATTTGTTGTTGTGTTTCAAACTTGTAGCAATCATTGGTTGTTGTTAGTGGTGTGTACTTACTCATCATCCTGTATAGTAATTGACCCTATTGGTGGAATTAGGAGAAACATCGCCATTTCTGTTCTACTGACAAAGTAAGTAAATTGTGCATATTTTAATTTCAAAAAATAAAATTTTATACCTTTTTGATGACTTGTCACTTAAATTAATGCTTGTTTTAATTAATTTCAGTGGTTTTAGAGAAGGTATGGTCAATGCCAATCAGATGAATTTTCCTTTGGAGATACAGTGTAACGCCCCTATTTAACGTATTTACAGCGGAATTAAAATCCTAAGGCGATTATAGACCATCGGGTTCCAAACACCCGATACCAACCTCACCAATTACAACCATTACAATTATCTAAGTTACGGTCTGAACTCAAGGAAACAACATAAACAAAACTAAACGTAAAACAGAATAACTCTCCATAATTCCTAATTCCCGTCCCAATCACTCATGCTCTTCGTGGCCACCTGTATAAACAATTCGTACCTGCAAGATGAAACCAAGCAGTCCACCCCGGGAGGGGTGAGTCAGTTCCCTGGAATGGAACTGGTGCAATTCTCCAAAACAACATTTAAAACATAACTCTTCAAAATTAACAGTAACTTGAGATCAAACTCTTGAAAGTAAAAAGGGAAACAAGGCACTTTAAAATCACCAAGTCAAAGAGAACAAGTTAAGGATAAAGATAAATAATAAAAGGTAAGTTAGTCAATCCAAAAACCACACCATGAGTTAGTGAACATCCAATGCTCAAGTTAGAACCAATTCCAGTTAGGATTAGAAAGACCCAAGTAGTCACAAAGACTAGGAATGGAAAGATAGATATCCAAGAACCAACAACTCAAGAGTGGAATAAAACCAATTGGGAGAGATGGCCCCACCGCCAAGTACGTCCTTTAGGACAGGGGATATACAGCCCCTCACTGTTTACTACGTCCCTTTTGGGACAGGGGATATACAGCCCCTCACTGTTTACTACGTCCCTTCTGGGACAGGGGATATACAGCCCCTCACTGTTACCATTGAAGACGCGCGCACGTCACAACAAAAGATTCAGCTCATGGATGAAACAATATCCAGAGTCAAAGGAAGAATTACCAAGATTGTCCTTTTCCATATTCCCACTAGAACACTAACTGCACCAAAGCAATACCAAAACACTCAGTCCTACAGAGTGCAGAAGCGTAAACCCTAGGCAGTTAATGTCTAGTGACAACCAATAGAAGGAACCAATAATCAGTAAGTTTCACATTCAAGGCTCAGTTAGTCACAATCAGCTGAGTTAGCCACACAAACAGTTTCCTTTGAAATCCATTCAAGCTCAGTTAGCGTTTTCCAAAACATTCCATAAAGTTCGTTAGCAAAGTCTCTGAGTACGAGAAATCGTACCTGGTAATTGTTGTAGCAGTTCTAGTCGACTTGTGCAAATAATCAACAATACTCTGAGGAATATTAAAGGTAGTCTAACATCAATAACTTGTAGCCTAAGTTAAACTTAAATAATTACTCACTCTTATTTCTAAGTCTCAATTGTCTTTTAAGCCCTCACTTAAATGTTATGTATAACCTTTGACTTATCTTAGAATGTTGTATAACCCAAGGTTGTAAGACTAGGAATGTATGTTATTAACACTGTTAATTGTTACACTCTTATCCACTTTACTCATACTTAACCTAATTCCCAATTCCAAGACTCTTGACCCTTATGTCATAATGGCATTTTTAGTCATTCAATAAACCTTAGAATTTCAATAACCAATTCTTCAGCTCAAACTTTTATTCTTAATTTAGAATAAACATCGTATTATGACCTATGATAGGTTTATCTTAGAATATTATACTATTATTTACATGTAATGATTATGTATTTTATCAATATTAATTAAATTCCATTATGATACGTTTTCCCCTTAACTTAATTAAGATCTACATCTTGTATATAGAAATCATAGTGTTGTATATAACATTTTACTATAACTTAATTGAGCCACTAAACTCAATTATCATATCCTTAGTTCAGAGTGACTTTTTATTATAACCATCTAATAATCTTGTCATAAGATGTTGAATTACTTCTCATATTGAAATAACTATATTATAATCAACTTAGACTTATCAAACTCTTACATTTAGTATTCACAAGATATATTATTGGTTTTATTATCACCTATATAATAAAGTGTTTTAAGATAACCTTTTAGGTATCCTTACTTACATTTAATTTCCTAAAGGTTTTATCTTTACACACCTTCCCTACATAGACTATGTATAATCCTTTTACTAACTTCGATAAACTTAAGTCATAAATACATTTTAAATTGCTTACAAAACCTAAGGTTTCAAAGGGATAACTTAAAAAATTAATTTCCTTTATTAGGTTTTAGGATAAGCATTATAACTTAACATAAGGTAAAAAAAATAAGAATTAAATCCTCATTCATAAGTGAAATTGACAATTATTTAATAAGATAATCTATTCTGAAAAGTTCTCGTATTTATATTCAACAACATATTAATATTTCTAGTGTCGTAAAGTAGATCAATATAATATCTTATGTAACTTAGTTCCATCCAATTAAGGTTCAAAAGTTTTTAAATATCTAATTTCCATTTACAACTCTTTTACAAGTTCTACAACTAAATACATCACTTAATTATAATCTCCCATTTTGAATATTGGTAATAAATGTATTTTATATGGCTTATCTAATTTCTAAGAAACTTAAGGATTATTATTTAGATTAATTTCCTAATCATAGTTTATATCATAATCCTTTTAATGATTTCATCTTAAAACATTAGGTTATTGTCCACAACTATATATGTTATGAAATGATTAAATCCAGGCTTATTAATCCACTTCTCAATTAGATGTAAAAGTATTTCATCTATTTTATTATTGATTATATATTAAGATCTATTTCTGTAACATTTTATGTAATCAAATTACAAATTTTTCCTAAGTCTTAACTTATTTATTACTTAACCCAATTACAAATTTACATTCTTGCCATTGACAAATAATATTATATATGTATTTAATTATGATTTATTTAAATCCTAGAAATTCGAAGGTAACTCAAAACTCAATTTCATAACCCCAATTTAATACCACCTCATATAATATCCTTTCATTAGTAATATGTAGAGGTTTAGTTTGATTTATTAATTCCTCCATATTATATTTTCCATAAGGTATTTTATTTCTTTAGTTATGTCTAATGTATATATTTGTACTCAGATTTATTCAAAACATTCTTTATGTAGTTTTATTGTATTTAATTATCTCTATTAACTTTTACACACATCCACGTCCAATATATGGTTTATAAAATAAAGTATTTCCCCTAGCTTCAATTAAGTATATTAACTTCCACATTATATAATAACTAAAAATGTAGACTAGTGAAATTCCTTGATTCAACATAAGTTTCTATTTTATTCCTCTCACATAAATATATATATATATATATAAGTATATAATTTTTACTTCACTTAAAAGTTTATACCCAAAATATTCATTAACATACTGTTAATAAATGTTAATTTAGTATTATCATATTATTCTCAACCTATAAAGTTTATTAATAAGTCATACTTTAATTTTTGTTACATTAAAAACCTTATATTATAAGGTAACTTACGAAAAATTTCAGAAATACAATTTTTAGACCTATTTCCTCTTGACTAAAAATTCTCAAATTTAATATATAGTAAATATGATATTTTAGACATATTATAAAATTTTTATTTCATAAAAATATCTTTTAAAATTATCTAAATAATTCCATAATACTCAAAACTTACGAAAATTATAATTTGCGTTTAAAAACTCAAAACCCATATTAATTTACATCAAAATAAACTAAATTTTATAAGGAATCTATGGTTAAAATTTCAAGTCAAAATACATTCGGGAAGGTCATTAAATAAATTCAGCAAGATAGGGTTTAATTCTGGAATTTATAAAACTTAAAACAACTTAATCTTCCCACGTCTTAATCTCGGCCGTCCGTTTCTCCTAACCACGATCGGACGGCCCTGATTCATCGAGTTCATCAGCAAATTCCCCAAACACCGCGATAGAGATTCTTCGATTTCTCTAAATCTACAGAACCGATTTTGATGATTTTTGTCTCGTTGGATTCGAAATTCCAAGACGCTTCTAATGGTACCAATTATACGAGCTATGATACAGTATAATGTGAATACGATTCTGGGTATCGAAGTTAGGGTTTATGATTAGTTTCGGTTTCGATTTGCCAAATTCTCTCAATTTATTGCGTAATTGGTTAAATTGATAGAGGGTTATGAACGGGAATGCAAAAACGAATATCATAGATGGTGGAATTTGGTCGGAAACTCACCGGAGATGCGCCGGTGATGAAATCGAAATCGATTTCTGGAAAAGTCAATATTTTATGTGCAGTTCGAGTAGCCTACTTCACGGATCAACTCGTGCTAATTGAGAAGGATTCAGTCCACAAAACCTACGGCATTTTAAAGTAGACATGTAACTCTAAACATTGGTGGAAGAATCATGGAAAATTAATAACTAGGGAGAAAGTTACAGATCCACAAAGATCTGACTTTACAATGTCGTTTCTGGAAAAATTCTGGACAAAACCCAACGTGATCAAGTAGGTAACTTTAGACGACTATATCTTCCACATGATTGAGATCTGCCTTGGGTGTAAACATAAAATTTATAGATGGATTATAGATCTACAAAACGAGCTAAAGAACACGAATTTTGACTGAGAGACGAAGAAGTTATGACGAGACGAAAATACCTTACCGATTACGTTTTTCTGGAAAACTGGGTTGAAAGTGTTCGGGGAGGCAACTTCAGATCGAATTTTCCATCGATGTAGAAAGAGTTAGGTTGTGTGTGAGCTATGGTTGGAACGAGGAATTGTAGGAGAAGAGAATGGAGAAAACGGCACTCAAAAATTCTCAAATACGAGAGAGATATTGGTGTCACAAGTTAGGGCAATGATCAGGTGGAGGCTGAGAGCCGAATTTTTAGAAGAATCCGGCGAGGTTGATGTGGCACGCTTCCCGAGGCGCGCGGGTGAGTCAGCAACCATGCCACATCAGCATTTTTTCAAAATTTTGGCTCTAAACTTCATTTTATCATAACTTTGGCTAGGATGATCCATTTTTGATGTTCTTTTAATCGATCTTCATGGTTTTCCATAAACTATTTATTGGTACAGGTTTAATGGGCTGGTTTGAACATTCTCAAAAAGTCAACCCTAGCAAGGCTTAGTAAGCTTTAAGGTCTCTAGGATTTTATATTGATTTTTATGATTCAAATCAATGGTCCAAGTATTTCTAAAATCTTTGTAACATATTTAGAGTGTCTAGAAATTTTTTCCAAGATTTATTGACTTATAAATCTTGTTATTAAATTCATAATACCATATAATAAATTAATTTAAATTGTATTATTATTTAGGATTCAATCAAAGAAATCCTCTAAATAATTTTTAAATATTACCATATAATAATTTGATGTTTAATAATATTATTAAGGGTTTTAATGAAAGAAATCCCCTAAATTAATTTAGATTAATTTAGGGGTATTTCATACAGTATATTAAAAAGGTAAAAACATTATATTTACTCATATGCATATATACTTAAATATATTTTGTATATATTAGTGTGTATATATAATAATATAATTTTATTGAAAATAGTGTCCCAGGCAACCGGATAGCAGCAGTTACAGTTATTTTGTGATGCGATACATGTTGGACATCGTGTCCCACATCGACAAAATCAGTAATGAATCTAGAGTATGTGTTATAAGTTTTGTGTTTGAATTGGTAATTAAACTGTTTCTTGCATGGTTGGATAAGTTTAAATGGTGTGTACTTAATTGCTTTTATAATTCTTGCGTGCAGCTTATTCAGTTCTTTGAAAAACAAGGAGGTACTTATTCAGCTGGTGATCTAGATTTTGTCAAGGAGCACATGTGCGCTTACTGGACGAAAGCAATACTGGAAGATGTCTGACTGATCAACCAATTTGCATCTACAAAAATGTAGTCTGTTGCGCCCATTATATATGTCAAGTACACGTTTCCTGCATTATCAAAGTTCTACAGATTGCTTTAATTACAACATAAGTACTTAGTAGCTTCCATCTGTGTTTGGATTTAACTGTAATTAAATTTTATCTGCATGTGTTTATGGTACTAATACCGGCATTCTCTGTTAATACTGGCTGATTTGTTGCATGCAATTGGCCTGCCTGGAATGCAAATATTGGTAGAGATTTCTGTTGTGTTGAAAATGCAACAATGCATTAATTGATCTGTGATGTGATGATATCGATCTGTAGCATTTGTTGGAACGTACAGATCAGATTTCTGAAAAAAACAAATATATTATATATATATATATATAAAGAACGCTTATCCATATAAGCGTTCTTTATAACTCTCCCGCCAACCATCATAAGAAACACTTATATGTGATAAGCGTTGTTTTTGACTGAGCATAAAGAACGCTTGTTAGGATAAAACGTTTTTTATGTTCCCATCGTTCTCGCATTATAAAGAACGCTTTGCAAATGAGCGTTCTTTAAAGATAGTATAAGGAACGCTTTGAAAGCGTCATTTAAAATGTTTTAGCATTTGCTTTGCTCGAATAAACAACGCTAAATAAACGTTTTTAATACCAAATTTAAGCGTTGTTTATTCTTTTTTTCTAGCAGTGGAAGTCTTTCCTTACGGCCCATGGCTCAAGGCTTCAGGTTTATGCTTCGGGAAAAAACCACGGTCGAGGATTGTAGCGAAACCTATAAGATTATATGTGGAATCGAACGCCCATTAGTTCTTCATGTTGCAAGCCAGACAATTGCAAACAAAGATGATGAGAATTTTGATGCATCCATCCATCCATGCTCTCATCCGAACAAACAAACACCTAGGTTTGAGGAAGGCATGGAGGATGAGGACTCGCTCCTGCTAAGAAGGTTTGTAACAGGCTCCAGTAGTACATGTGAAAGAAGCAAGCATAACTATAATAGTGCGACGAGGATGAATGGGCTAGGAAGTGGCCTCCCCTTCACCGCCAGAACCAAATATGAAAAAAAGGTAAGTGCTCAGAGTTTAAGAACAAAAACATCTTGGTCGTTGACCTCACGAGTTCAATGGATACTTCAGGTAACTTAACAACAATCCCATGGGTCACTGAGAACCGCCAAGAAAAATGATCTACCTCTAGGATAGTCACTAGTGTTGGCATAATTTCCGGATGACTATCTCCTTCTAGCCCATTGTCAAAACTATGTCTTTCTTGCTTTGGAGTTGACATCAAATTTGGTTGCCTCCCTTTGTTCCAAATAAGTCTTACGTTGGGCCTCTTTGGTGTCTTTTAGCTTTTTATCCTACCTAACTCCTAGTTGTGGGGTGTCATTAAAGAGCCTCAACTATGTACTCTACTGCCAATGGCGGAGCCAGGTTTTGAAATTTGGAGGGGCCATACTAAAAGATTAAAGAGGTCATATTGTAAAATACATTATAGTATACATATTTTTCTATTGAATTTTTTATAATTGTGGGGGCCAAGTCCACCCAACAATACAAGTGCCTCCGCCACTGTCTACTGCTAATATTAAGGAAACTAGATTTCGGAAGAAAAAAAAAGCTCACAACTCATAACATAAAACCAATTGGATTCGATGCTTCTTAATAACTGGTGGGTGGTGTCTTTCTTAGGTGCTTCCATAGAATTATGCAACTTCACTAGGGTTGTCAATTTTGACCCAACCCATAACTAACCCATAAACTATGGGTTTTGATTGGAATTTTTGACCCGTTTAAGTTTTGGGTAGGGTTTGGATTATCCATTATTTTTTGGGTTGGGTATGGGTTAAAAGTCTTGACTCTAACTCAGCCAACTCACTGTCTTCATTTTACTGTAGAAAAAGTACAATAAAAGTGCACATATACTAGCATGTCACTTAAGCACTTTCAAAATTCAATAACTATTAGTTAATAAATGTAAAAAACACTATCAACACTTTTTTGTCTGCCCATCTACAATTTGATAAATATGTTATTTTTAAGACTGTTAACATTTTTTACATATATGGATCGGGTTAGGATGAATGAAGATCATGCAATCACTTGTAACTCTCAAGGAATTAACAAACATCTTATAAAAGTTGATAGTTTAATTGAGTAAAAAAATGAAAAAACTGTAAAACATAAAAATGTACTCCCTCCGCTCAAGAATATCTGTCATTTTAGAAGCTTGCACACTTATTAAGGAAAGTAGAATAATGACGCATGTACCCCTACTTTTTTACTTTTCCATCTAGATAATAATTATTTTTGTGCTGAATAGTAGGGTTAAAAGTGGAAAAAAGTGTGACAAAAAGCTAGAATGACACATATTTTTTAACAAGAATCACATCCTAAAAAGACATATATTAATTAACGTAGGGAGTATTAAAATTTTTGAATTAAACGGGTTGGGTTTGGGTTGAATGGTTTTATTTGGGTCGGGGTACGGTTGAAGATTTGTACCTTGATTTTTTTTTGTTGAGTTTGAGACAATATATTTTTAAACGGGTTGGACATGGGTTAATCTTAACCCAACCCATCAACCCGAATTGTCACCACTACCTAGCTTTGATGTATCAGAATAAACAAAAGATGAGGGTGGTAAAATCTCATCTTATGCTAATAAAATCTATGGTGTTCTTGAAATACCCCTAAGGTTTATAAACCTTATTAGAAGACAAATAATGGAATTATAACGGCTAATAAGCCTTAATGAATTTATAACCATGAAAACTCCTAGCACACTTATATAAATAAACATGCAAAGTCCATGAAGGTTATTAAACCTTATATAAACACATGGACATAAGTGGAGCATTATCAAAGGAGGAAATCAACTTACAAGTTGATTTATCATGTTACACATTATTACATGAACAAAGAACACAAACAACTAAGATAAAATATAGCTTAAGAAGTCTTAATGACTTGTAGGCAATATAATCACTTGAAACATAAGTGTATACACCTTAGGACAACTAAATACATGTGTTACACATATAACACATCAAACAAGTCCAAAATATACAACATGTACAAAAGAAACACTAATATCAAGAGTAAATCAAAGAATGTATTTTTAGTAGTCATATTGAATAGTAAAATATACCAATTACTTAAAAAATGCAAATTAACACACTTTAGGACAAAGGAATCATGTTGGTAACAAACTAACACATGATACAAGTCCAAGTGTACAACTTATAAGTCATAATATTACAAAAGAAGCAACAAGACTCTTTTACTATATCAAAAATGTGGACGACAATGGTAAATGGTGGATGTCACCTTTTGATGTTGATCAAAATATCTTCATAAACTAGCCTAGTCACCATATACTAGTCACCTTAGTCATCCTTTACTCTTTAATACATAAGATGACAATTTTGTCTCTCTTTCCTACCCCACTATTGTTGTCGAGATTAGTCCCCTTCATTCTCTCCATTTCAGCCATTCTTTGTTCTTGAGCAAGGGAAAAACATTAACAACTCCAAGAGCATAAGGTAAGCTCTTAACTCATACCTTGTGTTATCTTCCTCTTTTCATTATCTATCCAAAGAGCCAAAAATCAACTCATTCCCATCTTTAAATCTAGCTGAAATCAAGCAGCAAGAAGGGTAGAAGAAATTTGGCAAAAATCAAGAGTTTGGAGCAAAAGAAGACAAAGCTATTCCATAAGGTAAAATGTGCTCTAAGCTTCCACATTCTTTTTGATTGATTACATGGATGAAATCTATGAGTCTTTCCACTAATTTTCCTCTATTTTCCTTGCTAGAGCTTTAGCTCTTTCCAACTCCAAAAGAGGTGGCCGAAAACACCAAAAATCTACTCTTAAGGAGGACTTCAAGGGTGAGTCAAATTAGAGATTTTCTTGTAATAAAATAATCTTCCCTATTATGATTTTAAAAGAGAATTAACTGTCTTAATGTTGCACAAAATAGACAGAGAATGACCAAAGGAAAGCCTTGAATTTCTAATGTAAAATTCACCTACAAAAGATCATCTTTGTGACTTATGATTTCTCTTCATGATTAGTACATTATTAGAGCTTAATCATGTCTTGTTATCTTTTCCAAATTCATGTCTCAAAGCTAAGCTAAACTTTTCCAAACAGCTGAGACTAAACAAGAAGAAAAATCAAGTGAAAAGTCATTTTTCAAGGGTAAGAACTAATCTAAACCATAAAACTTGTCAATCACCATATAAGCTTTATATTAGTGTGAAAATATAATCTATCACCCTTTTTATGTGTATATCCGAGAGTGGTGTGAAGAAAACCAAGTGTTAGGCTTCAAATTTCAAGGTAAATCCTTAATGCACATTTTTATGCTTTAAGGCATTTCAAACTTGTGTATTATGTTAAAGCTAAGAGTGAGGTGGGGAAATGTTTAATTTTGATCTTGAAATGACTAGTAATCAATATGGTCAACTTTCGTTAATCACTTAAGTGAATTAAAGACATAACTGTCAAGTTTAAGACATTATGGGGTGAATTGATAAATACCATAAAAATCTGGGTATACAGTAGTAAATCCGTGAGTGTTATGTATTTTTATGATCATTTATGTGTAGTTTTAATTTATATTAAGTTTTGTAATAAGGCCATGTCATTATGCCAAGTTTATAAGTGTTTGAGTGCTTTAAGTACCTGAAGGCTTAAGCTTTTGGTTAGTATTTGGTTTAGTGAAATAACCTTATGTAAAGAGGTATTTTAGTGAGTGAAATAACCTAAGGAAGCGTGGATGAAATTACCTAAGAAATGGGTAACATTAAGTGGGTGTTAAGTAACAAAAATGACATTAAAAATGTTAAGTGAACTAAGGAGTATACTAGTGAGTTTATGGGCGCTATGTGAGTGTCTAAGTGTAGATAAGCAAAATTTGAAGTGTAATCTGTATAATGGTCGAAATCTAGGCCTTTAATGGATTTTTGAATGTAAAATGTAAGTTATAGAAAAGTTAAAGGCTTAAATGAAAGTCTTAGGAAAGAATTGGGGTAAACTCATAAATAAAGAAAAGTTTTGGTCAAGGCAGAATCTTAGAGGTCAACCTTGATTAAGGAATAAGTGTCGACCGAGTTTAGGTAAAGAAATAAATTAAATAGCAATTTTAATGAAGATTTGAAGTGAAATGTAATTTTTACAGAACTTTAGGGGTTAAGTGTAAAACAGAAAGTTAGGTGTTGTTATGCAATTTAAAACAAACCAGGGGTCTGTTCTGAGGTTTTGGAAGAAATTGGGTTAATTTTGGAGTTAGATAAATAAGTAATATATAACATAAAGTTTAAGGACGCATTTGTAACAATGTAATAACCAATGGGGTCTAATTCTAATTTCTAAAAGATTAGGGTGAGTGGAACAATTATGGAAGAATAGAGGGTCTATTCGGAAATTAAATAACCACGATTAGGACCTTGGGTTATAATTATATAAGAGAGAAATGTTAGAACATATGGAGTATTGTAACACCCCAAAAACTAGCCGGTATTTTTTTTGGGTCGAAGACAAAATTTAAAACCAAATATATTTTTCTTATCATCTACTCAGCAGCGGAAGACAAAAACCTAATGGGTGTTACCGCCACAACCTAGTGAGTGCTAAGGCTAAACCTAAATAAACTTCAACATTAACCGGATAAATAATTAATAAATAAACAAATAAATAAAACTTAAAACCCAAACTAAGTACATAGACAAGCATCTAAGAAGTATAATCATTCTATGTGAGACTATAAACTATTATATCCATACTAATTTAGTCGAAGTGAAGTCTATGTCAATTCCCAAAGCTTGACTCTCACGCCTTTACATCCATATCAACTTCGTTACCTGCGATCAGAAAACAATATGCAAAAATACGTAGGGATCGCGCAAATCAGTGAAACTGAGTAAACATTGCCTCATTGTGTAAAATACATTTGAAACTCGTTTTATATTTGCAAATCAATAACACACACAATACATTATTCAATCGAAACATTTCTAAAATCACATTCACCAAAAGTATTTCGGGGGAGAACTTTCACAGGATTCCAATCATCAGTATTCTCGTACGGACACCCAAAATGGGGGCGCAACAAAATAATCTCACCTCACTCTAAGTCCTTAAGTGTGCACACCCCCAGAAGGTGAGCATAGAGCTTAACTGTAAGTAATGTCTACAGACAAAAATTCAATAGGTACATCGTACCAATAATTCCACGGAGCACCATAAAGGTACCAACAATTCACACGGAGCACCATTAAGGTACCAACAATTTACATGGAGCACCATAAAGGTACCAACAAGCCAAATGATTCATCCAGTGAAAGTCTCCCAAAACAATAATCAATTCCAATTGCAAAACTATTGAGTCCTGAATACATGGGGGAAATAATTCCCAACATCCAAAATCCAAATCAGGGTTTCAATAATCCATCAATAATTCACAAACCACACGAGAAATCAATTATGAGCACAGATGTTTACCTGGAATCATCGCTTAAGCAGACATTCACAACAATCCACCGCAATCAATTGTTTGCACGACAGTAGACAAGATCTTTCAAACTAGTCACCTAGTGATACCCCAAGGTATTTCAACATCTAATAGTTAAAATACAAATAATCATGTCACTACCGTCCACTATGTATAATTAATCACGCAACTTGATAAAATAATAAATACAATTATTCCACTCATTTTTACTTTTGAATATCCACTTTTATAACTGGCTGAACACACTCAACATACACGTTTATTCAATAATACACACACAACTAATAGTCTATAAAAATACACCGTAATTGAACACTGTATTGCCATTTTCATGCTTATTGGAAATAGTAGAATAGAAGTTGAATAATACACACGCACAAATGTTCCGATTTCTTCTTTGTACAAATAATACAGTACCCTGTCTCATAAATACGCGTCTACCAATTCACTTGCTAATTGGTGATGATTACCACAAGCATTATATATATATATAGTAATCCACTAATCTAAGTATTACCTTCTTATATTATTCCGTGACAAATTTTAATTTTAACTAGTATATTAATAATGTTAATTAACACCTACAAAACAACTGAACTCACCCACTCCTAATTAATATACATATCTCTCTCAATTTATACATATATACACGCTCACACTCATGCTGTTAGAATACAAGATTTTGTTGTAATTCTCAATATGATGATTTAACAGCCATTATCCCCTAACAACAATACATACTCGCGTATACTAACTCAAAAGAATTGTGCGTATACACATTCTAATTAATCACATATAATATTTTGTAAAAACCATGTACGTAGCCTTTTGATTTGGTATAAAATATCAATCGTACAACAACAAAAAATCGAACCTATATACATGTGTCAATATATCATAGTAATCAAGTGGTAATTAACAGCCCCCTAATTATACAAACAAATAAAGCCGACACAAAACAACAAAGTTAATAACTTCGTACAGATCCTCACCATAATTTATGTCATCGTTGGAGAGGGCGGCTATCTGGCTTGCAGCAATATGAGCGATCGCACCATAATTCGGACCCAGTAGAAAGTTCAATTGCTCACTCGCAATTACAACACTAGGCAAGAGTTAGGAAGAATATTAATGGTGTTTGGATTAAAACACTTGTTTGTTGGCTTGCAAGTTTGAGGTGAGGTCAATTCGGCAGTGAGACTGAATTGGATCTTTAAGATGAGGAGAACAAGAGACAGAGGAGCATGACCGATGCTTTGCTTGGTTGAATGGAGAAACAATATTTCCGAGGCGTGTGGGAGGAAGAAGAAGGAGCTTGAAGAGAGGCGCATACCATAAGAGAATGGAGACAGCCGTGAATATATAGAAAGGTAAAGAATAAGGGAAAACAAATAAATTACGTTAATTTTTATTAGTTTTTAATTACTTCGCTAACCCTTAATTACAAATATATCTCCCATAATTAAAATAAAATCTACATTTATCACTATTCTCAATGCCCACTAATAAAATACAAAACTAGAGTGGTGTCAACAACGTATTTAATTTAACGGTAAGAATCCATTATAATAATTCAAATATACCGATTTAAGTAGTAATAAAATAATCATATATTTCCAAATAATAGTATACTAAATTATGAAGGTGTTTATTTTGTAACATCAAAAATTCTACCAAAATATAACATAAAAAGGTTTAGAGAAATACCAAAATATATAGTACAAAGGTTTAGGAAAGTAATGCCGCAAACGGAGAGAAGAACGGAAGCCTTATAGAAAATGTCCAACAATTAAATCAATTTGTCATATGATTACAGTGGAATAATAAAACCAAATCCACATTATTAAAACAAGGCAATGGACCACGAATTAATATTTTTAAATAGACATTTTATTTTTCCAAAAATATAAATATACACATTCCTGTTTTGTCAAATATATACACGAATCTTTCAAAAGTCTGCATAATAATAAAATAGCTACTATGACAAAAATATATTTGATTAGTAGCATATTAAAATTATCAAACCACACTAGTGCAGAAAATGTCTTTTACCACGGTTTTTTTGCTTAAAAATCACGGTTTATAACCGTGGTTTATGCTCGCGTCGTATATTACAAAATAGCTATAAACGACGGTTCGTAACCGTCATTTAAAATAAGAGAAAAAACCACGGTTGTTTGAAACCGTCGTTTAAAACCTCTTTTCTCGTGATATTCATTGGCTTTATACGACGGTTGGGAGTATGAACCGTGGTATAAAGTGTGTAATAAATGACGGTTATTACAAAAACCGTGGTATATAATGTTAAAAATCAATGAATAAACCACGGTTTTATATATAACTGTGGTTTATAGTCTGTGAATTTTTTTTTCAAATCGCCGGCGATTTAGCGCCGGCTTCAATTAATCTCCACAGAGCGCAGACACAAGAGAATGGCCAGAACATGTATGTTCTTTGTTTGCGAATTAGGGTTGCAAAATGAGTGAAAAATGTGCATTATGTTCCTTGTTTGTTGGTGGGTTACAAAATTACCGTGAAAGAGAATGAGAGAGGGCGGAGCTCTTGTTCGCCGGTTAGGGTTGCAAAAAATTACAGTGAAGAAGAGGCGCAGAGCATGTGTTCCTTGTTCGCTAGTGTGGGTTGCAAAAATTACCGTGAAAACAAGAGAATGAGAGAGCCGGAGCATGTCCTTGTTCGCCGGTTAGGTTTGCAAAAATTACAGTGAGTGGAAGAGGGGCAGAGCATGTGTTCCTTGTTTTCCAGTATGGGTTGCGAAGTTGAAGAGATGGCGCAGAGCATGTTCGCCGGTGGGTTGCAAAAATTACCGTGAGTTGAAGAAGAATGAAGAAGAGTTGCAGAGCATATATGTGTTCCTTGTTCGACAGTGTGGGTTGCAAAACAGTGGGAGAGAAATAATATATAATAAGAGAAGAGAAAGAGCCGTGTTAATTTTGACCGGAAATTTGAATTCCCGCTTAGACTATATACCACGGTTCTTCCAAGAAACCGTCATTTATAGTTGTTTGACCACGACTAAAAATGACGGTTTTGACAAAACCGTGGTTTAAAATACAACGCGTCAAGCTATATACGACGGTTCCACCTAGAACCGTGGTATATAATACAACACGTCAACCTATATACGACGGTTCCACCCAAAACCGTGGCATAAAATGCAACGCGTCAAGCTATATATGACGGTTCCACCCAGAACCGTGGTATAAAATGCAACGCGTCAAGCTATATATGACGGTTCCACCCAGAACCGTGGTATAAAATGCAACACGTCAAGCTATATATGACGGTTCCACCCATAACCGTGGTATTAAATGCAACGCGTCAAGCTATATATGACGGTTCCACCTAGAACCGTGGTATAAAATCTCCCGCCGAGAATTTTTGTAACGGTTATTCTAATAACCGAGGTTTAAAATTTTTAAATGACGGTTATGTGATTAACCGTGGTTTAAAGTGCGTCATTTAAAATCTTTTTTCTACTAGTGTCATATCAATTAAAATAATAATTATAATCAATAACACTGCAAGGCGTTAAATATAAATATTATGTTAACAACTAAAAAGAAAGGCACTTAATGATTTACAACGTATACAAATAATGTGTAATATATATTATATTTTTACGGGTATTTCATTATCACCCCATTAAAAGAAAGCTTCGTCCCCGAAGCTGGATGTAATATAAGAACAATCCACTATCTATAATGATAAATATTTAACTCGAAGCTCTAATGCAAGTCCTCGCTCAAACGAATTTGTTTAAGACAAATTTCTAACTCATCTCTTAACTCCTTATAACGTCGCCAAATAATCTACCTCATTCCAAACACTTTTATCAACCTCCTTTAAATGAAATAATCAATTTCAATACTAAACTTCAAACTAACTTGTTGATCTCTAAAATTTAGGTTGTTGCAGTATAATGTAAGATTGTAATGTTATGACGTATAATGGGGTGAGAATGTAATATATGGAAAATATGGGGTATATGCGAGAGTATACAGAACCTTTAGATGGACTTTATAATAAGGTGCAATATGTCATTGTGTGACAACAAATGATAAGGTAAATACTAGCTAAGTAAAGTTAGTACAAAGTTTAAGGAACCTTAAAGTGCACTTTGAATTATAAGGATTTATGGAGTGTTACAATCATATATTAAAGTTGTAATTTAATATATATTGGAAGAGAAATTTAATATATTAAGAGAGGAGCTTAATATATGATAGGATTATGTTATAAAACATTAAACATAAAAGTCTAAAGTTAATATAAGAAGAGTTGAAATAAAGAGGGAATTATATAATTCAAAGAGATTAAATTGTGAATTATATATCTACATTGACTTGAATACCATTGTAAAGTCAACTACATAGACCTAGTCAACTCAATTGACCAAGAGAGTCAAGATTGACAACTCTTAAGTAAGAAGAGACTTATAGGATAAGTAAATATTATAAGGTCAATTAAATAAGCAAAATGTAGTGAGAAACTATATAAATGTACACATATATTGTTATGTACATATATATAAGTTTATACATATAGCAATGAACCTATGAATTAATGAGATAGGTTAATAAGATGATATCCTAAGTTGTAAGACATACAACAATGTCATTAATACATGAACTAAAGTATTGACATAACTAATCCCAAATTCAAAAACCCTAGTAAATAACAACTAGTTAATCACGGGGTTAGAAACTGGGAGGATTAGCATTTGTTCGAAGATACCAAACCGTATTACGACCATAGGATATTAATACGTAGTGTGATGCATATTCCAGATCTTAGAGCTTCAAGGATTAGCGGGTGAGCGTGAGACTTCACGCTAGCGTTTATTACGGTGAACGGTATGTTGTTATATGATCTGATTCTTTATGAGGGTTTCCTCGGTTCGGATTTGGTGTGATATATATGGCAAGATTAATTGTTTGATTGTGTGAATTAATATGCATAGTTGTATATTATGTTGTTGCCTAATTTATTGCTATGTTGTGCAATATTATTTGTTCATGATTATCAACCGAACTAAGACAAAGAAATGCTATCTTATACTAAGATAAGAGACGTAGTAATAAAACATCATAGCATAGGATAATAACGAATCAAATTATCCGAGATTTCTAAGAACTTACTTAGATGTAGAGCAACGGCTCGATAAAAGTCGCTCTTATTATATTAACAATCGAATGGTATAAATCACCTAGAGATCCTAGGTATAAGACCTTGATGGCACACATTCGAAATATTACACTGAGACCTAAGTTGAACTCAGGGTTATAGATTAAGAGACCTTAATCATTCAGTGACTTATATATATGTATGGAGGAAGTGTATAGAGAAATGGGATGTGACTCTTGGTGTGCGCTATGATCACAAGCATGATACGAGGATGTCTTCATACGGGTCCTTACGCTCAAAGAAATTCCAATGGTCCCAGATGTTTCATTGCTCGGATACTCCGCTGTTGGAGGTGGCTACATGTCGTTGGTGACCCGTCAAATATAGGGGTATGGTGTAAAGACATGTCGTTCTTAATGAGACGTTGTCATTAGACATGAGATATTCTCAACTAAACAATAATACGAACAGCTAGACAGCTTGTATAATTGGTGCAAATTATTTAGGGATTTAAAAGCCAAGATCAGGAATAAATTGTACGTTTATAATTCTCGTATTATTCTGCTTTGTTGTTTAGTATGCTTATATTATATCGTTGTATGCTATGTGAAAAGCATGAGTTATGAGTGTTTATTGTATGGTTGTTACATTATGTTATACTTTACAGTTTTATCATTAAAACGGTATTGCTTGTAAAATGAACTGTATGCTCTCGACCAATTAACTGAGAGGTTCGAGGGGGCATGACGGTTACATAGTAATATACTCAGCGGGGGCTGATTCCATACATACAAACATAATTCTACTGGAGCGTAGCTGACTACCGGTGCAGAGGCGCGGATTTTTTGGATAGCGGTATACCTTTTTAGGGTTTGTTATATGCTTTTGATTTTGAACTCGGGTTTTGTAAACCGAGGTTGTTTTATATTCGTAGTTTCTCACGTGTACGGGACTTACTATGGATTGTATTTTAGAACTGCAAATTACTATCTATCTCTTGTGATCACTGTGGAAAATGTTTCGTATTGTGTTTGTTTTAAATTGGAAGCTTTATCACTCGTATGAGTGAGTGAGAGCGGTAACACCATTAATTGTGATAATCTCACTACGATTGGATTAGTTAAGTACGGCAGTTAGACGACAATTAAGAAGTGTTTAAGTATAAGGCGATTGGGTTTTGACTCGGGGTTGTTATACACTTTTGATTTTGGACTCGGGTTTTGTAAATCGAGGTTGTATTATATTCGTAGTTGCTCATGTGTACGGGACTTACTATTGATTGTATTTTAGAACTACAAATTACTATCTATCTCTTATGATCACTGTAGAAAATGTTTCGTATTGTGTTTGTTTTAAATTGGAAGCTTTATCACTCGTATGAGTGACTGAGAGCAGTAACACCATTAGTTGTGATAATCTCACTACGATTAGATTAGTTAAGTACCACAGTTAGACGACAATTGAGAAGTGTTTAAGTAGAAGGTGTGTTAAGTTATGTTCAGTTTGGTATGGTATTTATCTCATGGTTAGTGGGCTATAGTTGTAACGTCTCTATTTCTGTAACGGTTGTTTTTGAGATAGGCAGTCATGCTTTTCTTTATTTATTCTCAGAAAGGGGGTTTTATCTCTGTAGCCTTTGACAGGCCATTAATAAAAAATACGAAGGAAAGTCTTTCTCCTCCATTCTTTTATCTCTGCTGTCGAATGTTGCTGATCACAAAGAAGAGAAGTCTTGGCGAATTCTTGCAAGGTGATCGGGGTCTGACTCTCAATATTACAATACCATCGGAGCCTAGCATTGAGTGTTAATTGGGAGAGGATTCTGTCACGGACCGGATATTTTCGTCAAATTGACGGATTCAATATCCACCGTCAATAACAATGATCGACTCAGATTAGAAAATGTAAATTAATCAAAAGGAGAGTATCTAAGGTGTTTGCACTATTTTGGAATTTATTCACCAAATTCATCGACGGGTGACTTCTTTTTTTTTTCTCATCAAAATTTTTACTCATCAACGGCAACGGGTGACAGACACCTATCCCGTGACAAATGTTTTTTTATCATCACGTAAAACAATAATTGAAAGATGTCTTATTTTGTTTTTATTTTTTTATTCGATGTCCCATCTTGAATATAAATTTATTTTTGTTTTTTATTTTTTAAATGTTAGGATGTAATTATTTTGTCCTTTTTATAATACATATCTTAATAATATAGTTATTTATAAAATAATTCACTACTTATATAAAAAAAATCACTTTACTAAATTCATATAAACATATGATTATTAAATATTATTCATGTATATATATGATTATTAAATATTATTTATTTAATTTGATAATATTTGTCGATGAACATATATCCCGACTAAAAAATTTTAAATGTTGAATTAATACAAAAACACTAAAAGTTAAGTATTCATAATTTTTTAGGAAAAAATTGAATAGAGATAGCTATTGTATAGTAGTTTTTAATCTTATAATATTTATTGTTTATAAATATATGCAAAAACTGGAGTATAACAATTCAAAATACATTAATCAACGAAAGAAAATTAAAAACTTGCTAATAAAAATACTTCTAATGTTTATAGTTTTTCCTAAATTAAAAAAAAAGTGATGTATAATATCATAAAAAAATTAACCTTCAAGTTATAAGTTAATGTGCATACACAAAAACCAAATGTTAATAAATGTGTAAAGTCAACTCTAACAATTTAATTTATCATTTTCAAACGTTTATGACCTTCTGTTTATCAATCAATCAAGTTTTATAAGCTGAAAAATGGTATACACAATGATTCAATATATATGAACGGCCAAAGAAAAAGATGTATGGCAGTCAGTGTCATATTGTCTATAATAGTGATGGAAACAATTACATATGGTTGTGACATGTTTCTAATTATTAGTGTAAACGTTCTAGCGTGGATATGTAAAAACCAAGGTTATTGAGTATATAAAATCTAACCCAACAACTCGTTATACCATTTCTAGACATTTATAGCCTTCAGGCTTTTTCAATCAATAAAGCTCCATAAATTGACAAATGCTTAGAAAATATTCTTATCAATCAACCAAGTATTTGTTTTCAGTTTTCAGTATTGAAGTACTCCACGAGCTTTGTAAACTAGATGCTACTACTACCTGTATAAACACGTTTATGTATAATGTTGGAAAAGTTATGTACTCCCTCCTGTTCAAAATAAATGTCGTTTTAGGCTTGAGACTTATGTTCAAATTATTTGTCGTTTTAGGCTTTTTGTATCTTATTTTCTACTTTTACCCTTTTCACTTTTAAAATTATTAATATCATTGAACTCTACTTTTTTATCTTACCAATAAAGTATACTTACTTTTTTATTCTTCCCATACAAAGTAAGGACACACTAGTCATTTTAAACTCTTCCTCAAAAAGTGTGAAAATGTCTAAAACGACATTTATTTTGAACAGGAGGGAGTATAATCTTGGCTTGTAAATGTTTAGATATAATAATGGAATCGTAGAAACGTGGAAACGGTTATATAAAAACGTGGAAACGTTTATATAAAAACGTGGAAACGTTTATATAAACTCGTGGACACGTTACATAACGGTGGAAACGTTTATATAAACTCGTGGACACGTTACATAACGGTGGAAACGTTATACTTGATTGTGGTATGGAAATGTGTCGTAGAAACGTTATATATAATTGAGGCATGGATATATAATTGTGTAAACGTATATATGTAATCCAGGCGTGGAAACGTTTATATATAAATCGTGGAAACGTTTATATATAAATCGCGAAAACATATTGTGGCGTGGAAACATTCATATATAAGTATTGAAATGTTTATATGTAATCATGTCGTGGAAACGATATATATAATCATGGAATCGTGGAAACGTTTATATGTAATCGTGGCGTGGAAACGTTATAGATAATCATGAAATCGTAGAAACGTGGAAACGTTTAAATAAACATGTGGAAGCGTTATTTTGAATTTGTGGACTCCTTTATGTAAAACGTTGGAAACGTTATATATAATGTGGCGTGGAAATTTGTTGAGTCAGTGACGACAATACAAAGTATAGAACAATTTCAAAATAAATTACCCTACACCTCACACCCCTAAAACCACCCTATGAAAGCTAAAAACGTCGAAGACATTTTTAAGGTTTATGGTAACGACCCTAAACCCTACACTACAAACCTTAAAAAACAGTAGAGTTAGTGACGACAATAAAAAGTATAGAACGGCTTAAAAATAGATTACCCTTCACCACACACCCTAAAAACCACCATAGGAAAGCTAAAAACGTCGAAGACATTTTCAGGGTTTGTGGTTCAGGGTTTAGGGTCTAACGACGCTAAACCCTACACTACAAACCATAAAAAACTGTCGAGTGAGTGACAACAATAAAAAGTATAGAACGACTTCAAAATAGATTACCCTACACCATACACCCTAAAAAACCACCCTAGGAAAGCTAAAACGTGGAAGACTTATTTTAGGATTTTAGTGGAGGGATGACCCTAAACCTTAATCCACAAACCCTAAACACCTACCGAGTAATTAAAACGTTATAAAGATGTAAAAATGAATCACAAAATGATCTAGCTAAATCGTCGAAGGTATTTAATCAATTCTCTAGATATATAGTTCTCTAGATATATAAACTATCATAAAAGTATATAATAATAGTAATTAATCATATATGTTTAATAATTGTATCTATTACATTAAAATTGTTATTACTATTTTTAGTGATATTATTATATTATTATTTTATTGGGTGATGTTATTACATTATTTTTTTTGCTATAATATTTACATTGTAAACTATATAAATACTACATATAACTCTACATATTGATATTTGGTTTTGTATTTTTCTGTATAACATTTTTTGGTCTAATTTTATTAAAATAATTATATTTAATTAGTACCTAATTTTAAAATATTTTAATTACAAAGCTCGCTTTATGTACATTCCTTTTCTTTTTTCATAAAATGTGATTTACGACTAAATTGAAATACTTATTTCACCTAACTCCACTCACCGATAATAAATTCATCATCAATATTTCTTCCTTGTTCACCGTGGGGTGACGTTTTTGATACATCTGGTGATGAGTACTTACTAGGAAAAGAAAAAAAGTGAGCGACTCATTGACGATTAAGATTAGAATTTAGATCTGATATTGACGATCTGGATGTTGTCCGTCTGTGACGGAAATAAGTCCTCCGTCACAAAATCCCATTCCCAGATTTGGATGCCAAATGTACTTGTGTGTGATGTCGTACGAGTTATTTGTTTTATTTGCCCGTTCGAAACTCTCAGATTAATTGGGTTGTCACTCCAAGTTTTGCGTTATGGGTTATTATCCTATGCCTTCCTCGGAAGGCTTTATGGGCCGTTGTATTGTGCTTAAGCCCGGTAAACCAATGGGCCAATTATGCGTTCATATGAGACATTGGAGTATAATATAGAGAACTTTTATTATGTTATCTAATGTTGTTACTATAAGAAAAGCTGAAGACCACCGGCAGAGCTTGACTTGACAGATCGAAGACACGGCTGAATATTGTGGAAAATCAGGTGCTTCTACTAGTTGGTCGGCAACTACTTGAATGGCACGATAAAGAAGTGATTCGGTATGCATCCGTCGGCCCACATGCATGTGTGCCTTTATGATTCCACGCTGAGAGTAAATCGGTAACTTTGGTCAACCGCTGCACTATTAATGGTTAATCGTATCGCTCATTACGGTATGTCCAACGACATTTTAATCATGTTAAAATAAAATATCTTTATAGTAGGGTGATTTTATAATTCGTGAAATATAGTGGGATAAAACTAAAAATAGAAGAAACTTTGGGGCGCATCATTGAGCGGTTTTATATATTTTTTTCTTTTTATTTATCTTTATCCCACAACAATAATTTAAATAATTGTAATTTTTAATATATAAGTCCAAAATAAAAAAAATTATATTATTATTCACATAAATTCAAGCTCTTCAAAATAAGACTAGTCATTGATATGTTTTGACAACTTAAAAAAATTATTTTTATATGTATACGATGATATTTTAATGTGAGAATGTATGTACATATTTTAATGTGAGAATGCACATGTTCTGATGTGAGAATATACATGTTCTAATGTGAGAATGTACATGCTCTTTAATGACCATCTGTAATGTACATGTTTGTATGGACATCTATACATGTTTGTATGACCGTCTGTACAAGTTTTCTTCCTTATATGTACATGTTTTAATCTAAGGATGTACATATTTAATGATTCCAGAGCTGGCTCTGTGGGTGTTCAACTGGAGACATGGCACAAGGCCCCCACTTATCAGGGGCCCCATTTTTTTTAAGGTCTTGTTATATTTGTAGATATAATTAATCACTCTTTCATTCTGAATTGACCGTCATATTTACTTTATGACATGTTTTTCCACTTTAATATTAAGCATATAAGATAAAATATTTTTATAAAATTAAATTTTATAGTATATAGTTTATCATGTAAGAAATCATATGCAAAACTTAAATTTTTAAAATTATTTTATCTTGAAGTCAAACGACATATCCCAATAGTAAATAGGACAGTTAATTCAGAACAGAGAGAGTAATTAATAACTTATACAAAAAATTATAGGTAAGAAATTATAAATAAAAAATATGATATTTTATTAGTGTACTTTATTTATATGATATAAAACAATAAAGTAATAAATAATAAATAACTTGATATAAATATTATTATATATACATAAAATTACATATTAAAAGTTTATACTATAATTTTATAAAATGAAATATTACCACTAAAATATGTATTAATAAATAATTTTATTTTAAAAAAATTGAATTACATAATTAAATATTTATTATTTATTATAAAAATTAATTTTTATTAGATAATTTAGTAATTAATAAATAATGAGTATTATTTAAATTAATTTATATTTTTTAATAATGTTTTTACATAATTTAATATTTTTATATAAATTATGATTATTTATCTGAACTCGCACAAGGCCCCCTAATTAATTGAGACGAGGCTGAATGATTCGTACAGGTTTATATGACTATCTATGTTTTTAATGCGATGATGTACATGTCTTTACGTGAGGATGTACATGTTTTAGTGAACATTTGTACAGGTTTGTATGACCATCTGTACAAGTTTTCTTTTACGTTCTATGCTTCATACATATAAACATAATTTTTTTAAAAGTTGTCAAAATATATCTATATCTGGTCTTGTTTTGAAGAGATTGATATTAGTCGAGCAATGATATAATTTTTTTCATTTTGGACTTATATATTAAAAGTTATAACAATTTAAAGTTTTCATGATAAAGAAAAGAAAAAGAATAATAAATCTTAAAAAAAAACGAACCGGATGTAACATCTTTGACTACACCCACCTGTAGCCAAGACGCTCTAATAATTATTTGAACTGTATAAATGATCTATTTTGATTTCAATAGTGAAATTCTATTTTTCACGTCGACGGTTAACCAAATAAATAATAGAAAATAATATATATATATATATACGAAATAATTAACTATATATATATATGAAATTACATATTAAAATTTTATATATGGCTATTCACGCAAATAGAGAGTATCTAAAAGTCTATAATAAATAAACTAGTTAACTAATATCTAATTAGTAATTTCTCATGGGCATCAGCTCGTACCAGCTAGAGGTAACAACAGGGCACTCTCTATTTTCTAATCTCCCCTTTCTATACTCAATTTCTTCCCTGATTAATTTAATTGTTATGGTATTAAATCTTGCAGCTTCGTCAAATAATTGATTGTTACAGGTAGCAGCTGCAGCTTGCATATTCTTCAAATCTTTCTTGGGATCATCCACGGGTATTCGATTGCTATTACTGTGTGATTGTGAGCGTTTGATTGTTGTTCCGTTTTGATCCTATATTGTTCTAACTTTATTGTAGGTTATAAGACCTTAACATCTCATTTTTTGGTTTTCCGCTATCATCAAGGTAATAGGCTAAAAAAGTTTTTATATCAACTGGGTACATTCGTGAGTCATTATTATATTGATTAATGTTGCATTGAGAAAAAATATATCCGGTTACCATTATAAATGGGACGGTTATAGAATCAAATTTCTAAAAATGGAATTGATTGATTAACCGATAGTAATCAACCGATTTAAGGGTGCGTTCACTTCGAGGTGAAGAAACGGAATGGAATCATAAAAAGGAATGGAAAGAAAGGAATTCCCCCGAATTAAGAAGTCTGTTTGATTTTAACACAGAAACAGAATAAAATCCTCAATGATTTTCTTTGTTGTTGTTTGATTCCAAACAGAGAATTGTTAATACTTAATTACATTATGAATAATATATATATATTTATATTTATCTAATTTGTATGTAACATATAAATGATATATATTAATATTTATATAGATTATATATACAATTATATTAATATTAATAGATATTTATATATAACATTTTTGAACTTGCCTATAATAATATATTAATTTTTAAATTTTATAGTATTTAAACTATTAATAATATTTATTCAAATTGTAAATACATAAATAAATATTTATTTATATATATATATATATTTTAATTTACAGTATTTAAATTTTAAATAATATATATAAAATTTTCATATATTATATAATATGTATATATATAAATATTTTTAACTTTATAAACTATATACGTATACAAATATTTTTTTTATCTTTATAACATTAGAGTATAAAAAGTATTTATTAATATTAATATATATATTATATATCGAATTTTTTCATATTATTTAAATTATAACTAATTTTATAAATGATTATATATTTAAATTTATTAATATAGATTATTATTCAGAATTTTATTGTACTTAAATTTTAAATAATATTTATATATATTATATATAGTATTTGTTCATTTTTCAAATATAAATAATATATATTAAAATTATTATAAATTAAATATTAATATTTATTTTAAATTTTAATGCTAATATTAAATATTATAGAGATTTATACTATTTATATTATATTATAGAAGAAAGATATATTGATAATATATTTATATTTATATTTATATTTATATTTATATTTATATTTATATTATATTTATTTTATTTTATTTTATAATATATTTATATTTATATTTATATTTATATTATATAAATGGAATATATTTATATTTCTATTAGATATAAATATTGTAAATTAATACTTATAAAAATTATGTGTCATATATTAATAATTATATAATATATATACCATATATATTAATATTTATTTATGTTAAAAATGATGATAGCGCTAAGAGGGAAGAAAGGGAATACTTTTCCCTAGGATTTTGGGGGAATCGTTAAAAAGGGTATGGGGTTTTCGAATCTTGAAATGGGGGAAACAGAATCACTAAAAACACAAAATAAATAACCACAAAGGGAATGATTCTGTTTCCCTTTATTGATTACCCCGAAGTCAACACACCCTAAATGTAATGATAATAAAACTGAATCATAAAAACGGATGTCCCGGTTTTGGTTAACCGTAGAGCTCTTCGACCCATTTGCCTAATTATCGTTTGTTCTTCTTAACGCATTTGCTTTTACTGTTATTACCATCTCCCCATATTAAATTGCTGGCTTAATATGGGTGTGTGTGTGTGTCCTATTTGCTCAACAACTAGCTTTTACGTGCAACAACACAAGGGCCACAATCTATGACTTGGTCTCCACAGCTTAGACTCTATCGTCTAGACATATTTTCTGCTTTGGACAATTAAGTTAATCATGGTAGCACATATTCTTCATGCATGCTAATGCTATAAATATTATGGTATCAGCTTACTCTTTTCTTTTGATTTTTATTCTTATATCTTGTTGTATAAATTTTCAAAATAAATATCTAATTAAAGATACATGGTTAGCACTTGTTTAGTTTGGGTCCAATTTTCTCTTAGTTTGCAGGTTTTAGGCTTGTATTTGGATGTGACGGGTACTCTTTTTCCTTCGTAAGTTTTTTCCAATTGGATTTTACTTAGGGAAGTTTTAATGAGGTCCATTTCTCCAGGCTTTCCTTTTTTAATAATATGGCTTTAAGCCCAAATTATTAAAAAAAAACATGGTTAGCACTTGTATAAAAATCATTCAAAACGGAACTTTTTCATCTTGTGCTTGTGTACTTGCTTTTGTTTTCCTTTTTGCATAATATGATACTCTTGATTTCATTAGACAAATGTTGTGCAATTTCTGTTTCATGTCTTAATTTTTTGGGTATAAATAAGCCAAACTTGAGCATTTAGATACCTAACTATATATCTCGCTTTTTAAGTAAATACCAAAATATAGACTAATCAAAAACCCCTTTAAAACTAAAAATTAATGAGCAGCTGAATATTGTGGAACAATGGGGCTCATATATGCCTTTAGCATTGATGCTCAATCAATGAAGTGTTATGTTCATGAATCTAAAATACATCAAAGGTTACATTCTCATAACTATATGATCAATATGTCAAACTTTGCACTCATAGTTTAATTAGTCAGTATGTCTCCAGCATGAAAGCAACATTGTTATTACCCTCTTCATGTACAGATAATTAAGAGCCAAAAAATAATCTATTGAATCTGGTGTAAAAAAATGTGTAGCATAATTTTGAATAGTGCCTAAAATCCTCAAGTGCCACTAACGAAGGGAACACTTATATAGAATAGGGAATCCAATTAGAGGAATTAGGAGCCATAAACACATATCAATATGGTGAAAGTAATCCTGCTCCCAAAATGTACATCCTTGTGACTAGAAGACAATTTAGGCTTGTTTTCATTGTACTGAATGTTTGTCGATGTCATCAATAGTTTGAAGTCGCTAATGTCTAGACTCATTCTTAATTGAAGAATAACTTAATCAAATTAGCATAAATTAAGGGTAAACTAAATAGCAATTGGAATCCTAATTAGAGAAACTGGTAAATCTAGGGTTATAAGTTTATTTGATTTTATTTCTAATTAATGTAAAGATAAGGGATAGAAGACTAATTATACAACTAGAGCCACTAAAAATAATCTTAAATGTTGTCTTTGGTGACATTAGCTTTGAGTAATCTACCAAGGTACATGATCACGATCCTCAAATGATATGAATGAGAATAAGATGAAGCTAATCAAGGGTCACAAAAATAGTCTAATAATCAAATAATCTTCATCTCCACTCACTTCAGCTCTCTTTAACAAAACCTAAACAATAGGACTAGAATAATTCTAAATGATTCAACAAGCTCAAACCACAGGAATCAACAATACCGATCATCGAAGGAGAACTGATGATTGTCACTACTAAAATATAGGTTGTTGGTAACAATAAAAAATCATTACCAAAAGTCAAAATCATTACTAATTCAATTTATTGTAACAACAAAAGTCGTTATATGTCGTTACACATGGCATAACCAAAGATCTACTTTTTTTATTGTAATGACTTTTATTCGTTATTAAAACTTATATCATTCCTAAAAGTATGATTTTGTAATAGTTATATTGTTACTATAGTCTAAATTTTTGTAAGTCTTTATACTATTTTTGGTAACGAAATACTTGTCACTAATAACGAGATATGATAATGATGTTTAAGCTGTTATCAAAAACTTGTTACAAAAATCTAGTTTTAATAGTGTGTACCCGGGAATCTTAGAGGTGATCAAATGGGTGGGCGGCATCTTAGAGGTGATCAAATGGGTGGGCGGCCCGGGTTCGGGCCAGGCCTGAAAAGAACTTTAGGCCCGTCGGGCCTGTTTCTAATGTACAAGCCCGGTTTTTTATTTTTTAGGCTGGGCCGGTCCAGACCTGAATTTTTTTCTGCTTTGCCGCTACCTGACCCAATAGGCCCGGTTTTTTCATTTTTTTATATAAATAATTGATAAAAATTTGAATAAAAAATAAAATTCTAAATAAAAGTTTAAAAAATAATATAATTCTACCAAAATATTAAAAATTTAATAAAAATTAAATTAACTATATATTATAATATGTATATAGTTTTAAATAATAGTACTCCCTCCATCCTGAATTGACCGTCCTGTTTACTGTTTGGACATGTCGTTTGACTTCAATTTTTAATATATAAGATAAAATCATTTTTAAAATTTAAGTTTTACATATGATTCCTTACATAATAAACTATGTATTACAAAATTTAGTTTTATAAAATTATTTTATCTCATATGCTTAATATTGATGTGGAAAAACGTGTCATAAAGCAAATAGGACGGTCAATTCAGGACGGAGTGAGTATATATTTAATTTCATGTCGGGCTTTGTTTCGGGCCCAAAATTTTGCCGGAGTCTGGCCCAGTTTTTAAGTCGGGCCTAATTTTTTGTCCAAGTCCGCCCAAAAATTTTTCAAGCCCAGTTTTTCAGGCTTTTTTTCAGGCCGGATCGGGTCACCGGGCTGGGTTGAGTTTGATCAGCTCTACCCGGGATGGATATTTGCCCCCTTCACCCTTTACTACCATTTGTCAATTCATGAACTCATAGCTAAACAATGGGAACACTTAAATAATTAATACCAAACAATGGTCTACTAACCCTAAGTAATTGAGTCATAAATATATGGGTTGTTCGATTACCTGGTCAATCAATAGCATTAAGCACAAGTCCCCTAAGCTATAACGTAGTCTCATCTCAAAACCTTTGAGAAGCAAGTACATTGATTTAGCCACCACGGTTTAGATTTCTACTTCCGTAAATCCGTTCATAGAAACCCCCAAAGATAACACATTGAGAAAATCATAAGTAAATCTCCAATTCACAAGTAGACAAGCTTAAGGCATAAATTGAAATACCCCGAACTTAAATATAGGGATTTAAATTAACTTAATACGTATTTAAGGGCCTAATGGTACCTAATTAATAATTGTAAGGAAAAATAAATCCAAAAGAAATAAAGAAAAGCTTAAAAGGCAAAAAATGCTAAATAAGCGTTAAATAACCATAGGAGGTATGAGACCTCGGTTAGCGTATTATATGGATTCCAAAGGTTTAATAAGACCTAAATAATATATGGGAGCAACTCCCGGAGAAAACGGATCCAAATAATGAATTAAACGCTAATAGAGCTTTAGAGCACGTTTTTCGAGAAAACCCGGAAACGTGACTTTAAGTGGTCAAACGGACCCGTAAAAATTATAAATCATTCAATAATAATTATTAAGCATTTATGGGAGCTTAATAGTAAATAAAATAATTTAACGAGGAAATTCCGGAAAACGGGCCCGGTTAACGAATAGTACCTAAACCGGGTAAAATAACGAGCGTTTTCTGTAAAGGACGAAAAACGCTCCAACTAGTATACTATATGGGGGCCGGTTTTTACTAGCTAAATAACCCCTCACACACACGCATGTAACTAGCTAATTAAATAAGAGAGCTAAAAGCAAAAAGCAATAAAGTAAACATTACTTTATTTCCTTCCCCTCTCACCCCACTCTCACATTCACTCATCTCTCTCCTTCCTCCCCTCTCTCACCGATTTCTCTCTCCCTCTCTCTGCTGGTGCTGCGATTTTGGAGCTCCACAAGAAGCCTCCCATGGCTTTTCATCTTCCTCCACATGCTCCACCCTCATGTAAGCTCCAAACTCGAAAATAACTACATATTGGAACTCCCCTCATCTTCCTCTACACTTCTCTCTTTTCAAAATCCAAAAATGAGGAAGTTCATTTTCGTGGGTATACCCCATTCAAAGAGAAAAGCACACCACTATGGAGCTTGGAGTCTCCTCTTTCCAACAAGGTATAAACCTTCATAAAAGATTCAAGTTTTCTCCATGTTTCTTTGGTGGCCGATTTTGGCTCTTTGTAATGCCTTGTTCTTCTCTCTCTCTTTTGAGCATAATATCAACCTTGCAATGGTGGTGGATTCACCTTCTTGAACCAAGGGCTAAAACCCCTCTTAAAAGCTTCAAAAGGTAAACCCTAGAAATTGTGTTTAACACTTTAAATGAATTAGCATTAATTTAAGGATTAGTAGATTAATTGCACTTGTTTTATGTACTTTGGGTGGTGGGAATGGAGTTTGATAACTCCATTCCCCATATGGCCGATTTGGGCAAGAAAGAGAGAAGGAGAAATGAAGAAGAATTGAAGGAAATAAAAGCTCAAGGTAAGAGCTCTTCACTCATGTTAAATTATAGTGCATTGGAGTAATGGGAATGGGTAAGCAAATAAAAGAACCTAAACAATTGTATTGGTATTGTAGTATTGGAAGTTTGAGTAATTGTGAGTAAGTTTGAGTATTTGTGCATTAGTATGTGAATTGTAGGCCTTGGAGCCAAATGGTCGCGTATGAGTATTAGTGTTGATGTTGAAGGAGTATTGGTGTATTGGGATGGATTCATATTTGTTTAATTGCTGGTAGGACCCTTGTATGGGTGTGGCTAGAATAGGAATGATTTTGGTGATAATGAGTATGTGTGGATAAGTGAGAATTGTAGGTGAACTATGGCAAATTTTTGGTAGGAAATGTACGCTTATGGATGACTTGGTGAATGGGAGAACCAAGGTGTGTATTGGAGTTAGTAGGTATGTTTAGTAGCGATGAAGAGGTAGTTGTGGTAAGAGGAACAAGGAGTGTGAAAATCTGTAGCAAAAGGGTATAAGAATGTATGGAGAAGTTAGGAAAAATTGGGGTGTAAGAATTGGTAAAAAGAGTGTTGGACTTGGGTATAGATGTTGTAGTTGTTGGAGATGTATTTGGGATGCTAGGGGTGACATTGATAGAGGAAGTATTGAGTGGTAGAAGTTGCAACAAAAATCTGTGGCATAGGTAAAACAAAAACTGTTACATTGGTAGGAAAAGAATTGAGGAATTTGTGTAAGATTGATTGATGGATTTAGTAAGGAGTTTGGTGAATGAACTAAGGCGTATTAGGAGGTTTAATTAGTGTTAAAACATGTAGGATTAAGTGTAGGAACAATGGGGGAGTAATGGGTGAAAGAGAGGACTGAAAACAGAAATTAAAATGCAAATACTGGAATCGACCGGACTTGCGACCGGACTTGCAAGTCCGGTCGAGCAGAAAAATTTTCCGTCAGTATGCTACTGGAATCGACCGGACTTGCGACCGGACTTGCAAGTCCGGTCGAGCAGAAAAATTTTCCGTCAGAATGTTACTGGAATCGACCGGACTTGCGACCGGACTTGCATGTCCGGTCGGACCAAAAAAATTTCCCGATGAAACCTACTGGAATGGACCGGACTTGCCAGGGTCGGTCGCAAGTCCGGTCCTGACAAAAAAAAAATTTAAATAATTAATATATATATATTATATATATATATATATATATATATATATATAATATATATATATATATATATATGTATATACATATACATATATGTATACCCATACATATATATATGTGTGTGTATGTAGGCATGCTAGTAGTAAGTAAGAAAGTAAAACCTAAAGTAATGAAACTAAGTAAGTAAGTAAAGTGTAAGTATAAGAATTTGTGAAGACATAGTAAGTATGAGTTGGGAAACATAGTAAGAGTACAAGTTGAATAATTGTAGATGTTAATCATTCAATTGTATGTATATAATAGGATTTGGTTTGTGACACCGGGAGACGTTTGGAAGTACGTACAACGGTGAACGGTATGATTTCTTCATGCCCTGTATCCTAATCTGGTTACCCCGATTTGTGTGCTTATTTGACCACCTAAATAAGATAAATGCATGAATCGGATTATATTGCACTTACTTGTGCTTGTTTACATTGTTCTTGATATTGTCTTGAACAATAGTTTGTATAATTCATGAAACATATGAATGATGATGAAGTGTATCGTACTTGTAGTGTACTTGTATATTGTAATGTATTTGTACGTATGTGTATATTGGTATTGTATTATTGTGGCTTGGATGTTGGCTTGTGCTAATTCCTAACTATCTAACTCCTAACTTAAGTGAGTAAATTGGAATGAGTACAAGTCCGATATAGCTTCGGCCACGCGTGAGGATGCGGAGTCACAAGAGGTTGGCTGCAATTCCTGACTCTTAAACTGGTCCGCGGCCCAAATCCCTTAAATGGGTAGCATCCCGGATTAGTGAGTCAAGTAAATCCCGGGGGTGGGACGGTGTAGTCCCCAGGGCCGGAGGTCCCGACGACTTAACTTGAGTAAGAGTAAGTAAGTATGGATCCGTAAGTGAGTATGTGTATGAGTATGTATGTGTATGAAGTAACGAGTAAAAGAGTAATCTCCACCCGATTAACCCGGGTGGACCAATGAAGCTAACAAGTATTGTATACTGTGTATGTAATGAGTATGTGTATTCAGGAAAAGGTAAGTACGTATTGAATGGTTTATGTTGTACTCTTGTACGTAATGAAGTGTATGTATGTGTGTATGCCTTGCGTAATGTATTGTAATAAAATGTATAAAAGCATGTATGCATGTATGTGTGAATGAAATCAACCGCATGTATACGACCAAGTGGTCGGCGTACCCTCACTAGTACGCGGGGTATGCGGTTATCATGCTCGGCGAAAGCTGACCCCTTCGGGGGACATTTTTTTAGTGTGCAGGTACCCGAAGCGAATGTGGTCAAGGAAGAGGCCGGGGGCACACCCTTGTAATTAAGAGTAAGTAGTTGTGAGGAACGGGTAGTAAGTAGACTCGTAGTGAGTACGTATGAACCTTGAAGAGGTAGTATATCTGTATAAGAATCTTAGTAAACTCGGTATGTGGATTATATTGTATGGTATTTGAAGTATTGTATCGAATGGAAGAATGTAGCGTGTATTGGTGTATGAAATATAGATGGTAGATATGTAATACTCGGGATTCCGGTCCATCAGACCGATGCTGTATGTAGAATCAGTAGCCTTGTTAGTCACGTGGGTGACTAACGGTAGTGTATCACCCACCGTTGAGTATGTAAGTATTTATCCGCTGCGTGAATCTGGTTTGTATAAGGAGATTGGACAGTAATGACGGTATTAGCGGTAGGGGTGTTACATAAATACTTAATAATTATCTTTCATTAAGCACAAGAACTAAAATAAAGAATTAAAGGAGTTCAAGATTCAACAATGAAGTTTTAGGGATTTTAGGGCAAAATATCCATCTCTAGTTACAACGAGGTTATTCCACCATCAGAGTACAAACAAGATAAAAAAAAAGGAGATGACATAAGAAAAAGGGCTTTTGTGAAGGTGAAGCTTCTTCTTCTCCTCCTCTTCTCTTTCTTCTTTTCCCTCTTTTCTTTGCTTCTTTGTGTTTGGTGTGGGGTGCTCTGGATACCCTTTCTTCCCTCCCTTTCTTTCTTTTATCGCACGATTCGGTTGAGTCTTGGGTGCTGTCCAGACATACAAGTCCGGAACGGTGTGGAGGGTGATTTTTCGGTATGAGGGGGGTTATCTAAATATAGTTCTTGACTGAAAAGCCTAGATCCTAAAATGTCATTCTATGGAGGGTGAAAACCCATTATTCTGACATCCCTTAAATACCTACTAAATCGTCCGTCTTTCCCAGAAAGCCTGAAGGGGAGTGCAAGTGTGCACTACACCCGCTCTCGATGGGCTCCACGTGGACTTATGCCTTAAGGGCGAAAATTGACTAGAGTTGCCACCTAGTTTGACCTAAGGAACTAGGAAGGGAGGAAAAGGGTTCTAAGAACCGTTAATTGACTCTGATGATTTGTTGCCTATGGATAGGACTTATCTGATCATACTAGAGATTCTGTGTGGGTTCGAACTGGGTTACACCCCTTAGAACTGGAAACGACCACGACTTCGGATTGGTGCCCGAGGAAACCTCGATCTCCAATTGTCGAGATTACCTTCTTTCAAAACATTATTAAAGAGATTCATTTAAAAGCCAAAGATAGGATTAGGATAGGAAGAGAGAAAGAGAGTGGATGAGGCGAGCTTTTCTGCCAAGCTAGCGCCAAGAAGAGGAATTGGGGAATTTGAATTAATATAGCAACAAGATTTGGGAGGAGTCTGAGGTTGAGTGAATGGACAAGACTTGGAGTCTGATGCTTTGAAAGTTGTGGGAGCCGAAGAGGGTTTGAGTGTTTTGAGAGGTATGAGTATCGCCTTAGAGGGGGAAAAAGGTTTTTTTTTGTTTAGAATGGGGTCGCACCCTAGATGGGCTGCCTACGTACTCAACTCCCTGTTGAGATCAGACCTTACGTAGTTCACTATATTTGGGTTTTGGAAGTTAGATGTTGGTGGCATTTGAAGATATTTGAGGTGTTTGAGATTTAGAAGGGTTCGAAGTTTCGAGAAGTTTCGGGTTTGGGATGCTAGTCTGTGAGACGCTCGGGTCTGTGAGACGTTTGAAACCTTGAGATGTCAAAGTCTGTGAGACGCTTGGATCTGTGAGACGCTCGAGTCTGTGAGATGCTCAGGTCTGTGAGACATTCGAATCATTGGAATAACAAAGTCTGTGAGATACTCGAGTCTGTGAGACATTCGAATGTGTGGGGGTAATGGGATTTTGAGGGACGATTTGAGTCCATGAAGTTGGGAATTATTTTGGATTGAAATGAATTTATTGAATCGGAATTTGAAATAGGTTTTTGAAGTGAATGAATTTTTGAATTGAGTTGAAATTGGATGAAGTTTGAATGAATTTGAATGGAGATGAATTTGAATTGAGATGAATTTGGAATTGAATTTGGATTTTGAATGAGTTTGGGAATGAATTTGGATTTTGAATGAGTATGGAATTGAATTGAATTGAAGTTAGAATGAGTTAGATTGAAATGAATTTTGAATTGAATTGAATTGAATGAATTTGAATTGAAATTGGATTGATTTTGGAATTGAATTTGGAATTGAGATGAATTTTTAAATTGAATTGAAGTTGGAATGAATTGACTTGAAAGTGGGCCAAATTGGACCATGAAGATGGGTCAGATTGGGCCTCGAAATTGGGCCGGAGTGGTGAAGTTAGGCTTGATTTGAGCCTTGAAAGATGGGCCGGATTGGGCCTTGGAAGATGAGCCAGATTGGGCCTCGTTTGTGGATTTTGGGCCGGGTCATACATGGGTCAATTTTTGGGCCTCAATTTGGGCCAAGTCTGATTTGGACTGAGTTTATGGTCTTTGGGCCCGTTTTGTGGGCTTGGGCTGAATTTGTGGATTTTGGGCCCTAAACCTAGACTGAAACTAAGGATTTGAATTATGACTATGGATTAGAAATTGACTGATTTTTTGGAATGGAATTGATAATAATTTTTTTTATTAGAATGTTGATTGTGCATTTTATTCTAATATTAGGGGATGATTTGGAAAATTTTGAGGAAAACGAGTATTCCTCACATGGACCGTGTCTAGGACCTGTATTCATGTAGGATACCCTCTCATAAAGCTATTCTACACGGGGTAGCTTATGGGCTATCTAGGGCTTCCTATGTGTTGGGTCTCTATATTGAGCTGGGCCCAACAATTGACAAGCTAAAAAATCTATAACATGTAATACATAATGAAAACAAATAATATGAAATAGCAAAACCGAACATGGGTAACCAACGGATATAAAAAAAAATCAAATCCGAAAGTAGCAATACAATTGTTTCTTTTCCTAAACCTTTTTTTTTGTAAAAAAAATTCATTGATCTTTCCAGAACTAGACAAAGTTGCGCGAAAGTTTTAGAACAAAATACTGACTTAAATCAACGAATGGTAATCAGATTGCCGATTCATTTTATTAATCTAGAGATCCTAAACTAACGAAAAGGAAACCAAAAAAACCTAAAACTTAAGAAATGATAATCACCAATAAATGACTAGCTTTGAAAGTTATTCACCCTCCTTTCTTTTTCTGTTTTTCGGCTTTCATTTTTTTAAAACTCAAATATCCACACGCAATCGAGAAAAAAGATAATGTCCGCTTGATCGAATCCAACCGATAATACTACAGGTATCTATGAAGCAGAAAGCAAGAGAAGTATCACAATCCACAACACATGTGCATTTAGGCATGAATCAGTTAAAAAGATTGTTAGATTAAGATGAATACCGACAGAGAAGAAAACTCATCAAATCCCTTCCGAGCTTGATCGGAACTAGAAATAAGCCCAGCCAGGCGTTGTTTTGGACCATCGCGAGGCAGACACCGGAATCCACTGGAAGGAGAAGAACTGGGACTTCGTTTGCCAGGGATGGTGAAGAGAATGCATGGAGGAGAAGCATATACATTCCATATTCGTGCTAAAGTGGAGAGAAAAACAGAGGCGCAGGGCTTGTATGTTCTTAAGGTGGTGGAGTGTGAATGACCCTGGTTCGCCGCCGTGAAGAGCATGAAGACGACGCAGAGTAGTATTCCGGGTCCGCCAGTTGAAGGGAGTGAAGAGAGTTGAAGCAGGGGAGCGTGATGTTCCTTGTCGCCAGTTGAGTTGAGAAATTTACCGATGTGAAAAGGATACAAACGAGTGGAGACTAGAGCTGCGTGTTCCTTGTTGGCTTGCTGGAGTGACGAGAATAACAGACACGCAGATATTCTCCTTGTTCCTTGCGGTATAAGGAAGGATGGCAGAGGGAGTATGCATTTCTTTGTTCTCTAGTTGGGTTGCAACTTACTGTCATGAAGAGAACGAAGGGGTTGAGAGTCGCGTATTCCTTGTTCTCCAGTTGGGTAGCAATATTACCGACGTGAAGAGAACGAATGAGAGGTGTAGAGCTCTTTGTTTTGCCAGCGACAATGAAGAGAACGCAGAAGCATGTATGTTCCCTTCTGATTTCTTGTTCGCGAGTGAGAAGAGAACGAAGAAGGAGCGGCGTTCGTACGCTGCTCGTACACCGGTTTGGGATCAAAATGAACACGAGGAAGAGAATGAAGATGGATGTCTGGGTTTTGGATTAGCGTGAGGAAGAGAATGAGAGTGGAGCAATGGTCGTTCCTTGTTCGCCAGTAAGGTTACAAAATTGCCGATAGTGAATGATTTGGAAAGAAAACTAAATTTGAAGAAGGGATTGGGATGGAAATTGGGTGACAAAATTTCAGGGCTTAGGGAAGGCTATCTTCTCTTCGATTTCGTTTGTAAATCTTGATGAACATGGAGCATGTTTATGGGTTTTGATGTTGCCGAAGTGAGTTTTGATGAAGATGAAAAACGAAGAAGAGAAACAGGACTGATACGGCTACTGTAGATATTTCAGGCTCTGCTATGTTGTTGTTTTTATAGAGAAGGGATTAGGGTTGTAGGGCAACTAGGTTTTAAGTTGGGTCAGGTTTGACCACGGGTCAACAAAGATTAAAAAAAACTATCTTGCGAACGCTCAGTTTCGAACCTGGGTTTCCATTCGCCCTTACGCACGCTACAACCGGCTATGATACTTTAGAATTCAATCTATAGATGCAAAAAAAATGTTGAAGAAATACAGGCTACACAGAAAAAAGAAACATGCTCTCTCACAAATTGAACCTTGGATCTACAAGTTCCTAAACAAACATACTAACCAGCTAAGCTATAACCAAAATCAGTATACAAACGCAAGAAGTTCTATTAACGCTCTAATTCAAACTTGATGAATTCTTAAAAAAACGCTAACATTTTAAATGGAAATATACATTAAAACTAAAGAGCTTAATCCAACAAAATAATATATTTTCTCCCTAGAAGTCGTGAAATTCTGGAATGACAATAATAAAATACAAAATGTAATAATACATAAAATGACGACATAATATAATGATAAGTGCATGAAATAATGAAAATGTGCTAATAGAATGGTGGTTAAAATACAAACAAACACAATAAAATAGAAGTTGAATTACATATGTACGAGTAGCAGTAAATAAAAATAGAAAAAAGGAAGTAACAAAATAAAATGATATGAGAGGGAGTTTAATCAAATTAGCGACAAAACAAAATATGCTAATATGGAATATAATAGCAAAAAGGTACATAAAATGATGAAGATAATTCTAAAAATAATAATGATAAAGACAAGATACAGACAAGTACTAATAAAGAAAATACAAGTAAAAGTATCAATGAAATGAAATGAGATAAAATAAGCAAGTAACAAAATAGCATGAACAAAAATAAAATGAATAGACAAATGAGTAAGCGAATAAAATGTAACTGACTAACATGAAATAAATTGAAAAATAAAATGGTAAAATGAGTAAATAACGAAAATGGATGAATTTGAAAACTGATGGATTGAGAATTGATTTTTAAAATTTGTTTTAAAATAGAGGTTTCATTTTGGTACGCACATGAATAAGTGTCAAAACAAAAGGCGAAGACCTTCTTATTTTATTTATTTATCTATTATTTTGCTTTATGAGGTGAGAATTTTTGGTGTCTACAGATGGCTCCCCTTGATTCAATTTTGCAAGCCCTTGCAGAATTGGATCAAGGTTGAGAGGGCGCCAAAAATTCTCACTACGGCTTCATGGTGTAATAGGATACGACCGCAAGGAAGATAATGTATGAATGCGACGGGAAATGATATGATTGCTGAATACACGAGGACTTATTACGAGCCTCAGCTGGACCTCTTGACATCCAGTCCTAGAACTTATGACGAGCCTAAAATGCTAACAATAGATTGGTTTGGGGTGCATGAGCACTTAGGAGTGCCTCAACTGGACCTCTTGACATCCAGTCCTAGGGCTTATGATGAGCCTATAATGCAATTGAAAGTACGAGGACTTAGGAGAGCCTCAACTAGACCACTTGACATCTAGCTATAGGACTTATGACTAGCCTATAATACATTAGAATGTGTACCGTACTAGTAGTGTAATAGCTGCATAGCAGGTGGGTGTGAAACAATCTTGCACTAGTAGCGTAATAGCTGCCTAATGAAGGAAGAACGGCAGGATTGCACTAGTAGCGTAATAGCTGCCTAGAGGGTTATGAAGTGAACGATCTCGCACTAGTAGCATAATAGCTGTCTAGTGGAGGAAAAACAGCAGGACCGCACTAGTTGCGTAATAGCTGCCTAGCGGGTTATGAAGTGAACAATCTCGCACTAGTAGCGTAATAGCTGCTTAGTGGAGGAAAAATGGTGGGACCGCACTAGTAGCGTAATAGCCGCCTAGCGGGTTACGAAGTGAACGATCTCGCACTAGTAGCGTAATAGCTGCCTAGTGAAGGAAAAAGGTGGGACCGCACTAGTAGCGTAATAGATGTCTAGCGGGTGTAAAATGAAAGGCGACCGTACTAGTAGCGCAATAGCTGTCTAGCAGGTGTAAAACGAAAGGCGACCGCACTAGTAGCGCAATAGCTGTCTAGCGGGTGTAAAACGAAAGGCGACCGTACTAGTAACGTAATAGCTGTCTAGCAGGTGTAAAACGAAAGGCGACCGTACTAGTAACGCAATAGCTGTCTAGCAGGTGTAAAACGAAAGGCGACCGTACTAGTAGCGCAATAGCTGTCTAGCAGGTGTAAAACAAAAAATTTGACTGCACTAGTAGCGCAATAGCTGTCTAGCGGGTGTAAAATGAAAGACGACCGTACTAGTAGCGCAATAGTTGTCTAGCAGGTGTAAAACGAAAGGCGACCGTACTAGTAGCGCAATAGCTGTCTAGCAGGTGTAAAATGAAAAATTCGACCGCACTAGTAGCGCAATAGCTGTCTAGCGGGTGTAAAATGAAAGGCGACAGTACTAGTAGCGCAAAAGCTGTCTAGCAGGTGTAAAACGAAAGACGACCGTACTAGTAGCGCAATAGCTGTCTAGCAGGTGTAAAACGAAAAATTCGACCGCACTAGTAGCGCAATAGCTGTCTAGCAGGTGTAAAATGAAAGGTGACCGTACTAGTAGCGCAATAGCTGTCTAGCAGGTGTAAAATGAAAGGCGACCACACTAGTAGTGCAATAGTTGTCTAGCGGGTGTAAAATGAAAGACGACCGTACTAGTAGCGCAATAGCTGTCTTGCAGGTGTAAAACGAAAGGCGACCGTACTAGTAGCGCAATAGCTGTCTAGCAGGTGTTAAACGAAAGGTGACCGTACTAGTAGCGCAATAGCTGTCTAGCAGGTGTAAAACGAAAGGCGACCGTACTAGTAGCGCAATAGCTGTCTAGCAGGTGTAAAACGAAAGACGACCGTACTAGTAGCGCAATAGATGTCTAGCAGGTGTAAAACGAAAATTCGACCGCACTAGTAGCACAATAGCTGTCTAGCGGGTGTAAAATGAAAGACGACCGTACTAGTAACGCAATAGCTGTCTAACAGGTGTAAAACGAAAGGCGACCGCACCAGTAGCGCAATAGCTACCTGTTAGGTGTAAAATAGAAATGTGACCGCACCAGTAGCGCAATAGCTGCCTGGCGGGTGTAAAACAAAAATGCGACCGCACTAGTAGCGCAATAGCTGCCTAGCGGGTGTAAAACAAAAATACGATCGCACCAGTAGCGCAATAGCTGCCTAACGGGTGTAAAACAAAAATGCGACCGCACCAGTAGCGCGATAGCTGCCTGGCGGGTGTAAAACGAAAGTGCGACCGCACCAGTAGCGCAATAGCTGCCTGGCGGGTGTAAAATAGAAATGCGACAGCACTAGTAGCGCAATAACTGTCTAGCGGGTGTAAAACAAAAATGCGACCGCACCAGTAGCGCAATAGCTGTCTAGCGGGTGTAAAACAAAAATGCGACCACACCAGTAGCGCAATAGCTGTCTGGCGGGTGTAAAATAGAAATGCGACCGCACTAGTAGCGCAATAGCTGCCTAGCGGGTGTAAAACAAAAAAGTGACCGCACTAGTAGCACAGTAGCTGTCTAGCAGATGTAAAACATAATGGCGACCGCACTAGTAGCACAATAGCTGCCTAGCGGGTGTAAAACAAAAAGGAGACCGCACCAGTAACGCAATAGCTGCCTAGCGGGTGTAAAAGAAAATGCGACCGCACCAGTAGTACAATAGTTGTCTGGCGGGTGTAAAATAGAAATGCGACCGCACTAGTAGCGCAATAGCTGCCTAGCGGGTGTAAAACAAAAAAGCGACCACACTAATAGCACAATAGCTGCCTAGCGGGTGTAAAACATAATGGAGACCGCACTAGCTGGGTGTAAAACGAAAAGTCGACCGCACTAGTAGCGCAATAGCTATCTAGCGGGTGTAAAACGAAAATGCAAATCGAATAGTAAAGGAGTTTTGCGAGTGAAAGGTCACTTGAGTGGAATGAAGAGTATATTTCAAACTTGAGTGAAACAGTTGATCGAATGATGTGAGTAAATTTGTGGTACCCTTGAAAGGATTCCCATATGCAAGTGAAATGAGATATGACAGGTTAACAAATGCATTAATTGAATCGAAGCTCCCTATTTGCGGACATAGATTCTTTGTGAGCTGATGGCTCCGAGGTTGCTTCAAAAGCTTTGAGATGACTCTGTGTGTGTTGATGGCTCCAGATTGCATCGATGGCTCCGCACGCACTGATGGCCCTGATATGCAGTGGTTGCTCCGGGTTACGCTTTACGTCGATGGTTCTGGTATGTACTAATGGCTCCGGTGTGACCAATAGTCTCAGGGTGGTTGGTGGGTTTTGATCTGGTTAGAGTTGTTCGGGATGGCTGGTGGGTTTTGATTTGGTTGGTGATTTTGAGTCGAATGGTGGGTTGATGTGATTAGTGGATTTTGATGTGATTGATGTTTTTTGTGGTGATGAATGGCTTTGGTGTGGCTCCGGAATAGCTTCAATGTGACTCCGAGGGGAAGAAGAGGGAGTTTTTTCCTGGAGGTGGTCGCATCCTGGACGGGCTGCCTACGTACTCAATTCCATATTGAGATCAGACCATACGTAGTTCGATACTCTATGGGCAAAGCCTTGGTAAGGAAATGGCTCCTGGCGTGGATTTAAGGTGGCTCCCGTATTGTTCTCGGACTGTAAGGATGCCCCCTGTGTAGTTCCAAGGATGGATTCAATGTCGGATGATGGCTCTCGCATGGCTCCAGTTTGATTCTGGATATGGTGTTGATGAGGCTCGAGCATGACGCTGGATGGCTCCGGAATTTTCCTCGCACGGCCTCGGATGGCTTTAGTTTGGTTTGATGTAGCTCGAGGGCCCAGGATGGCTCCGAGATAGTTCGTGTAGCTTGATGATGGCCCGGGATGGCTCCGGCTAACATCTTTTGATCGAAAGTTACGCTTCACAACTGCAACTGAAGTTGACTTTCAGCGAGACTAGGTAGAATTCTTACCAGTCAGATGCGATGATGAACGGGTTATGATGCATGCAGATATTAAATGCTAAGTACAATGCAAAATGCATATGTAATTTTTGGAGAGAGGGTATGGCCCTATCTCTATTAATATGAGGTCTAAGAATATAAGACATCTTCGGTTTGATCTTGAGTTATTGTTGAACTGGAATGCGCGAATCACTTTCCTCTCATGGAGGGATGTGGGTCAATCTCTCGTGAGTATATCCGTGTGTGCTAATGGTGTGATGATGCTCTCGATGCTCAGAGCCGTATTTTCCTAAGAATTCTTTTTGAGGTTTTGGACATTCTGATCCTTACAAATTCCTCACCTTCAACGGGGTAGGCTGTTTATGTGTGGTGCTTTAATCAAAGAATCACTCGCACTCTGAAGACCTTCTGAGATAAGGTCACACTCATTCGCTCATGGTCCCTTTGGTATGATGGGATATGTTGATAATAATTATGAAGCTTATGATTCATGTTTTAGATTTGATACTTTCAGTTAACGCTCATCGGCTTTTGAGTCAGAGGTCTTTATTGGGTTATAACGGGGCTGAGGGGTATGACGTATGTTGCATAGGACTGGAGGATTTGTTTAGGAATTGTGGAGCTTTTGTGCAATAGAGGACATGTTTCGCTTTTACCATGGGTGGAATGATTAGACGGGTTTTGATAACCCTTTATTGGTTTCTTCGGGACATCATTGGTCCTTTTGCTTATTCTCTCCTTCTTCTTTGGTGTACGATCCTCTCGTTCTTATTCTTCTTCCTTTTCGGTGTGTGATTTTCTCATTCTTCTCTTTCCTTTTTGATGTGTGATTTTCTTCTTTGTGTTTTGCTTTCGAAACTGTATAGGCTTATCGACTTTCTTAAACATTTTTCGGTGTTCTGTTTTGGCGTTTGACTTTAGAGTTGCAATGACTCACTGATTTCTTCAAACATTTTGATTTCCTGCTCTAGTGAAAGTGGTGAGGGAGGGGCCATGGCTCCGGCTCCTTCGAGCTCCTCTATTGCAAAGGTAAGTATGTATATGTCGGGTGGCATGTTGTGAAGTTTTTTTTTGTAGAAAAAGTTTTTCATGAAAGGCTTAGCGGGGCTCACTAAGGGGTTATGTAAAGGGCAGTCAAAGCTTTTTAGTTTTGTGGGGATTTTTATTCCTAAGTGCCTCGTCATCCTCATTAGTTAATGATTGTTTTCTTACTATTCTCGGATCTTTGCATGAATCACAGTTCGTATCCTGTTTATCGACATTGATCTCACCATGAATTGTGTCTCTTCATGTGCTGAAGGAAAGCACAAGTCGCTCGTGGCTTTACCTCTGTGGACTCGCTCTATCTTTCCTCATCACTCATTGGATTGTCCAAAACATTCATTTGAAATTCAAAGGAAAATACCGCTCTTCACACACTACTCACTTGGTTTGTGATACTGACTTTGATTGGACCCTTGTACTCATTGACGGGCCGAGAGTTTAGTGATTCAAGCACTATGTTAAAACAATCAATCAAGCTTTTCACCGAAGACATCGTTTCGATATGGGAGTATGCAAATGCAATTATCTACAATGCAATATGTTGTGGTAATATGAAATTACTATGTATAGGGTGCATGAAATGATGAGAATGAAAATGACTCATTTGGATTTTGATTCGATTTTTTTTGCTTGTTCTTTTTTTTTAATGGATGTGATGCATGAGTGGTAAGGTTATGACTAGTCTCGCTTGAACCGAATTCAGCTTGCGGTTCATGAAGCTCATCCCGTCATTGTAAGCCCTGAAGAAGGTCAAGTTGTTGGATGTGATGTAAGAGAAGCTATATTAAAATGGTATTTGGTCGATGATTGGCTCCTGGGATTTTGGAATTTTAGGGAGTGACAACTCCCGCATGGTGATCCCATGATATGACAGTGACTGTATTTTTTGGGATTTTTGAAGGTATGCTTTTTATTTTGGATTTTTTGGATGTATGATTTTTTTTTGGATTTTTGGATGTATACATTTCTTTTATTTGGGATTTTTTTTGGTATATGATTTTTTGGATGTATGATTTATTGGTATATGCTCTTTTGTTGGTGTTAGTCTCTATGCACATGGCATGCCGAATGGGAAGATGCTTGAATCCTTGGTATTTCTTGCCTATCGCTTCGGGGGTCACGCTTTCACTTGTGGGAAAATGCGGTTACTCACCTACAAACACAGTCATTATAATAGAAAAAGAATATGACAAATGTGAATGTTAGCATGCTTTGAAAAAATGGGATGAATGCTTGTATGTGATGTGTTGGGAATGCAACATGTGATTATGCAATTTTTCTCACATGGGTGTGATTCATGCTGATATTAATAAATTGAAATGACCGAAAGAAGAAGCAATTCGTATGTGCTAAAAGAAATCAAGTTTTTTAGAAAAACAGTTTTGAAAACACGTGTTTTGAAGTGGGTGGATTTTCTCAATAGAAATTTTGATGCTCGATCATTCGCAAATAAAAATAGGGAGTGGGGAACCCTATACAAGTGATCTAAAATTCAAGGGAATGTGTAAACCTATACATGTAATCTATTCGGAAATGGACAGAGAGAAAGAGATGTAGGGGAAACCTATACACCAATTCTAAAGTCATTAAATGGGGGGAGAGTTGAGCTTAAAAAACTTCTCCCGAATTCTTTGCTTTGTCTTCGAGCTTATGACTAACGCTCATCGTCCCGGGCTCCTGATTGAACCGCTCGCTTCTTGGGCGTTTGACTGGTTGCTCACTCGAGTTCAGGTTGTTGCAGCGAAGCCGTATTACTGTAAACAGATCGGTTTGGGTCTTGACTTCTACAGTTTGGACTCGAACAGTTGTTGTTAGTCTTCATGTCGCTTGACTCGGGTTAGTACGGCTCTGATTTTTTGTTCACCCCGCGTTGTTGATCTTCATGTGCTCCACTTGCTCCGACGAGGAAAATGAGGGGTGTTTTTTTAGAAATGAAAGGTGAATGATTGAGCACAAAATATTTGTGAAAATCCACCACTTTTGTGAAAACACGAAATGACTAGTACTCTCCACGGTAATACATTTATTTTGAAATACATTTGAGAAAACTGACTTTGAAAACTGTTTTCGAAACTATTTTGAAGTAAAATCCGTGAAACATGTTGTTTGAAATTCGTTTGTAACAAGTAGACTTTTGAAATAGTATTTGTGAGAAGTGATGTTTGAGAAACATTTGTAAATAGTAGATTTTTGAAATCCGTTCTTTGCAAACTGTTTGACAAAGTTTATTTTTTGGAAGACTTTGATTGAAACCAATTTTGAAAACTGCGGAAATAACAATTTCGAAATCATTAGAGATGAACGACTTTGAAGATATTTCATTAGAGTGTTTGACATGATTCATTTTCCGATTTTTGCTCATTTTTTAAACGTGATCACACATAGATGTAAGTGCAAAATAAAAAATCGTGGCTGATTTTATGTGGAGCTGAGTGTGAATGATTGGGATAATCACCTTCCAGGTCAATCAATGCTTCCATACCACCGGGGGAACCGTCGTTCCTTCACTGTTCATCTCTCTGGATTTATCTCTGTTATGCCTTATGGGGCATGTCATCAAGAAAGTCCGGAGTGCTTAAGTTTGAAAGGTCAGGATACCCGAAGTGATACAGTCACACGAGCCACGGCCGGGGATTATCACAACATACTCACTTTTGGGAAACTTGGGGAATTACTGCATGGGAACAGGTCTCCTCTCGTCTGCACGATAAGGTGTATCTAAAGTCCAAATTATTCGCTGACTACGCTGTGTCAAGTATGGGTATCTGTAAATACGGGATCCTCTATGAATTTGTAGCACGACATTGGGCTTTAAAGACACCCATGGTGCAAAGGAGTCATGGAGAACTGAGCCCATGCAATCTTCAGGGTAAGGCAAAGGGTGGTCAGACAGACGACATACAAGGGGATGACTACCCATAAAACCCGTCCTAGACACCGGATCAGGCAGCTGGACACTGAAGGCTCAGAGGTTACTACATGCTGGCTTGGACTCGAGGAGGAAAAGTATTTTTGGATCATAAGTTTTCAAGGCGTTGGTCTTGGACCGTATTACCTCGTGGGTTAACTCCTTCTAGGAAGGACCCAACTCATGGGGAATCAACCGTGGACCGATTGGGATCCCGTGACATGTGGATGAAGCGGGTGACACAGAGGAATGCATGTCCTAAGCTACCCGATGCAGCAATGGGTTGACTCTTTCTAGGAAGGCCCCATTTACAAAAGGAGTTAATAAGCAATAACAATTAAAACATTATGTCACGCATAAGGAGCAGTCAACATAAGACAGTAAACACACAACAATAAACAAGAGTGAAGCATGCAAATATCAAGGCACACAAGTGGCACTCAAGGCCAATCTCGAGCTCTGAACTTTCATTCTAACTATCCTCTCAGAGCACACTCTAAGTGTGGAGTAGAGTAGTCTTATGGATTTGGAATGGATCTCTTGAAGGTTTTGAAAGAAGTTGGAGAATCCTGACAATTTTGGATGGAGTTCAGTCTTCCTTGAGCTTGAGAAAAACTTACTCAATTTTTCCCCAGTAGAGTCGCCATTCTGTGGAGGGTGATTTTTTTGTATGAGGGGGGGGGGGGGTTATCTAAATATGGTTCTTCACTGAAAAGCCTAGATCCTAAAATGTCATTCTATGGAGGGTGAAAACCCGTTATTCTGACATCCCTCAAATACCTACTAAATCGTCCGTCTTTCCCAGAAAGCCTGAAGGGGAGTGCAAGTGTGCACTACACCCGCTCTCGATGGGCTCCACGCGAACTTATGCCTTAAGGGCGAAAATTGACTAGAGTCGCCACCTAGTTTGACCTAAGGAACTAGGAAGGGAGGAAAAGGGTTCTAAGAACCGTTAATTGACTCTGATGATTTATTGCCTATGGATAGGACTTATCTGATCATACTAGAGATTCTGTGTGGGTTTGTACTGGGTTACACCCCTTAGAAGTGGCAACGACCACGACTTCGGATTGGTGCCCGAGGAAACCTCGGTCTCCAATTGTCGGGATTACCTTCTTTCAAAACCTTATTAAAGAGATTCATTTAAAAGCCAAAGATAGGATTAGGATAGGAAAAGAGAAAGAGAGTGGATGAGGCGAGCTTTTCTGCCAAGCTAGCACCAAGAAGAGGAATTAGGGAATTTGAATTAATATAGCAACAAGATTTGGGAGGAGTCTGAGGTTGAGTGGATGGACAAGACTTGGAGTCTGATGCTTTAAAAGTTGTGGGAGCCGAAGAGGGTTTGAGTGTTTTGAGAGGTATCAGTATCGCCTTAGAGGGGGAAAAAGGTTTTTTTGTTTAGAATGGGGTCGCACCCTAGATGGGCTGCCTACGTACTCAACTCTCTGTTGAGATCAGACCTTACGTAGTTCACTATATTTGGGTTTTGAAAGTTAGATGTTTGTGGAGTTTGAAGATATTTGAGGTGTTTAAGATTTAGAAGGGTTTAAAGTTTCAAGAAGTTTCAGGTTTGGGATGCTAGTCTGTGAGACGCTCGGGTCTGTGAGACGTTTGAAATCTTGAGATGTCGAAGTCTGTGAGACGCTATGATCTGTGAGACGCTCGAGTCTGTGAGACGCTCAGGTCTGTGAGACATTCGAAACATTGGAATAACAAAGTTTGTGAGATACTCGGGTCTGTAAGACATTCGAATGTGCGGGGGTAATGGGATTTTGAGGGATGATTTGAGTCCATGAAGTTGGGAATTATTTGGGATTGAAATGAATTTATTGACTCGGAATTTGAAATAGGTTTTCGAAGTGAATGAATTTTTGAATTGAGTTGAAATTGGATGAAGTTTGAATGAATTGGAATTGAATGAATTTGAATTGAGATGAATTTGGAATTGAATTTGGATTTTGAATGAGTTTGGGATTAAATTTGGATTTTGAATGAGTTTGGAATGAATTGAAGTTAGAATGAGTTAGATTGAAATGAATTTTGAATTGAATTGAAATTGGATTAATTTTGGAATTGAGATGAATTTTTGAATTGAATTGAAGTTGAAATTAATTGACTTGAAAGTGGGCCAAATTGGACCATGAAGATGGGTCAGATTGGGCCTCAAATTGTGGGCCTCGAAATTGGGCCGGAGTGGTGAAGTTAGGCTTGATTTGAGCCTTGAAAGATAGGCCGGATTGGGCCTTGGAAGATGAGCCGGATTGGGCCTTGTTTGTGGATTTTGGGCCGGGTCATACATGGGTCAATTTTTGGGCCTCAATTTGGGCCAAGTCTGATTTGGACTGAGTTTATGGTCTTTGGGCCCGTTTTGTGGGCTTGGGCTGAATTTGTGGATTTTGGGCCCTAAACCTAGACTGAAACTAAGGATTTGAATTATGATTATGGATTAGAAATTGACTGATTTTTTGGGATGGAATTGATAATAATTTTTTTTATTAGAATGCTGATTGTGCATTTTATTCTAATATTAGGGGAGGATTTGGAAAATTTTGAGGAAAACGAGTATTTCTCAGATGAACCGTGTCTAGGACCCGTATTCATGGAGGATACCCTCTCCTAAAGTTATTCTACACAGGGTAGCTTATGGGCTATCTAGGGCTTCCAATGTGTTGGGTCTCTATATTGGGCTGGGCCCAACAATTGACAAGCTAAAAAATCTATAACATGTAATACATAATGAAAACAAATAATATGAAATAGCAAAACCGAACATGGGTAACCAACGGATATAAAAAAAAATCAAATCTGAAAGTAGCATATACATTTGTTTCTTTTCCTAAACCCTTTTTTTTAAAAAAAATTCATTGATCTTTCCAGGACTAGACAAAGTTGCGCGAAAGTTTTAGAACAAAACACTGACTTAAATCAATGAATGGTAATCAGATTGCCAATTCATTTTATTAATCTAGAGATCCTAAACTAACGAAAAGGAAACCAAAAAAACCTAAAACTTAAGAAATGATAATCACCAATAAATGACTAGCTCTGAAAGTTATTCGCCCCCCTTTCTTTTTCTATTTTTCGGCTTTCATTTTTTTAAAACTCAAATATCCACACGCGAAGGAGAACAAAGATAATGTCCGCTTGATCGAATCCAACCGATAATACTACAGGTATCTATGAAGCAGAAAGCAAGAGAAGTATCACAATCCACAGCACACGTGCATTTAGGCATAAATCAGTTAAAAAGATTGTTAGATTAAGATGAATACTGACAGAGAAGAAAACTCATCAAATCCCTTCTGAGCTTGATCGGAACAAGAAATAAGCCTAGCCAGGCGTTGTTTTGAACCATCGCGAGGCAGACACCGGATCCACTGGAAGGAGAAGAACTGGGACTTCGTTTGCCAGGGATGGTGAAGTGGATGCACGGAGGAGAAGCATATACGTTCCCTATTCGTGCTGAAGTGGAAAGAAAAACAGAGGCGCAGGGCTTGTATGTTCTTAAGGTGGTGGAGTGTGAATGACCCTGGTTCGCCGCCGTGAAGAGCATGAAGACGGCGCAGAGTAGTATTCCGGGTCCGCCAGTTGAAGGGAGTGAAGAGAGTTGAAGCAGGGGAGCGTGATGTTCCTTGTCGCCAGTTGAGTTGAGAAATTTACCGATGTGAAAAGGATACAAACGAGTGGAGACTAGAGCTGCGTGTTCCTTGTTGGCTTGCTGGAGTGACGAGAATAACAGACACGCAGATAACTCCTTGTTCCTTGCGGTATAAGGAAGGATGGAAGAGGGAGTATGCATTTCCTTGTTCTCTAGTTGGGTTGCAACTTACTGTCATAAAGAGAACGAAGGGGTTGAGAGCCGCGTATTCCTTGTTCTCCAGTTGGGTAGCAATATTACCACATGAAGAGAACGAATGAGAGGTGTAGAGCTCTTTGTTTTGCCAGCAACAATGAAGAGAACGCAGAAGCATGTATGTTCCCTCCTGATTTCTTGTTCGCGAGTGAGAAGAGAACGAAGAAGGAGCGGTGTCCGTACGCTGCTCGTACACCGGTTTGGGATAAAAATGAACACGAGGAAGAGAATGAAGATGGATGTCTGGGTTTTGGATTAGCGTAAGGAAGAGAATGAGAGTGGAGCAATGGTCGTTCCTTGTTCGCCAGTAAGTTTGCAAAATTGCCGATAGTGAATGATTTGGAAAGAAAACTAAATTTGAAGAAGGGATTGGGATGGAAATTGGGTGACGAAATTTCAGGGCTTAGGGAAGGCTATCTTCTCTTCGATTTCGTTTGTAAATCTTGATGAACATGGAGCATGTTTATGGGTTTTGATGTTGCCGAAGTGAGTTTTGATGAAGATGGAAAACGAAGAAGAGAAACAGGACTGATGCGGCTACTGTAGATATTTCAGGCTCTGCTATGTTGTTGTTTTTATAGAGAAGGGATTAGGGTTGTAGGACAACTAGGTTTTAAGATGGGTCAGGTTTGACCACAGGTCAACAAAGATTAAAAAAAACTATCTTGCAAACGCTCAGTTTCGAACCCGGGTTTCCATTCGCCCTTACGCACGCTACAACCGACTATGATACTTCATAATTCAATCTATAGATGCAAAAAAAATGTGAGAAAAAAAAGGAAAAAACACAACAAAAAAAAAAAAAGAAACATTCTCACAAAAAAAGAAACATGTTCTCTCACAAATTGAACCTTGGATCTACAAGTTCCTAAACAAACATACTAACCAGCTAAGCTATAGCCAAAATCAGTATACAAACACAAGAAGTTCTATTAACGCTCTAATTCAAACTTGATGAATTCTTAAAAAAAACGCTAACATTTTAAATGGAAATATACATTAAAACTAAAGAGCTTAATCTAACAAAATAATATGTTTTCTCCCTAGAAGTCATGAAATTCTGGAATGACAATAATAAAATACAAAATGTAATAATACATAAAATGACGACATAATATAATGATAAGTGCATGAAATAATGAAAATGTGCTAATAGAATGGTGGTTAAAATATAAACAAACACAATAAAATAGAAGTTGAATTACATATGTACGAGTAGCAGTAAATAAAAATAGAAAAAAGGAAGTAACAAAATTAAATGATATGAGAGGGAGTTTAATCAAATTAGCGACAAAACAAAATATGCTAATATGGAATATAATAGCAAAAAGGTACATAAAATGATGAAGATAATTCTAAAAATAATAATGATAAAGACAAGATACAGACAAGTACTAATAAAGAAAATACAAGTAAAAGTATCAATGAAATGAAATGAGATAAAATAAGCAAGTAACAAAATAGCATGAACAAAAATAAAATGAATAGACAAATGAGTAAGCGAATAAAACGTAACTGACTAACATGAAATAAATCGAAAAATAAAATGGTAAAATGAGTAAATAACGAAAATGGATGAATTTGAAAACTGATGGATTGAAAATTGATTTTTAAAATTTGTTTTAAAATAGAGGTTTCATTTTGGTACGCACATGAATAAGTGTCAAAACAAAAGGCGACGACCCTCTTATTTTATTTATTTATATGAATTTTGCTTTATGAGGTGAGAATTTTTGGTGTCTACAAACGGCTAAAGTGTTTTCACGCGAATCTCATCCGGGTTTGTCTCAGCTAGACTCAACTTCGGACGGCTGTAGCTTATCGTGGGTCGATTCTTGTCCGGACTTGCATGTTTAGACACATGTTCGGACGTGGTCAATTCAGCTTCGGCCCCCAGAACGATGCAATACTGAACCCTGAAACTCTACCTTGGCCTACGTCCGGACTAAGGATGACAATAGGTCGAGTTTGGGTCGGGTGGAGCATCACCCGCATCCATCACCTGATTAAAAAATTTCACCCATCATCCGACCCATCACCTATTAACTTTCACCCATCACCTGATCCACCCGTCACCCGCGGGTGATTCGGGTGGATCAGGTGATAAACGGGTGAAATCCAAAATAGACTTGATAAGAAATTAAAATTTGAACTATTTTTGAAAGTAACATAGACTTTATATTATATTCTAAGCATATCTCAAATATATAAAAACTTTGATGTTTAAACTAAGCCATTCAACATTTACACAATGATTACACAATGTTAGAAGACCAAGCTTAGATTTCAATATTCAACTCATTAAGTCATTTACAAGTAAGGAACGTCACTCTTTAGTTCTAAAATTTCGATGTGGGAGGTAGCTACTAACTAACATGAATATTTTCTATCCCACAACATTTTTTAATGTAAAAACTAACATGTATAGTACGCGTACATGAGCACAAGTATATTTTTGACAAATATAAACTCAACCCACGTAAAATAATTGAAATGTAGGAGATGAGTTATTTATAAGTGGAAAATCCTAATCTGTGAACTAATAATTCAATGTGGGATGTAGTTGTTGATCAACTTACTCCCACATCGTTTTTGGGTTGAAAAAGTAACTTGTATATTCACTACACATAGAAATATGAGTCTTCATTTCATACGTGAAAACTCATAAGTCAATCCAATTTTAAAGGATATTAGACTTTAGTAAACAAGTTTAATTGTTGCCGTACTGCAGCATTACTTGTTGTTCTAACAAGTTTCAGCTCGATGCTTTTATAAGCAATGTAAACAAACTTCTGTTTTACATATTCAACATGGGAGGCATGATCTTCACTGTATGAATCATTATGGCTCCCACATCGAATTCTAGTTAAAATTGTAATTAGTCTATATAGTGTAAGGAGCTTTACTAGTGTAAAACTCAATAACAGGTTCGATATCGGGTTGGTGGGTTGGGTGATGGGGGAAATCGGGTTTTCCACCCGTTTATGGGTATTGCCACCCTTATTCTGGACATGTATGTTCGAACATAGGGTCAGACAAGCCTTAAACAGGGCATAACTTCTTTGTTCTATCTCCGACCCCTCTTCGCCTACTTTTTTCTCATTTGTTCACTCATCATACATTTAAGAGCAACACCTACTCGCTCAAAGCAGAGGGTTCAAATTTGTCCCTAATTCGATGTGAGTATGGGTGTGCGGTAATTGGGTTTATTTGATTTCGAGTAAGAGGTGGTGGCTAAAATTAAGAAGGGCAACATTGAATATAGATCAAGGATAGTTGAATCCCAGAGTTATGGTGATGAGAATTTTATCTCCGCTCTAGGTATGGTTATTGTATGTATTCTTCCAAAAACAATGACACAATGATTATAGCAGGTGAAGAGTCAGAGCTTCTACATTGAGGAAGATGGTTAACTGATGGAACTATGCTGGCTTTCTGAGTTGTAGCAGTGCATGGGGTACCAAGGAATCATAAATCTAGATGGGTTTCAGACTCTAATGTAGCGGCAACCCTTGGAATTTTATGGGTTGCCGATAGGATGAAGTGCTGGTTGTGCGACTGTCGCGGATGGGGTGACCACAGTGTAGTTTTTTTAAGTGGTGTTGCAAAGACAGCTAAACTAATGATCTACATCAAAAGGCATAGCCTGGGAAGGCCAGCGTGAAATTGAAAAAACATCAAAGCAATCACCTTAAGGTAAGCAACTACTTGCCCACGGAATTATAGAAACTAACCCTACCTAGGAAACAAGAGAGAATAAGATAACAATAGACTTTGAAGCTGATAAGTTGTATCGAAGATGGGTCACGACACAAATTCTTGATGTCGCTCGACCAACATTGCCATCTGGACAGCTTGACTACTTTAATTTTGACCCTTCGAGACATTAGGCCAAAAACCACCGCTCGATTGAAACATTAGGGGATCACCTTAATCAACGTGTAGGGCGCTTACTACTGCTCACTCCTCTAGCTTTCTTAAACCTCAAATGATGCGGATCCCTGATGCTCCATCCAGTCTTATGATCATTCTTCTTGTATGCACAATCACTACCCCATAGAGAACGGGCATAGTTTTGTTTAGACAATTCCGGGAAGGGGATGGAGCAGCCTCATGGTACATAAGTTCTGGCGAGGGTGTTAGGAATATTTTTTTTCACGAGCTTCTGGAGTGATATTGGGAGTCACGTGAAAACGATTATGGTAGTAAAGGCAATATATAACAGGGTTTATGCTGAATTTTTGGACGATGGAGTGTTTCAGGTATATTATTTTGTGTAGAAGGTGTTGGATATTAGGGTGGTTGGTTAAGATAGTTTTGGTATGTGGTGGGTTTTTCTTCACAGCATCCTAGTGTGCATTGCTAAGTAAGTTAGTCACTGTGTGGAGTTGAAATTTATAGTACTTACAAATCAGAAGTGCATGCCTTTGTATACGAAGTGGGCTCATCTTGAAAGGACATCCGTGGGTTGGTTAGGATGCTTATCATTTATTCAAAACATGTTGGATGTGGGTGTATGGAAGAACTAGAGCTGGGTTTGAAATTTCTTCATATGTATGCTTGTTTTATGAATGAAAAATTGATGGTGTTTCTAAAAAATTGATGAATGATGGATGACTACTATGAGAGATATATTCTAGTAAAGTATCCAACCCTAGCAAAAACCATAGTAAAGTATCTCATATCTGCTAGTATATTCGCAACTTGCCAAGAGACAACAGTTTGATTACCATTCAAGTAATCTACAATGGATTGACAATCTAAAAACAAAACAAAATATTTAGCATGTATATGACAAGCTAGCTTTAATCCAAACAGAACCGCTTTTGCCTCTGCACCCTCTAGTGAAAAGTTTTGAGTTCCACCAATAACAACTCCTCTTTCGTTATAGCTCCCAACCTAAAGCCTACATCCATGGGAATGCTAGCATCAACCCAAATATTCATTACACCATCCTCCTTGTCTGGTTGCAAAATTTGGATTCGTGTTGGTGGAATAGCAGCTATAGAGCATGCAACTTACAAAAATCCTACTGCTTGTTCCCAATCCCAAGACATTATGGGAACCTGCCCATGGGTAAACTTGTAGTGGGCATAGCAGACCCACCAAAGCCATATAAGCAATTGTTCGATAAGTGGAGGCTCTTCCTGCATATTCATCTTCCGAAAGCTCTAGCAACCATAACTATCTACAGCTACAACATGGACTAACCAAAGTCGAACACACAAGACAAAAAACACTACAAAAGGCACCTTAGTGTGTAACAAAAACAAAAAAGCAAGGTGACTCATTCCGGACCAAACCTTGGACCCATCGAATTGTACGGAGGTTACTAGATCCTCAACAGTGAGCCACCAAAATAATCATTGTCCTAGGCAACCCTCAGATTCCCCGGAGGTTACCTCTGTAACTGGTTGTGGAGCTGACGCATCGGCAAAAGACTTACCCACACAGGGGTTAAACAACTCATCCATCAAAATTAGAGAATCGGAAGTCAACATGCAGCCCCAAGAAGCACACCGCAAGAGCAAAGAGAGACACCTCCAGCTAAACCTAGACAAAATCAAAATAAACTGAGAGAAGTAGAGTCGTCACCTTGTTAACCCCAACGCCCATGTAGAAGGAAGTGATTACAGGAACTCCAAGCGACAAGATAGGATCTAAGAGCATAACAATTGGAAGGGAAAGAGAGCGTTAGAACCCCCGCCACGAAGGGAAACTGCTACAGATTTTAATGAGATTGATTGAGGGAAAAGAAATATCAACAATGAGATTTAGAGGAGAAGTGATGGAGAGGGAGCAGCATGGAGGTTAGGGGTGCGAAGTCAGAATATAAATTATATGGGTCAGTATTGTTTGAAGAATTTGTTTTTAACATATTTACTCATACTTGGATTTAAATCCAGAATAATTTACTCAATGCTTCCACCCTTATCACTACACTAACAACCCTATAACATATGAGATCACTATACTATATACATATAAACTCTGATTATTATATATAGGAATTTCTAAATTCTTTAAAAATCATGAAGTCACGTGTATCCTTGAATACACTCCTGGGTGAGAGCGTGTTGTTTGGATGACGGAGAGAGATGGAAAGGGAAAGAGGGGATGAGAGAAGAGAGAGCAACTCCCTATCCACCAGGAAACTCTCGATTGCACGATAGTCAGATTGACCCACACATACCGCATCTCTTTTTTTTTGAAATCAACGAGGAATTTATATTAAGAACAAATAGTTAGTACATCGGGAGGGAAGTCAGAAGACTTCCAACAACTCGCAGAGAGTTGATGTTTACTAGCTAAGAAAGCTAGGTTATGAGCAGTGAAATTGTCTAAGCGATTAACATGAAAGCATTGAAAATCCACTAGCGGACTCAAATGTGCCAAGGCATCATTGAGCAAAAAAGTTGTGCTGGCTGATATACTGGTGGGACCAAACGCCGAAAGATGAGCAACCACGGGCTTACAATCTGACAAAACCCGCACACTCCGAAAGTCAAAACGCTGAGCAAGGTGAAGATCTAAAAGAATCGCTGCAGCCTCCATATGGGACGGGTCATGACGAGTGAAACCACCCCAAACAGCGGCAGCAATGACTAAGTCATGATGAGCTGCAACTGCCGCAATGCCAAACCTGCCGAATTTGTCTAGCCCTGCATCAACTGAGATCTCTACCCAACCAGGAAAACTAAGACGGGCATCAGCAAGCGAAGGGAGGGAAGTCGAGGCAAAACAATTAGAGCTGAGCGAGAGAAAACTGTCTGCCTGAGACCAGCCAGCCTCCAAAAGGGAAACCCTACCATGTGAAAATTGACAACGTGCAAACCATAGACACCAAAGGAGCGACAGCAGCAAGGTCAGCTGGGGCCGGGGCATGGCTAAGCAAGACTGTGTAAACCAATCAACAAAGGCAGCGTCAAACTGAAAGGGAGGAGGGAGTGGCATTCCTAGGCGGGCCCAATATTGCTTTATCGAAGGACAGCCAATGAACGCATGAACCAGTGTCTCACAGCGGCCACAGAGAGCGCACACCGCCAGGTCCGGGCAGTGAAGCCGATAGGCCAACAGACCTCGACAAGGTATTACTCCCTGCAAAAATTTCCAACCAAACAAATGAACACGGGGTGGAAGGTCCAACGTCCATACCCGCTTATTAGCCAAACCAGTAGGAGAAGCTGACAGAGAAGAGCTGGAAGGTTGATCCTTACAAGACAGAGAAACATCACAGTGATAAGCACTCTTCACGGTAAACTGGCCTGATGAAGTGAGACCCCAATACCAAGTATCTGGGGAAGCAGCAGTAGTTGACAGATCCAAATTACAAATATGCTGAACATCATCTGGGTGAAACAGTGACTGAATAAGTGGGATATTCCAGGTGATGGGTGTGAGCATGAAATCGGATATAGGAGCACTACGAAGATGAGTAGGGAGAAACCAAAGGTAGGACATGCCGCCCTCCTTGGAGGGAAGCCACCTGTCATTGACAAAAATGGTGCGCCCAGTACCAACCCGTTTGTGACCTCCTGCTTGAATGAGGTCTCGATTGCACGATAGTCAGATTGACCCACACATACCGCATCTCTTAGATAGAAGCGGACAATTATAATACAAAAGGCAATTTTTTAGGACGTTAGATTAATTTATTAATCCATGGCCAAGCGAGTAAAATCGCAATATGACGAAAATTATTCTAATAAGGCCCTTTATCTCGGAAATTATATAATTTTGGGTAATTAAACTAGTTTTAAATAATAGTAAGTCGTATTTTCATATTTGCTCGTTATTTGCAAAGTTTACAGTCTTCTCTCACATGTTATCTTTATTAATCAAATATAACAAAGTATACATTGGGATAAAGCTGACCATTAATCTTAACTTATAATGGTCATCGTGTCTGTTTAGAACGGTTATTTTTTATCGCAATACGTTTTTTTTTTTTTTTTATCGCAATACGTTTTGGTTGATCGGGTCAAGTACCTACACTACACTGCTCTTTTTAATCATCAGAAAGTAACATTCTGTTGAGTGTTCAGAATAACAGACCTTGTCAAAAAAAAAAAAAAAAGAATATAAGTATGGAGGACAATAGTTTAGGAATATCTCTCCCTACTAATATAACCACTATTTTATTTACTGAGTCTTCCTTAGATTTAGGATCCGTTTTATTTGAACGTTAGTATCTCACATATTTATATATTCTCTTATTAAGAGAAATAAAATTAAACACTCATTTTATTATCTTACATGGTATCATTCTAAAATCGATCCCCCGTCTCTCTCCCTTTTGTGCTTCGGTCGACTCCTTCGATGGCTAATCTTTTTATCACACTCATAAATCCAAATGATGCAAACCAACCTTTCATCATTGTAATCCTCTCAAATGTAATCAAATTAACCCCACAAAACTTCATTACTTCGAAAGTCCAACTACAGTCAATTCTCCAAGGATACAATTTGCTAAAATTCATTAATGGCTCCTCTCCAGCTACGGCGAAGAACACCACGGCTGCCGGCACCTCTACACCGAATCCGGCATACACGGCATGGCATAGGCAAGACCGCCTCCTTTTCAAAGCCCTTGTCGGCACTCTCACTCAAAATGTTGCCCCGCTCATCACTAGGGCAACAACCACAAAAGCTGCACAGAACATCCTCAACGTCACCTACGCAAACTTATCAAAACGGAGAATCAATCAGCTGAAGCACAAATCACGCCCCACGGTCAAAGGAAACCAAACTATCTCAAAATTTGTTCAAAACATTGCTGCCACAGTTGATCTCCTCGTCAAACTTGGCAAACCAGTCGATGGCGACGATCTAATTTCTCTCATCCTTCACGGGCTGGATGACTCCTACAATGCAATTGCCGATGTGATCAAAGCACGAGATTCCACAATCCAGCTAGCTGAATTACATGACAAATTACTTGTCCGCGAATTGGAACTCAACTCCACCACATCGGCAGCCACTGCATCAGCCACTGCTCTCGTGGCCACTTCCAAACCTTGCTACAACAACTCCAAGCTGAGGGGACAACAACACCAGCATCATGACAGCACTTACAGCACCGCCGGCTCCGGCTCACACGACACCACTAGCCGGCAAAACAACAAACCGCGCGGTCCATCCAACCCACCGTGACCATTTCTCGGCAAGTGCCAGTGGTGCAACATCGTTGGCCATTGGATCACCATCTGCGAGGACTTCAAACGCCAGTTCCCCAATGCACAGCCGCCACCACCAGAGCTGGAGATGAGCCATCAATGAATTTTAGCAAATCGTATCCTTGAAGAATTGTCTGCAGTTGAACTTTCCAAGTAATGAAGTTTTGTGGGGTTAATTTGATTACGTTTGAGAGGTTTACAATGATGAAAGGTTGGTTTGCATCATTTGAATTTACAAGTGTGGTGGATAGATTAGCCATCGGAGGAGTCGGTCCAAACACAAAAGGGAGTGTGACGGGGGATCAATTTTAGAAAAAAACAAACCATATAAGATAATAAAATGAATGCTTGATTTTATTTCTCTTGATAAGAGAACAAATAAATACGTGAGATACTAAGGTTCAAATAAAACGGGTCCTAAATCTAAGGAAGACTCAATAAATCGGGTAGTGGTTATATTAGCAAGGAGAGATAATAAAACATTAATATCTATTATTAATTACTAAATCATTTTCCTCCATGATAAGACCCACTTGTACTCTTTTCATGAAGACTTGTTCTGAGGCTCTCAGCCATCAGAGAAAGGAATAATGTGTCTTTCTTTAAAACTTTGACTAGAACATATTATATAATTGGCATCTCTCTTACGGCTGAGCTCCTAAAAAGTAAAAACCGTATAACTCATCTTTTATATACATAGTCATGAACTCATAATATAATCATAAAAGTAACTAGATCTTTAATAAATAAATTTAAAATATAATCTTTTTCTTATAATATAGTATCCTCTTAAGCTAAAGTTTGTAAATTTAATTTATATTAGTATACGGACTGAATTTCTCGTGTCAATGCTGGTCTGAGTTGAAAATTCCACCCAAACTATAGATAGGTTAGTTGTTTTAAAAGTAATTAAAAACAGGTTTGGTTCAACTGTTAAGTTAATTTTGTCATGTTTATTCTCATGCGGAAAGGACGTGACATATTATGAAATTTCGGTTCAATTATTATGTTGATATCACGTTCAATTCAAATGTGCATGCGTCGTGACGTGACAAATGTGTAGAATTATTCCTTTCATATCTAATGTTGTCTGCTTTCAGCCGAACTGAATGATAAGTATTTGGGCACATTCTTTTGCACCGGGTTTATTTGATCAGCTAGTTTATTGTCTCTGTATGTCACATACATCAATTGTCATATCAACTATTTTTCTCCTCTACTTTTTCTAACTTTCAGCTGACAACTGACATCAGCTGGATTATCAGCTATACAAAAGAATGGGCCCGCTCCAAAGTCCAAATTGAGTTCAACTCAGACATCCGTGGAATAAAAAAAAGGATTAGTTAGTCGCGAGTTTAATTTTTTTTTTTTTTTATCATTGTTTGCCACATACGTTACTTTGTGTGATTTATAGACGTTCACCTTACCCATAGATATACGCAACCAATGCGCACTTTAAAAAGTAACCGCTCCAACGTTGACTCTCCAAATTGACGTAATCAAAATATTTTAATACAAAGCAAATACGTTGATTGGAAATACATAGTAGAAGCTAAAGAATGAGGTGAAATTGAATCCAAAGGTCAGGAGTCCAGCAGGGTGAAAAGGACATTTCTACTTTAGAATCCAAAACTAAAGACCTAGCTTCGTTCACCGTTCACGTGGGTTGTAAGCTAAATTTTATGTGGCACTATCAAAGGCATTTTTTTCGAAAAGATTTTTCAAAAAGAGCATTTGTGTTGTACTTTAACCTTATCATATCCTTTCTAATAAAAACAATGAGCCGTAGTTTAAGCGTCAAATATAATTTACTAATAAAACGGTTATATGTTTGCAGTTTAATTTTCTTAAAATTCGTGATAGATGGCCGATTAATCCAATACTGGGGTTTGGTTTGGATTTGAGGACGGATCCCGGAAATCTGTCCATCGGGGCAGATGTTATGCAACTTATTTTTTTTTTAAAAAAAAGTAATTATCCACTTATGTATTGTAAGCGTATTCTTTTTTTTTAATTTATCCAACTTATGCATTCTATGCGTGGCATTTTAATATTAATTATACTTTTTTATTGGGGAAAATTATATCCCTCATCTTTGTTTGGTGTATTTATACAACACATCTATGTTTGACAAATTACTTTCCTCACCCATCAATTTTGCTCCATTTTATACTTGGCAGTATTTCTTTTTTTCTGTTATTAGTAATGTCCATGTGACGTCATATGACTCCTTTTTATTGTTGCTGACATGGCGGGTCCTCAAACTTGTGTTATTGGGTCGTCAAGCAAAAAGCTTGCGCTCTTCAGAAAAAGTTTCATGGTTTTCTTCATTCCCTTCACTCACAGTAATTTTACAACCTTAACTTTGCTGACACACTGAGGAAGTACAGAGAAGCAATAAAAAGCTTATACGCTCTTTGGCTAGCGCTAAGAGATAGAGGGATCAGAGGCAGTTTTTGTTGAGAATTTGTACTCATCAACTTGACACAATCGACCACTAAGGTGATAGAGTGTGAACTAGAGAGGGGCAAAATTCAGAAGAAAAAAAAAATTCATGTTCGTCTTCATTCCCTTCACTCACTGTAATTGTGTAACCCTAATTGGCAAACAAAGAACATTATAAAGTATAAAACGACTTAAAAAAGATTACCCTACACCACACACCCTAATAACCACCATAAAATAGTTAAAGCGTCGAAGAATTATTTTAGAGTTTGTAGTAGAGGGATTAAGGTCATTTTCCAAGTCAGTGACAACATTATAAAGTATAAAACAACCTAACAAAAAGATTACCCTACACCAATCACTCTAAAAAGCACCCTAGAAAAGTTAAAACTTCAAAGACTTATTTTGGGGTTTGTAGTGGAGGGTTTAACCACAATTCCTAAAAACCTTCCAAGTCAGTGGCGACATTATAAAGTATAGAACGAGTTAAAAAGATTACCCTCACTACGAAATAAGAGCACTATAGTGACACATATATTGTGACATGAAATTAAGTGTCACTATAGATAGTTTTTATTGACACATAAATATGTTACTAAAGATTTTCTAACTTTTACTGACTGTTTTATACAAATGTCAATATAGCTCTTAATTTACTGACTGAAAATTAACATTAACTAAGATTTTACTGACTTATAGAAATATGAGTCACTATATATATATCATTATAACTAATATGTTATAAATAATACAATTAGTGGATGTAAATCCAATCATCCTTTGGTCTATCTTAGACCTTTCGTCTGTGTAGCTCTCGTAACCTCCCAAACTCTTCGTTGGAAGTCCTTTGATATTTTATATTCCTACCACTCAAAGGTTTAGTAACGGTTAGTATTATATACTATATAAAGATGCACAATGGAATGAAACAGAGTATGCATATTACAATCAACATTGTCTACTATCCTCTCTCTTATTCTCTCAATGTTATAACACGTTATCAGCACGATAGATTCTACCAAAATATATTCTTCTCACTATCATACACCATAGACAAAAAATATTGAGTCATTTTTCCTCACTACCATTTTTCAGATGATGATTATTGTTTATCTTTAATCCTACCTAAAATTGTTGAGTGTTGTCAAGAATTTGCGATGCCGAAAAGTTTATATGTTGAAGTCGTATTTGATGGGTATTCTACCGATTCTAGAAGGTGTAAGTAGGTTTAATCAATTTTATCGGCATATTCATATGAACATGTAGGTAAGTGAGAAGCAACATTTAAAATAATTTATATTTTTGAGTATACGTATATATAATATGAGTTTCTAAATCAAGGTAGAAATCCTTGTATTTCTTTTTATTTGTTATACAATTAGTACAAATTTCACTATTTATTATATTATGTTACAAAATTACAATCTTTAATTTGTGAAAATAGTGGTAGAGATATTTTACAAAAAAAGGAAGAAATTTTGATACTTGTTTATGAAGTTTCACCTTTTGTAAGAAAGAAAAATGGTAAAAGGATTGTTTTTTGTGAGATCTACGAGGTCGAGTTTTTCTTTATTGAACAAAAGAAGATTTGAGGAAAAATAAATACTGCATTAAAGGGAAAGCAAAACCTTAGATGAAAATATATTGTTTTAGTTTTTGTAGAACTATATGTTTTTGTGGTATAATTACTTTTGCATAATCACTCTTTCAAGGTATTATTTGGCATTATATATTTTTGTTTTGAAAAGTGAACCATATAATATGGTATGATTTATTCCGTTCAATTTTATTTTATGATTGAAAAATAGTATTGCCATAAGGATGGATTTGAATTACCGTTTATAAGGTAGTCCTTTTTTGAGATAGTAAAAAAAGGATGAGTTTGAATTACCGTTTATGAGGCATTCCCTTTTGAGATAGTAAAAAAAAAGGTGATATAACCTTGTGCAAGATGTTGCACTAGAGGTTAAGAATTCTCCTATGTAATCATTGAAAATGAGATTATAAATTATAATATTAGCTCGTGCTAAATGGTGCACTTGAGGTTAATGATTATGCTAGCTCATGCAAGACTAACATTTGAGGTAAGATCATAATACTTCCTCATGAAAAATGAATGCACTTGAGGTTCAGAATTATAATTCGTATACGTCCTCGTGCAAGATGAGTGCATTGGAGGAAGAAAAATAAAAGGATTATGTTATTGTATACAAGCATTGGAGGTTGAGAATTATAGTGTACTATTTCCCCTCATGCCAAATTATGCTCTTAAGATTGAAAGTTGTAAGATCATACTCCCTCATGCAAGATAATTGCATTGAAGGTTGGGAATGATAATTAATTGTTTTCCCTCATGCATGACTATGCATTTGAGGTGGATGGTTTAAAAATGGTCAACATTTGCTATAAGATTACCAATTGTAAAAGCTCTTATAGAGCTAGATAGATTTTGAAGAGTTAAAGATAACTCCATACAAAGTAAATTTGGTATAAGTTACATCCCAAGTAACCATTGAGGAGTTACATTTTTTGGATTATTATTGGGAAAATTAAAGAGTTTTCTAGTGAATTTTCAACCTAAGCTCTGAAATGTTAATGTGTATCATGCATAATTATAAAAGAAGTCGAGCTTAAGGGTGATTTTTGGCAAGATCTATCTGTAAGATCATTGATGATATGGGAACTAAAAGCTTGAATTAGCTTATGAAAATGATAATTTTTATCTAGTAAAGGTCAATTGTAAAAGATGTTATAATCTACAGTAGATTATTGTACATTCGGACATGGTTGGACCGTGTATAAAAAATGTTGACATCATGACAGACCATCATATATCCCTGATGGACATCGTTAAGATGATGTCATTATTGATGAAAAAGTGTTAAGGTGTCATCCTTATTACATATGTATAAATTACAAAAGATGCACTACATGAATTTTGAAATATTTTATAACCATGCTTTGGGTATTGGTTATTCATGATACTCTAAAGGAATAAAATATGGTACGTTGAACCATTTTTACAATCTATAATAGATTCACAAGCATGTGTGAGTCATTGAATGATAAAGAGTCATACTATATCAATAGTGCTATAATGCACAACTGAAAATGTTTTATATAAAACTCTATAGTCTATAATAGACTATGAAGAATGAGAGCTTGATCTTGTGAGCCGTGAATTTTAAAAGCTCTTCATGATGTTCCTTGAGGGAACAAGAATAAACATTGAATAATGCACTTTTAATGATAAAGTATGCTCATATTGATGGGAAAACAAGCACAAAATGTGCCAAGTTATATAAGTTGATATAACGTAGAATATAATCCCATAAAGCCCAAAAGAAAAATGGGGTCAATAACATGCGGTTAGTGTACATAAAAATACTCACTATATGAAATAGAAAATGGGTCATCCGTGAGAAAAGTGATGTCAGATCACTAGTTTTCTAAACTATCAAGAACTTCCACCTTCTTACTTGGGTGACGATAGTTTCATATAAGATATAGTGTGATCATTCAAAAGGAAGTGGATGAGAATTTGTATACCCCTTTGAAATATCATGGATTGATTATGGGTAGAGAAATTACCCTGTGGACCTTTAAGATATATATGACTTTCAATCAAATAATGGTCACATGAAGTCTTGTATTAATTGGGCTATTGATTTAGAAAAATCTAGCTATAATGAAATTATCCATGTGATTTTGAGATTAAGATGGATAATATGAAACTTGAAATAATAGTGGTATTGAGTAACTTATACTCCCACATAGAGCTACCTTATTAAATCATTAATTTTGTATAGCAAAGAAAAAAGTTGAACAAATGGGTTTGTGTCTATACCTCCCCCATTAAAAATATCAAAAGGGTTACAAAAAGGAAAGTTGAGAATAATGAACTTCTTTAGTTCTTAAGCATTCTCAACTTTAGGGAGAGAGTGATATGAGTTTTGATATTTGGCACAAAGTCTTATCAGTAAAATCAATTTTGCCTTGTTGAAAGATTATAGAAGCTAGCACATATTGAATGTTGCTACAAACATGCTTCTGGGAAGAATGAGTGTCAAAGATGCTTATGAATTTATAAGATGTCGAATTAGAGAGCGGATATCTCTAACTTGAATGTCCTAAACCAAATGGTAATGGACTATGAATTATTTCATGCATGACAAAGCAAAATGAACCAGAGGTTCAAAGACTAATTCATTTGGAAAATGTTGCAACTACTTGATGTGTTCATACTCATAGATATGAACAAAGTAACACGATCATATATATACCAGCTGCGAATGTTCCAACTCGGTTAAAAGCGTGGGAAAAAATCAACAAATGGCAAGTGAATCCCAAGTATGCTGGAGGTGTGGTCGACCCTTGGGATCCAAAGAACCCTCGAAAGAGGAGTCCAGTCCTTCTAAAGGAGGACGAATATGCCAAAATGACACAAAAAGAAAGGAAAATGCGGAAAGATTTGAACCTCAAAAGAGGAGTTTGAACCCTTGAAAGAGGAGTCTAGTCTCTCAAAAAGGGTACGGATATGCCAAAATGACACCGAAGGAAAAGAGAAATGAGAAGTTTCTGATTCGAACCCTCGAAAGTGGATTTCAGACCCTCGAAAGAGGGAAATTACTGCCAAAATGATATACTTTAAGAGTAAAGGAAGTACGGATTTTGACTTTCAAAAGTTGATAAAGACAAATCATAAACACGCCGAAGCGTGTGATGCTGCTAGCATGATAATGCACCAGAGTTGTGCTTGTGAGATGTTATAATCCACCCTGATATGAGAAATGCACGCATTCCTCCTAATGGATAAATGAGTTTTAATATCATAAATGTGGAAGATAGTAGACCCTTGAAAAAGGTGTCGAGCCCTTGAAAAAGGAGCTATGAACTTTGGTGAAAAATAATAAACCCTTAAAAAAATGTCTAGCCCTATGAAAATGAGCTATAAACTTTCAAGAAAGTTAATGATAAATAGTACATCGTGTTAAATTATGGGTATCCCTTGAAAGAGGATCTAAACTCTCAAAAAGAGCGTAATGTGAACATATGAATTCCCAGGAAATGGTATTCAAGGAAAATCTAGAGAATGATTTTCTCTAAAGGCCTTATGTTTTATATGATCAATGGTGACTTGGAGAACCATCTAAACCATAATCGAATAGTATAAAGTCACAACTCATAACATTATATATATATATATATATATCGATATATCAAATGAGCCAAGGGTATGACATAAGCCTCTAAGAGGGCATATATGTGGGTATAAAGTTCAAATACTTGAGACTGTATTATTTGTCTGCACTAGGCTCATATATATGAGTTTTGTAAAGTCATGTTGATAATACATGACTAGTAAAGGATACTCTTTTTTGCGAATATCAAATAGACCTTGGGAGAAAATTGGACCACACAAATTTATCATCCTTTATATGATAGAAAAATGTGTGAGGCTCGGGTCAAGAATCCACTATATATGTTATACTTGTGGATGATTTAATGGTGATGTAAGACTTACCATCTAGTAAGGTGATGATTCTAAGTAAATATAAATCACCACTGTTTTCCCTTTTTCATCAACATTAAGATGACGATGATTGATGACATATTTATGGAATGAATGGTGGCCTATACATTCATATATGCCAAATTCAGGGGGAGAATTTTTATGTGGTTATGTTTTATCCTTTGTTTGGATTTTGCACCACAGGGTTTCCTGAGCAAAGTTTTAATGAGGATTCTATCATGAGATTTATGTACGAAAAGGAGTGCTATAATATGGTGGAACCGCCTTCATCAAATCATGCCAAATTGATTGTGTTATAAGAAACAAGAAAAAGATGTGCATGGTTCAGACCAGTCATCTATCATCTATTAAGTTCTTGTGGTTTTCAGCCTGATCTAGAGACTCCAACAATAATATATGAAGATAATGCTCCTACATTACAGTAATTTTGGAAGGATGCATCAAAGGTGATCTGCAGACTGTTATTTCTGAGTGGTTGAAATGGTGTAAAATTAAAAGAAAGGAAATTAAAAACTCAAATTATAAACGTCGGGCTGCAAACAAATCCCGGTCGTAGTTAGTAAAACAAGTGTCGTATCCACAGGGAGATTGTTCGATTTATCCTAGTCTTGGTAGTTACTTAAAAACTGTAAAAAGGGGTTTAGCCGGAGGCAAGCTTGATTTGTTGTTGGATTAATTCAGAAATAATAAAAACAGTAAAAAGGTGAATTAATTGATGTGAATGGAAAAATGTATCCTAGGATACAAAAGAAAATTACTCAGACATTAACGGAGATAAGAAGATTACACAGATAGATTTTGACATTAATTCAGAGGAAGAACTGGTCTGTTCTCGCTCTCACTGCTGCTCTTCTATTTCTTTTGTTACTGCGTGAGTGTGGACTGATGTGGTGTTACGGGAGGAAATATAAGTGGAAGCGAATGGGTGAGTGTGGTGAATGGTTTCTTCAGACTCCCGTCGTGCGTGTGTTGTTTATGCAGTTAAGGTGGTGGGTTTATATAGAGGTTTGGATCCGTACGAATTTGATTGCAGATGAAGAAGAGCATTGATTGCTTCATTGATTGCGCAGGGGACAGACTGAATACGCGTGCGGAGTAGATGGATAAGTTGCGGGCGAGTCGGGCGAGTTGCAGACGACGACGGCGCGAAGAAGATACTGGTCGCGACTGATAATTAATCACGGTTATTGGTGTCCGCCTGCTGGTACCGCCCAATAAGTGGCGGTAACCTCTGTGTTGTCCGCGAGGCGGTAGCCTCAGTGTCGACCGCGAGTTAAGAGGCGGTAGCCTATATGTTGACCGCGAGGCGGTTGCCGCTCTCACGTCCGCCTCCTTAACCGCCCGTTAAGAGGCGGTTGCCTCAGCCCTGTCCGCCTGGCGGTTGTCCGTGTGACGTCCGCCACTTAGGGGGCGGTTGCAGCAGTCCACCGCGTGACTCTCGCGTGACTCTGTTTGACCGGCTCTACATTCTTCGTTTCGGCTCCGTTTTCTAAGCCGTCTGCGCCTATACGTTCGTCTCTTAATCTACTTCACTCCCAGCTTGGTTTTCCTCATGTTAAACCAATAAATTTGTGAGATAAACAATAAAACATAAACTAGAGGAAAACTAACCGAAGTGGAGAAATGAGCAAGAAAAGTGCTAATATTATATATGAAATACACCTATAAATCATGCTCATTTGGACACTTATCACACCCCCACACTTATCTTTTTGCTTGTCCTCAAGCAAAACTACGTACCTAAGTAGGGAATGCTCAAATAACAAATATTATTATGAAGGGTAGGATAAACATGATCTTAAACTTTTAGAGGAGTGTGATATCACCTACTGGTGGCATAGGTGTACTCAGGGCAAAAATAAAATAAGAGTTTCGGGGTATGATCCGGAGTACTTCAATGCTTCTTTTAAGGTGACTTTGAGAACTTTTACCATGGCCAACTTCTCTCAAGAATGGGCATTGAGGAGAAAACAAAAGGAAAAATAGATTTATGCATTTGTTTCACTTTTGCATAAGAGATGAGAAGATAATATGTAGGCATCAAGCCTTTGTATTTAAGAACACTCAACTCTCTTGTTGGTTACCAATGGTGTCTCACAAGTCCCTTATTTATTTATTTTATTTTCTCTTTTTGACAGAGAAGCACCCCTTAGCAATCCCTAAGAAGAAGACAGAAAGAACCCCTGAGTAAAAAATCCAACCATTTCAGATCATTTGGTCACACCGCATAAAAATGCTCCTCAAAAGTAATCAAAATTTTAAAATTTTTGTACATTTTTGTACCATTTATCCCACAATTCATAACAATATTTATTCCTAAAGAGAACAACCCACATAAAAAGGGTCCGCGATATTGAATTTGAACAAACGCAAGATAAGCAGAGAGATTAAGCATTTAAGCATAAAATGTCACCGAAAAGGGCACACTCCCCCACACTTAAATTGAACAATGTCCTCATTGTTCACTAGAAAAACAAGGGAAAGATTCAGAAGGCCTTTTCGGTAAGTAGATAAAATAGAGAGAACACGAAGCTCACGAATATTCATTTAAGCATATAAATTCTCCTCTGCATATTTTATTTAAATAAAAGCAAGTTTAAAGAAACTGGTACTCCCCTGATTTATTTTTGCTAGCGTGTTTTGGACTTCCCCCACACTTGAGCTTCAGCCTCAAGTAGCGTAGCTTGGTTGCGGTGTAGACATGAAATTGCACCTGCATAAAACACTAGAAGCAACCATACTATAAACGGGGTTAAAAGTTAGCAAAAATAAAATTGAAGGGAATCTGAAAATTAAAACAGCATAAAAGCATATAAAAGATAAGTTCGTCCGGGTTGCCTCCCGGAAAGCTGCCCTTCTTTAACGTCTTTGGCTAGACGCTTTTTCGTTAGATCGATCCTGGGGGGTGGTTATGAGGAGTAGATCCAAAGCATGACTCGATGGTTTTTTTGAGAGTCCACCTGGATGCATGTTTTCTTTTCTTATCCGCTCTTCGTCCGGGATTGGTGGTGGTATCTCTGTGATAGACATGCCGTCTGGAAGGGTAATAAACAGAAGTGGGGATGATGATGATTGAGTATCCCTCACAAACTTGAGATCTTTGGATTTGCTATCTGGAGATCTTCCTGATGCAAACTCCAGCTTTTCGTTGTAAGCTTGAAGGGTGATCTTCCCCTGGGCTACCCAAATGTGCACATCGGCTGTGGCAAGGAATGGTCGTCCAAGGATGAGAGGTGTAGTGGAGTTTTCTTCGATGTCTAGAATGACAAAATCGCATGGGAAGTATAAGTGCTCCACTTTAATGATAACATCCTCCACCACTCCGCTTGGGTATGTTACCGAACCATCTGCCAGTTGCAGGGTCATCTTAGTCTTTTTCATCTCTCCAATTCCCAGCTTTTTGAAAGTGGAGAGGGGCATCAAATTAATGGAGGCACCCAGATCGCATAAGGAGTATGGAAATGAGGTGCTACCAATTGTGACTGGAATAGTGAAGCTGCCCGGATCATTGCATTTTGATGGTAGTGGTTTTTGTAGAGTAGCTGAGCAAGCTACATTGAGAGGTACCGTACCGACTTCGGCCAGTTTAGTTTTGTTGGATATGAGGTGTTTGAGGAATTTGGCATAGTTTGGCATTTTGGCAATGAGGTCTACAAACTGTATTGACGTTTAGTTGCTTCAGCATCGCCAGAAACTTACCATATTCATTATCCAATTTCTGCTTCTGGAGTCGGCGAGGAAATGGTATAGGCGGTTCTTGTGAAGGAGGTTCTGAAGCTGGTGGAATAGTGAGGACGCTTGGAGATGTCTTTTCTGCTGGGAACTCAGCTTTTTCTTCACTATCCTCTTTGGATTCTTCTGATTGTTGCGGGATGTGAATCTCGTCGGTTTTCTTACCGCTTCTCAAGGTTATCGCCTTAACCTCTCTTTCTTCTTCGAAGTCGAGCTTCTCGTTTTCATAACCAGCACCAAGTGCTCAAGGTAGGTATTCTCAGATTGAATACGATTTTATAGACTTTGGCGGTGCTTTCAAGTTCAGCTACATTCCTTTTGGAAGTCTCAATTGCTACAACCCACTCTTGGAGGGAAGGGTGTAGTTCTGGAACTTTAGCTGTTTTAGCCACCTCCGTCTTTTCTTCATCGTGCTCCTTCACATAGATGCACTTGGCTTGCTCTCTTGGATTTGGTTCATTTTGGCTGGGGAGAGCCCCTGGCGGTCTTCGAGCAAGATGTTCTGCAAGTTGATTGAATTTTCCTTCGATTTTCTGGTTGAAGGCTTCTTGTGCAGAGAGCTGGTTCTGAGTTATGGACATGAATCCCTTCATCATCTCTTTGAGTTCTGCGTTTGGATCAGAAGAGGATGATGATGGTTGTGTTGTTGTTGTTGTTGTTGTTGTTGTTGGAAACCTGGAGGGGCACCTTGTGCTCTATAACCCATATTAGAGTTTGGTTGGGGTCGGTTCCCCTGATAGGCATTGGAATTGTTGTTCTGCCCTCCTTGGTTTTGATCATTATTTTTCCATGAGAAATTCGGGTGATTTCTCCATGGATAGTTGGTTGAAGTTGTTGTTATAGGAGTTACCGGGACGGTTTCCTATGAAGTTTGCATCCTCGTACTGTCCTTTACCTTCACACTGGTGTTTCATGAGGACCAGCGCATATGACACATCGTTCTGTAGGTGGAACTGGTGGTGAACTTGTAGGGGTGGGGTAGCTATTGTCTTTACAATTTCGTTCTGTGATGTTGTTAGCTTTTCCACCATCTTTGCAAGGGACGAGATCTGAGCCGATAAATGATCTGTAGGCTCAACATGGAGTAGGCCTGCTGCTCGTGGCGTTCTTCCTTGGATCTCGTCCACTGTCTCGTATTGCTCGTCATGGTTTCGAGAAGATCCATTCCTTCTTTAGGAGATTTCATCATGAAACTTCCTCCTGCAGAGGAATTGACGAGTAGTCGGTTCCCATCATCCAGACCGTTGAAGAATGACAGGCAGAGGGATTGATCGTCAAGACCATGGTGGGAACATTTCATTAGCATATCTTTGAATCTGTCCCATGCGTCGTACAACGTTTCTCCCGGTTCCTGACAGAAAGTGTTGATTTCACCGATCAATTGCCTTGTTCTACTGGTTGGGTAGTATTTGGCAAGGAATTTTTGGGCCATTTGAAGCCATGTGGTGATTGATCGGGAGGGAAGGCTTCGGTACCACCTGTTTGCTGAATCCGACAATGAGTGAGGAAATAGTTGGAGTCGAATTCTTTCTTTGACATTGCCGGTTTGACCAAAGGAATTGCAAAAGTCTAGGAAGAGACTCAGATGATTTGGGGCTTCATCTGGGTTCGCTCCACTAAACTTGCCTAATCCCGGACGGCGGTGATGTAGTGGGTTTTGAAAACCCATCGTCCGGCTTCTTCTGGTGTTAGTTCAGGGAGAACTATGGCTGATGCTCTTCCTTCGGTGTTAGGTTGGTGATAATCAGATAGGGCACGGTGTTCTGGTTGAATTGCATGGTCCATTTCATTTATAACTTCGTTATTGGCCATGGCTTGGTTTCTCAGGTTTCTTTGTGCTTGTAATAAAGTACGCTCGGGCTCGGGGCTCGGACTGATTGGTGGAGAGCCTCGGGTTCGAGTATTTGGCATGCAAGAAGATAACTTGTGGTTTGTCAGAAGCTGCAAAATTAGTTAGTAAATAAAATAAGAAAGACAGAAATATTGGTTAGGCTGATAAACGTTAGGAGTTAGTATACTGGAAATTATAAGTTAGTAGTTAGAGACAATGGAAAGAAATGTTAAGGACAATGGAAATGAAATGTTAAGGACAATGGAAAGAAAGGACAATGGAAGAAATGACAGGAAATTTAAAGTTAGTAGTTAGAGACAATGGAAAGAAAGGACAATGGAACGAAATGACAATGGAACGAAATGACAATGGAACGAAATGACAATAATATTAAGATGTTAGGAGTTAGATGTCCAAAGTCCGAAGTCAAATGTCCAAGTCAGGTCAGAAGTCCGATGTCCAAGTCAGATTATAAGTCCGATGTCCAAGGTTAGATTATTAACAAGATAATATTGACAGTTTATTATAATAAAACAGGTGAACTACCGGAAACTAGGGAAATTGATGGAATCAATCCCCGGCAACGGCGCCAATTTGCAGACTGTTATTTCTGAGTGGTTGAAATGGTGTAAAATTAAAAGAAAGGAAATTAAAAACTCAAATTATAAACGTCGGGCTGCAAACAAATCCCGGTCGTAGTAGTTAGTAAAACAAGTGTCGTATCCACAGGGAGATTGTTCAATTTATCCTAGTCTTGGTAGTTACTTAAAAACTGTAAAAAGGGGTTTAGCCGGAGGCAAGCTTGATTGTTGTTGGATTAATTCAGAAATATAAAAACAGTAAAAAGGTGAATTAATTGATGTGAATGGAAAATGTATCCTAGGATGGATACAAAAGAAAATTACTCAGACATTAACGGAGATAAGAAGATTACACAGATAGATTTTGACATTAATTCAAAGGAAGAATGGTCTTCTCGCTCTCACTGCTGCTCTTCTATTTCTTTTGTTACTGCGTGGAGTGTGGACTGATGTGGTGTTACGGGAGGAAATATAAGTGGAAGCGAATGGGTGAGTGTGGTGAATGGTTTCTTCAGACTCCCGTCGTGCGTGTGTTGTTTATGCAGTTAAGGTGGTGGGTTTATATAGAGGTTTGGATCCGTACGAATTTGATTGCAGATGAGAAGAGCATTGATTGCTTCTTGATGCGCAGGGGACAGACTGAATACGCGTGCGGAGTAGATGGATAAGTTGCGGGCGAGGGGCGAGTTGCAGACGACGACGGCGCGAAGAAGATACTGGTCGCGACTGATAATTAATCACGGTTATTGGTGTCCGCATGCTGGGTACCGCCCAATAAGTGGAGGTAACCTATGTGTTGTCCGCGAGGCGGTAGCCTCAGTGTCGACCGCGAGTTAAGAGGCGGTAGCCTATATGTTGACCGCGAGGCGGTTGCCGCTCTCACGTCCGCCTCCTTAACCGCCCGTTAAGAGGCGGTTGCCTCAGCCCTGTCCGCCTGGCGGTTGTCCGTGTGACGTCCGCCACTTAGGGGGCGGTTGCAGCAGTCCACCGCGTGACTCTCGCGTGACTCTGTTTGACCGGCTCTACATTCTTCGTTTCGGCTCCGTTTTCTAAGCCGTCTGCGCCTATACGTTCGTCTCTTAATCTACTTCACTCCCAGCTTGGTTTTCCTCATGTTAAACCAATAAATTTGTGAGATAAACAATAAAACATAAACTAGAGGAAAACTAACCGAAGTGGAGAAATGAGCAAGAAAAGTGCTAATATTATATATGAAATACACCTATAAATCATGCTCATTTGGACACTTATCATGATCGAATGAAGAATATATCACCAAAATTTTTCTCACGCCATCAGCTTCAGACCAAGGGTACTCTTGATGTTCACAAGATTTCATCCGATGTTAATCTAGTTGATTTATTTACCAAGTCACTTCCTACAAGGGTTTTAAGAAGCTCGTTCGTGATATCAGTACGCGACATCGAAGAGACGTTCAATTAAATTGAAGGGAGATAAATATTTTAAACTGTATTCTTTTTCCCTTGACCATGGTTGTTATCCCAATGGGATTCTCCTGGTAAGATTTTTAACGAGGCAGTAGGATGTACATCCAAGGGGGAGTGTTATAAATAATACAATTAGTGGATGTAAATCCAATCATCCTTTGGTCTATCTTAGACCTTTAGTCCGTGTAACTCTCGTAATCTCCAAAAACTCTTCATTAGAAGTCCTTTGATATGTTGTATTCCTAGCACTCAAAGGTTCAGTAACGGTTAGTATTATGTACTATATAAAGATGCACAATGGAATGAAACGAAGTATGCTTATTACAATCAACATTGTCTACTATCCTTTCTCTTATTCTCTCAATGTTATAACTTAACAATATTTATAGATAAGTCAGTAAAGATTTCATTTCAAAATAAACTTCACACCGATCGGTTACTTATGAAACTTCATCTTCCTCATTTGAGCGACTGGAAACTCCAGCGACCAAAATTCCCAACGACCAGAAACTTACCACGATGTTCACACATGGAGAACCCTCGACGCTAGATTATTTAATTTTGGTGACTTGTAATATTTTTGCACCAGACCCAGTAGTTTTCCCCTTTCCTAATTAAATTAGGGTTGTCGAGCATAAATTGTGGGTTTCCTGCTCTTGGTTCACTTAGGTTTCTGCTCTTGCATCACTCGGTTACTGCTCTTGCTTCACTCACTCCAGGTTGGTTTACATTCATTTCTTCCTCTCTTGTTATTTCTCTGGTGTAGTTGCTTCACGGGCTGAGTATATGGCATTTGGAGTATGTTGTGTCAATTATTACATCTTCCCTTTTCTTTTGAAATGTCATCCATTTCCTCTTTGTCAAACAGACCCGATAAGTTGCTTTTCAAACGTAACTGTAATTTAGTAGAAGCAACTAAATGAATGACAACTAAAAATGCGCGCACACACAAGAGGAGAAACTGATTAACAAATGTCATATATGAATGCCAAACATCTCCTTCAAAGCAACCAGGGAACTTTTTTCATCCCCCACCCCTACAACAGCATAGTCTTGTGTTCTTTTGCTTTCTAATTTTGCTAACCCTTTCTTTTGCTTAATAAAATTTCTATAATTCTTTGTTTCATCTTCTATTATATTATAATTGTTTGAGTGCATAATAAAAGATTACAGAGTTTGTTAAGATTTGCTTAATCTTTGTATATTCTGCTATTTATTATCCCAATATCCCCCGCAAACCGCAAGTAAGCAAGATTACCAAGGCTTAGAGGGATACTTTCATGCATTCCCATGCGCTGTATCTGCTCCTTGTATCCCGTGCTCGACAGTGCCTTAGTCATCATACTACTAGCTATGAAGAAGTATGTGTATAAACTACATCAACGAGGCCTTGTTGAACTTTATCCCGTACAAAATGACAATCGATTTCAATGTGCTTCGTCCTCTCATGAAACATAGGATTCCTTGTTATATGTATAGCAACTGAATGTCACACTTATCAGGTATTAGTGTTATATTATCCACGTCGAGCTCACTCAAGAGTTGAGTCAACTAGGTCAATTTTGTAGTAACACAGCGTAGAGACCGATATTTCACCTCTGCACTAGAAAGAGATATAGAGCCTTACTTCTTAGTCTTCCATGAGATAGGACTGTCTCCTAAAAAGATATAGTACCCAGAAACTGGCCTCCTAGTATTGGGACAAGCCACCCAATCAGAATCACAATATGCCAGTAAATCCAATGGAGAGGGACCTGCTTGGAGAACAATACCATAGTTCATGGTCCCTTTGATGTAACATAAGGCATGTAAAGCAGCCTCCATGTGCGTCTCGGTAAGATTCTGCATGAACTGGCTGCGGTTTTAAACTGTGAAACTGATATCAGGCCGTGTGTTAGACAAATAGTTGAGATTTCCAACAAGTCTCCGATAAACAGTAGGATCATGCAAAGACAAACCATCATCAGCCAATAAGTGTTTGCTAACCACCATAGGCCCTTGAGTAACCTTGCGGGACTCACATCCATACTCTTTTAAAAGATCCATGAAAATTTTCCATTAGGACAATATACATCCATTTGTTGTGCGAATGAACTCGATCCCCAAGAAATAGTGCAAGGTACCCAAGTCTTTGATTCGGAAATTCAAATCCAAAGCCTTTTTGATATCATTGATCTCTTCTTGGTTGCCACCGACTACCAAGATATCATCCACATAAATAGCAGAAAGATTCTACCACTGCCATTGTCTTTGTAGAATAAAGAATAATCATTCTTTGATTGTGAAAAATGAACATTTCACAAGAAAGTAGCCAGTTTGGAAAACCATTGGCGGGAAGCCTGCTTGAAACCATACAAAGACTTCTTGAGCAAGCAGGCTTTGTTTTGTCCATCAACATCAATACCATGTGGAATTCTCATACACACTTCCGCATCAAGATCACCGTGAAGGAATGCATTATTCATGTCAAGTTGATTGATAATCCATCCTTTGCTAAGAGCTACAACAATGAGTGCTTGTATTGTAGTCAACTTAACAACCGGTGAAAAAGTTTCATTATAATCCAGCCGTGTTGCTGTGTGAAACCCTTCGCTACTAACCTAGCTTTATACCTCTCCAATGTACCATCCGACTTGAGTTTGACCTTGTAACCCACTTGCAACCAATAACCTTTTTACCCTTAGGTAGAGTAACAACATCCCGCGTATCATTCTGTTTAAGAGTTCGTAACTCTTCACTCACTGCCTTATTCCAATGTTCATGTTGGGCAGCCTCTTAATAACTTGTGGGCTCGGTCATATCAGCCATGGGTATGGCTATGTTGCACGACAAAAACGTTGTACAAGCACGAGGTGTGATATTCGTAAGGCTAACACAACCAGCAAGCAAACTGTCACATGCACAGTCACCTTTATAGACCCTTTCATCAAGCACATCTTGAAACATAGTGCTACAAACATAGTCGTTGAGATAACTAGGTTTGTGACTTTCTTTGCTTGAATGCCTGATAGGAACATCTTGCTCAACCAAGTTAGTCTCAACAATCGGTTGAGGTTGTTCCACATGCGTATCTTCATCAAAAATAGCATAATGTACATCGGCAGACAATGAATTCATGCGAGCATGAGATGTGTGTAACTACTCTCTGAGTTTGCCGCATAAGAAAAAATATGACTGTGAAATTTGACATCTCGGCAAACCTCCACTGTGCGGGTGTTAATACTCAACACTTTATGCCCTTTTCTCCTGGGATCTTCACTGAGATAAACACACGACTCTCCCCTTGGACTAAACTTTCCTCCGTGCCTATTCACAATGGTCTTGTAACATAGGCACCCAAAGGGTTGAATATCAGCATATGTCATAGTATGACCATATAAACTTTCAAATGGTTTTTTTACCCTGCAAAGCCTTGGTGGGAAGCCTGTTAATTAAATAAGCCACATGAAGTATACATTCACCCCAATAAGAGAGAGGAACATTAGACTGGAAGTATAACGCTCTCGCTGTTTCAAGCAAATACTTATGTTTGCGTTCTACCACAACATTTTGTTGCGGTGTATAGATACAAGTGGTCTGATGAATTATACTTTGATTCGTGTTTCAAACTGTTTTTCAACTATCTTAATGAAATTTACAAGAACTTCCCATCCTGCACTTTTCTGCTTTATAAGATGAACCCAAGTCATTCTAGTGAAATCACCAACGAAACAAACAAAATATTTATAACCATTATAAGTATCCACCTTGAACGGACCCCAAATGTCAACGTGAATCATCTCAAATGCCCTTTTGGTTTTGATAAACGAACTGGTGAAGGGCAACCGTTGAGCTCTACTTTTGTAACATACATCACAAACATAATCAACTAGAATATCAGAATCTTTTATTAAACGCATGGAAACGAGTTTTTTTAAACGGTACATGTCCAAGTGCAACATGTAAATCTACTGCCTTAGAATAAAAAACAAACGCCTGGCCTGCATCAGCTGAACCACAAGTCACCGACTGGCCCAGGCCCAAAGTAGTCTGCCACAAACTCACCTGATCCAATATTCGCTGGCCCAACATCCCCTTGGTTTGTAAACATCCGAGTTTGGCTCTGGCCTGTAATGTGTCCAGTACATACAGGCCATGTAAGCCGCGCCCAACCCGCTCAACTTGTCCTGTAGAAGGGACATGTACAAACACAGCATCATCATCAAAAACAATGGAACATTCGAGTTCGTGGGTTAATTTCTTCACTAACACCAAATTAAACATGAACTCGGGGACGAAGAGCACGCCGTGCAACCATAAGTGCTTCCCCAATCTAACATCTCCAACCAACTGCACAAGCCGCGGCCTACCGTCAGGTAACACTACTGTTTTTCCGTCACGCAATCTCCACCAATTTTCGAAACTTGTTTCATTTCCTGACATATGGTCGGTTGCTTCCGAATCCACAATCCACTGTCCTTCAAAAGAGTTTAGCGAGCATAGAAAACATAATTTAGCGCAATAAGAACTATTATCTGAGAAATTGCAATGCGTGGGTTCCTCTAGTTTAGTTCCTGTGTTGGCGCTGTTGGTGCTGCGAATCAGATATGTAATTTGTTGAATCTGTCTGGCCATCATCTTTGGGTAATTGCGCTGTGTCACTATTATCATTCCCTATCTGTTCTTCTGTCTTTACAATACTGGCATAACCCTTTTTTTCTTCGTGCGAGAACATTCTCTTGCTCGTGGAGGAAATAACATTCATGCTCAAGATGACCATTCCTTTTACAGTGACTACACTTCTGCTTCTGATAACAATTTTCGGTGCTATGACCGGGTTTTTTACAATGGCCACATTGTACTTTCCTTCTATCTGTCTCAACCCTACTGCTAGGGTTTTTCGAACTATCCATGGTGGCTGTTCTATGGCTGTAAAAGGACATAGAATATTCTCTTATCATTTTTCCACCTCTGTGCTCCTTTTCCTGAATAACGAGTGCAAAAGCTTTCTCAAGTTCTGGTGGTTGTTGCATTGCCAAAATATGACCGCGGATAGAAAGGTACTCACGATTCAGTCCCATTAAGAAATGCACTAATTATCTTCATCCAGTGCCTTCTTAAATGCTTTGTTTACACCACACGTACATCCACTGCAAGAACAACTCTGTGGCGGTCAAGCTTGTTCTAGCTCTCCCCAGATTCTTTTAAGTTTATTAAAGTAATCTGCTACTGATGAATCTCCTTGTTTAATTTCTCCGAGGTCACGTTTGAGAGAATGAATCACAACTAAGTTGTTGTGCTCATATCTTCGACAGAGTGACTCCCAAATCTCAACCGGGTCATCGCAGTAGCGCACACACTCAAGTATATCAGCAGAAAGCGAATTCTTGAGCCATGAAACAACCAAAGATGTAGATCTTTCCCAAGCAGAAAACCGCAAGGTATCACTCTCATCCGGTTTATTGATTTTTCCAACCACAAAACCATACTTATTTTTGGATTTTAATGTTGTTGTCATATCGAATTTCCATCCAAGAAAACCGACTCCATTGAACTGTGGTATAAGAATCAAACCTGGATTTTTGGCAGCATGAACATAGATGGGGTCGTTTACATCAATGGAGCTGCTTGATGGAGAAGCCGCATCCTTCTTTCCTTTGTCAATGTCATCCGCCATGGACAAAAGTTTTGGGTCTGCTACTGGTTTAGATAGAGACTTAACTAGACACCAGTTCCATTAGTTAGATAACCCAGAGAATAGTTTAAAAAATTTCTATATTAGACCAACACACTTGAGGTACGCTTTCATCCGTACAGGGGATAACCGACCATTCTTAGGATCAAGAGCCTAGTCGTCCATAACGTACATACAAGCCTACAGTTAAAGAGCCGATCATTTACGTCTTATACTTAAAAAAATGTGAATCAATGAAAGAGACATTCATATTGCACAATTGACATTTTTATTCTACTGTCATTTACTCAAATATAGTACATACATATGTCATCCTCATTGTTGAACCATGTAAATCTTCTTTTCATTCTTGTTACGCATAAACACTTCACCTTTAAGGGACGTGTGTTTCGAGCATAATGAAATGAATGTAGAGAAATGAAAATGAATTTTCTTTGATATTTTTGTTTGTTTGTTTGTGTGAGGGGTCATAGAAATGAATTACCGGTCAATGGCGCCGGTTAACGTCAACTACTGTCGGTCATCGGTCAGTGGCCATCGATTGCCCATCAACATTCACCGGTCAACAGTATCAATTAATAGTCACCGACTACCAATCAATGAGTAGTAGAGAAAGAGAATCTCATTCCCCAAATGTGAGGAATTAAGCCAAAGGATTTAGGGTAATTTCATACCCCTTATATCCCCTTTCATGAAAATAAGAAAAATTGTTTAAACAAATAGCAGAAAACATAATCAATCCAATTTTCTTTCATGATTACCCTAAACCCAGTGCCCCTTAGAGTGATTCAATACGTTTATAAGAAAGTAAACCATTAGGATAATAGTACTCCCTTATTTTTCTAAATAAATGATGTTTTACTTTTAGCTCTAGAAACAAAAAGTATGAGGAAAAAACTAACTATTTTGCATTAAGAATTTAATTAATATAAAAATAAAGTTATGAAATAAAAGATGAGAATATAATTGAAAAGTAAATGATAAAAAAGTTAGAACATCTTATATTTTAAAAATAATGAAAGGTCTCAAAAATCATCTACTTGATAGGATCGATTAGTATTTATTTAATGTAACACCTATCCATGTCAATAAACAGAAAGACAAATCTATTAGTGTAGCTGCTTTTTATACAATTTCTCTTAGCTATAAGTATATGTAGCTATCTTTATCTACATATGTAGTGATACTGTTTCTACACACTAAAAATATAGATTTTATAAGTTTATCATACAGTTTAAGAAATCAATATGTACATCTAGTACAATGTACCTTTATATATACATCTATACAACTTTTATATACTAACAGTGCATTTTTATAAATCAAATGTACATGTATATATAGACCTGACAAAATGGATTCAACCCCAATTTGACCCAAAAGTAGTCCGTTTATAGCAGATTGAACTGATTTTTTCAACCCATTTAATAACGCGAATTCGAACCTGGCGCTTGCGCCAAGTTCTAATGTGGCGATATCCAGTTTAGTAATTTTGCTTCAGGGTAAATGTGTAAATTCTTATGTGTTGTTTTCTTTTCTCCCTCTCTTTTCCTGCTCTTTTCATTTCGTAAACGCAAGTTGAAACGCTCCACTCTCTTGACCGCTCTCCCTCTCTTCTCCCTCTTTCAATCGATCCCATCCCAGACTCTTCTTCCTTTTCACTCCAACCAGAGTGCGTTTATCATAACCTCGATTTGCTTATCTACTTTCCACTATCTTGAGAGGCGATCACTTGGGGTAGGGTAGGAGTTTTTGCCTCTGTATCGGTGATGGATCGGTTAGGGTTTTTGATCTGAGGGACAAGGAACACTCGACCATCTTCTACGAGAGTTATGAGCCCGATACATTGTTGGTAATTAGGATGGAACAAGCAGGATCCAAGGTACATGGCGACAATTATCATGGACAGTGCAAAAGTTGTGGTCTTGGATATCAGATTCCCCACTTTGTCGGTGGTGGAGTTGCAGAGGCATCAATCAAGCGTGAATGCTATTGCCTGGGCTCCGCATAGCTCCTGCCATATCTGTACCGCTGGGGATGATATGCAAGCTTTGATTTGGGATCTTTCTTCAATGGGTTAGCCCGTCGAAGATGGCTTGGATCCAACTTTGACGTATACAGCAGGGGTGGAGATTGAGCAGTTGCAATGGTCTCCCTCGCAGCCTGATTGGGTTGCCATTGCTTTTTCCAACAAGCTGAAATTATAAGGGTGTAAACCAAGGTGTATTGTGATTTGCTATGTGAGAAAGAAATGGTCATATGTAGAATGCTAATTTGTTATAACTGTACAATATTATTTGTTCAGCTGTTGTAGATGACTGGTAAACAATTGGTGCAAATGCAGATTAAATTGTGGTTGTTATGTGTTATCAAGGATTGAGCTCTTTGTTATTGTTATCTGGTCAATGTTGTAGGTGCTCATATGCTTATGTAGGTGCTCATGGTTTAACATAAAAGCTCTACAGAAACTAATTCACTTTTATTACATTGTTGATTCATTTTTAGGTAAACATAAGATTCACTTTGCCCTAACACATCACAATGTATATGAAACTTTATAATCTGAAACTGAATTTTATAGCAGAAAATAATTCACTTTCATAACACTGCTGATTCATTTTACGTAAACATATGATTCATTTTATTAACACTGTTGATTCATTTTTACGTGAATAAGAGATTTACAAAAGGGAATCAGATTTTTAAAAAAAGTGAATAAGAGGTTTAAGAAAAGGGAATCGGAGAGTTGCTTAAAAGTGAATAAGAGGTTTAAAAAATGAATATCATAAATGGAGATTATTTAACTAAAGTCATTCTGATTGTTTGACTAGTGTGAATCAGAGGTTTTAGAAAAATGAATTAAAGGTTGTTAAAAAGTGAATCATAAGTTGTTACAAAGTGAATTAGAATAATAAGAAAATTGAATCTCATAAGCAGAGATTGTTTAACTAAAGTGATTAAGAGGTTTAATAAATGTGAATCAAAGGTTTTTATAAACTGAATCATGGGTTTAAGAAAAGTGAATCAGAGGTTTAAGAAAAGTGATTCTCGTAAATAGAGATTGTTTAACTAAAGTGAATAAGAGGTTTAAGAAAAGTGAATCTTAAGTTTAAGAAAAGTGAATCAAAGGTTTTTAAAAAGTGAATCAAAAATTGTTACAAAGTGAATCAGATGTTGTTAGACTCTAAACCCTGTACTACAAACCCTTCGACGTTTTTAGCATTCATAGGGTGGCTTTTAGGGTGTGTGTAGGGGGGGTAGGTGTGGGGTAGGGTAGGGTAATCTTTTGGGCATTTTTTCTATACTTTACGTTGTCTTCACTAGCTTGGCTGTTTTTTTATGAGAAGTGAATAATTAGTATCATGTAACAGAATCAAAAGCTGTTCTAAAGTGAATAAAAGGTTATTTGAAAGTGAATCACGTGTGTTTTAAAAATTATAAGTCTTTTGAACTGAATCAATTGTTTTTTTTAATGTAAATCAAAGGTTATTATAAAGTAAATCAAAGGTCATTATAAAGTGAATCAAAGGCATTTGAAAGTGAATTATATGTTGTAAAAAAGTGATTCATTTTTTGATGAGATTTTTAACAGAAGTGAATCACATGTTTTATGAAACTAAACCAAAGGGAATTCAAAAGTGAATCGTATGTTGTAAAAAATGAATCATTTCGTATAAAGCTATCAGTCTACACATGATATTGAATAATGGTGGCCACGGGTCCGGTTCCACCGGTTCCGGTTCCGGTTCCGGAAAATGTGTATTCGTATTCGGAACCGGTCTGGGCGGTTCCGGTTCCGATTCCGGTTCCGGTTCTGAAATCTGGATTCGCTTCGGATTCGGTCAAAAAACCGGTTCCGGCCGGTTCCGGTTCCGGTTCCGGTTCTGATCGGTTCCGACCGGTTCCGGAGCGGTTCCGGAAAGATTCGATCGGCTCCAGTTGCTTCGTTTTAGCTCCGATTTGAGATCCGTTTGAGCGCACACGTTGCTCCTTTCATCCACTTTACTCCTAGATAGGTTATTCTTCAAGTTTATAATCTTAAATGTGTAAGAAACAAAGACTTAGGAATTTTTATTGAATTTACAAAAAATAAGGAACAAAGAGAATTTTATTATATGATTCACTGCCTCATTAAAAGCTTATTAGGTAAAAACCTATTGGGAAAACCTTAATAAGGAAAAAGAGTACAGCTACTAAGAGGTTACATGATTTCAATTTGCAAGTCTTAAAAAAAGATTACATGGAAAGAAAGTAATACTAAATTACTAATACATTCTAAAATATTACAAGATAGAAGTCCTAAGTGGTGTTATCCCCATTCATCTCATACCAATCATCATGTTGGCCTTCATATTGCAATACACGTGCTTGGGATCTAACGACTAATTTCTTCAGAGGAGCGCGCGCCCGAGACCCAAAACGACATCGTTTTGGCCCAATTCCAACGGTAACTTCAACCGGTTCCGGGGCGGTTCCGGTTCCGGTTCCACCGGTTGCGGTTCCGATTCCGGTTCCCGGTTCCGAATCCGATGACGGTTCCGACCGGTTCCGAGCGGTTCCGGTTCCGGTTCCGGGTCCGGTTCGGGCCCGAATCTCACAACATGTATTCGTATTCGGAACCGGCTGAGGCGGTTCGGTTCCGGTTCCGGTTCCCGGCCGGTTCCGGTTCCAATCGGTTCCGGGTAGAACCGGACCCGATGGCCACCATTAATATTGAACCATTCGCCTCAAAAATTAGAATGTACTATGTAATATTTTTGACATTACGTTATTAACTAAATGAATCTGATGTGTTTACAAAGAATTCAGACTATGCTCTAAATTTGGAATTATTCATTGATCGGATGGGCAAATGAAACTCATGTAGATTGAGCCTCTTCATCAACATTTATCATTGATTTTACTGTACTCTTGCTCTTCAGAAATGTCCTAACTGTAGTTTTGT